>JAQFVV010012507.1:1669400-2269400 GCA_028023455.1 Epiperipatus broadwayi | reverse complement strand
ATTGATGAAACCCAAAAAACAAATTCTTTATTCCCCAGGCATCTTTACTTCTTTAATTGCCATGATTTATTTTTGCATATGATGAATCCCACCTGCATTTATCCTAAATCCCAGATATTCAAGTTCTTTCACCTCAAAAATGTATTTGTCCAAGTTTACTTAAATGTGTGTGACTTTAAACTAGGAATTTCTTAGTGGAATTTCCTGTGTTGTTAGCCACTAATAAAAAATCATCAATTTAAGGCAGCACACCAGGTATTCCAGGGGCAACTTTGTCAATGACTCTCTGGAATATTTCTGGGATGACTGCTATTCCAGAAGGATATTATTTCATTTTGAAAAAAAAACCTTTGTGAGAGATATCGATATGTTGTATTTAATACAAACTTGGTTACATTATTATGTATGTGATTATGATTACATAATACAGCTTTTACTCATTGTATGCCTCCTTATAGGCAAACCAGATTGAAAAAATAAAAAAAATATGTATTCATTACTAAATCACCCAACAAATTTTTAATAGATCTTCCAAAATATAAATTACAGAGTTATAGCTCTTTACAATGCAATAAATGTCCACAAGAAAATGATATTACTCAGGTTGAGAAACAATGTTCTAGATTATAGACTCACTCAGAGATAATTTAACATCATATTATAGTAATACTTCATTCTTATCAGTACATGATTTACTAGATGTATTTTTTCCATAATCAGAAAGTCAAGATAATAAATAATTTTGATCAATTATTAATTTAGATATACAAGTTTATTGAAAAACATATATCTTTGACATCTAAATAAATATTAATGAAATGTATAGACTGTAAAAAAAAAAAATACTAGCAAAAGTAACCAAACAATTAGCATATATATGCTATAATTTATATCCTAACAAAACAATCTCTGTTAATCCTAGACTAAAAAAGTATAACTCTATACTTATGATGTTAATTATTTTTATTTATTTGTAAAACTTGTGAATAAGATCAGCTTTCAACCTATATCAAGGATTCTTATTCAGATTTTCAAGAGAGCCTTGAACATGAATTGAAAATATATATGTGTGTGTGTTTTTATATATATTTTAGAAACTGTATTTTAATATTTGTAACTGATTTCCTTTGTAATTTTAATTGTATTGAATAAAATATTATTTTTATTGGGATATGTTGGTGTGATATATTGATTAAACAATACACAGTACAGTGTAGACTTAGTCTGATTTTTATTTTGATATAGCATGATTTGGGTGCAGTGGATAACTGTCTGCAAAAAGGTCGGTAAGGATGGAGATGGTTTTATAGTGTTGTAAGACACCATGAATTTCTAAATGTTTACTAAACATGAACATTTCAACAGGTGTTGAACTATATTAAGTAATCAAGTGTTAAAACTGTGAGAAAGTTATAAAGCATAAATTTGAATAAGCCTAAAATTTAATTTTAAACACATGCATATCAGTTGCTACATTCTTAAATGATATCCACAGTTTCATTGATTTACAAAGAAGTTAGTGAAATAAAATAATTTAAGAATCCTTGCTCTATATAATTTTACATTTTTGTCACAGGTTTGTTTCAAAATATTTTATTTTGACCTTTTTTTAAAAAAAAGTTTATAATAAAGATGAGAATTTTTGGTATTAAATGAATTTAAATTTTGGAAATATTAAGAATATTTTAATAGTAATTTAATTATATTTAAATGATATCAGTCTTTGATATGCTTGATAATTTGAGCATAATTTTATGAATATTTCATTAGAACTGATGGCAAATGTAACTCAAAATTTATTTTATAAGTAATTTAGAAAACATATATCTATTATCAATAGTTAAACTCAAATAATGTCGTTGTCAAAAATGTTTCTAATACTGGCCAAGGAAAAGGTTTATTCTATATCTTTATTCATTACCTGTAAGTGAGTGTGCTTTCAGCTAGAGAAACCAGATGTGCGGTACTTATAAAGTAGTCGAATAACAAATTTGAATATTTAAATTTTATGTGCATAAAATATGAAATACATTTGATTAACTATTAAAGCAAAAAAAATTTCAGGCTTATATTTGCAATTGTAATATTTATGTGAAATGAAAATTTTTTAAATGATAATATATAAAGTTATCTGACTGATGGCAAACTGAATAACTAAGTAATTATTGCTGATAATAGTTGACTATTGTTAGCTATTCTTGTAAATATTATGATATTTTAAATTTAGAGTTATGCCATTAACATTAATATCAAATCTTTTTTGTGTAATAATTTTATAATAAATGTATTTATATTATATCTATTAGGTATAAGGCCTGGAGAAAAGTCAAAATGGTCTAAAACAAATATAATACAGAGACCAATATATTATTTAAAGAGTTGATATCTTGATTTACAAGTTTTAAAATTTATCAATTCTGCACTACAACATGCATAATGTTCACTTTATTTTATTACTTAAATATTAAAAAAATATCATTTTTGATAATGTCTTGTGTAATTCAGAAAACTGATAAAAATGGAGGTATCAAGAGATAAAGGTTCTAGGAGTGAAATCCAATGTATTCTTATAATGCTAAAACTTCATGATGTCTCAAGGAACAAAAACTTTTAATATATTTTTATTGTCATAGATAGTTAATGACAAAAAATATATAAATATATTGTGAGAAACTAATATTATGGCTATTCTTGTCATATAAGAAAAATAATGAAAGTGATTTCAGCCAGCAAATGGTGAACAAAAGGCAAACTAATTTACATCAAAATAATTAATAAATGACTTACTAATAAATAAAAATCCAAGCATTTTTAAAAAATGTATAAAAATTTTACAATGTTATTTATATATATATATATAAAGCAAATTTCCATTTTTTCCATCTTCGATAAACAATGCGATTTTCTGTTGATTCTTATATACTGCAATAAAAAGAAGTTTTGTGAAATTCTGAAATGTGACTTATAAATCAAATTATAAATATTCATAATATTTTATATTCTAGCTGTTCATTACATTTGAAGTTGGAATAAAACAAAGCTATTTTTGTATTGTTAGATTGCATAATTTATAAAATGATTTATATAGAGCTAGTTATATGGATAGAAACAGATTAAAATTTGGTAATCTTTTGAAGGAATAACTTTTTTATGGTTAAAATAAGAAAACAAAATAGGAAGAGAAAGTAAAAAAAAAAAAAATGGTTACAATACTATTATTTTAAATGATATTTTAACCTGCTTGGCAACTTATAAATCATAGCTCAGCATGACTATAGACTGCTGAATACAATATCTCAATATTCCTAAATTTATTACTGTACATATTTTCTTATGCATAACATCATCAATTACATCTCAAAGAAAGATTTAATAGTTTAACTAAGAATATTTTTTTCAAGAATTTCTAACCCTTTTTTTCCTATTTAAATACTTAAAAAATTTTCATTGAGATCATCTAACAAATGATTCATTCAATAACTTATTTTTTCATAAAGTATCCCATGAATCCAACATTTTTACATTAATGCATATTTTGTATTCTTACTGACCAGAATGTATTTTTATAAAAAAAAAGATTTAAATAAATCTATTCTTAGAAAATTAATGTAAGTACAAGTACAAGGTGGATGCAGAAATAATGTGGTTTTTAGCATATAGAATGATATCACAAGTTTCTTAATTAATCATTGTACGTATAAATTAAAATGTTTGTTTATGTACACTCCTACAAAAATTTTGAGATTGGTAAATTTCTAAAATTGGTTCTAGCAAGAAAATGGCTTTCCTATGAATTACAAAATTTAGCAACAAAAAACCCCTGGTGATAAAAAGTTGGTGATATAATCAGTGGAAAAAACATGGATCTCACAGCAATAGATTTTTATTTTTATGTTCACTTGAAAGTGAAAATAATTAGGAATGTTGATCACTCGGATTAATGCTGATAATAAAAACCTTGTACATAAGTATATATTCAGGACCCAATACAAAAATAAAATATGACAGGTTCTTAGGAGAGGAAGACAAGTTAGTATAAATTTACATAAATATACATAATATTCAAAAGATGTCATAGTACTGTAGAGAGAAAAATGCAAAATGAAAATGTTTGGTAGATTGCAAATTATGGATAGTAAGAGAATAACCAAATAGTATTTAATTGCATTACAAAAAGACAAGCAATAAGATGGGTAAGAAAGGTAGTATGTATGCAGAAGATTTGGATAAAGACTTTATGTTAGTATACTTGTATAAAAAGTGGGATGATTGTTACAATTGTTGAATGTTATAGTGGCAAAGAATGGGATAGTAGAATAAATGCATTAATAAAAAATAGTGAGCTGAAGAGATGCAGAACTAGTATGGAGAAAAAAAGAATCTAAATATACGTAAAAGCAAACAAAATATTGAGTGGGAGATAATTTACAATAACAGCAAGAAACATAGTCTAATCTTTAAGGCTTGAACAGGATTATCAGCAACAAGGGAATATAGATATAAATGGGAAAATGTGGGTGATTTAGTCTGCAAGTTATGTAAAGAAGACATGGAAAATATTAGGCATCTGCTAATTGAATGTAAATGCTTATAAGCAGAAAAAAAAATAATGAAGTTGTAGGAGAATAAATAAAAACTAAATGATTACACACAAAGTGGGTTCTTAGTCTTTATGCTCGGTTAGAAAAAAGATAAGGAGGTTCTAGATATATAAGTCAAATAGTGGATAAAGATGATGTGAAAATGGGATGGAGAAGGATAGAGAAAAATATGAGAAAAATTTAGAATGGGGAATGGAAATAAAAAGTAAAGTAACCAACACGTTTTTCTGGGAATAATGGCTGAGAGATTCCTGACTTTGATAAAGGAGTAGACATATCACATCACATATACATAAGCCATCATTGGACATCAAATGATAATATCAAAAAGATTCTGGGTTTTAGCTTTCTTTCTAATTTTATTTAGAGATTAAAATAAAGTAGACAGTTATTGGATAAGTAAATAATACTATACTTTGTTAACTGTTTCTTTTTGCCATATCACAACTTCATTATAAACACTAGATTTTTTTTAAAAAATAATAAATAATAATGGAAATTTAAATACACGCAAAAGCTAAAAAAAAAAAAATACATGTAAAATAAAATATTTTAACACTTGCAAAAATAAATAGAGGTAAGAATTCATTAAATAAATAATAAGTGAAATCTTAATTTTGTTTTAGGTTATTAAGAAATTTTAAAATTAAATTATATATTTAAAACATCTAACTTTTTGGCCAACTTATTTACCTTATAGACTTGAACATTTTTATTTTTCCATAAAATGATAAACATTAGCATCAATAAAACTTGACATTAGAGAGCAGCACAATATAATAAACTTTAAGAATATACAGAGTTTCAAAAAAAGATAGAAGAGAATAATGGTTATAGGGGATATGAATGGACATAGTGAAGAAATTGAAGATGTAGATAACAAGAATGGACAGCTTTTGGAGAATTTTTGTCAAAGAGTGAATCTGGGCATTGGAAATTTGTCAAATATTTATGACAGACAATACACATGGTCTAAAAATAAAATATTTCACACAATAGATTATGTATTTGTAAAGAAAAAGAGAATGAATAAAGTACAGAAAATTAAAGTCTTTTATAATGAAGAAAGAGTATGTAATAGTGATCATAATTTCTTTACAATAAAAATGGTTAGTAATATATTGGTAAATAGTAATAAAAGTATAGTGAAAGATGTGGACGAAGAATGAATGATAAGAATAAGTTAGAAAAAGCTAAAGTAAAAGTTGAAGAAACCATGGAAGAGTTGGTTGGGGATAAATGTTCAGAAGAATAAAATAGAAAAGTGAGAGTTAGTAAAAGGGTAAAAAAAAGAAAAAAAGCATGCAGAAAATATAAGTGTGTTATTGAGAACAAGGGAAGTGAAAAGTGTTAATGTTAAATGGGAAAAGTATTTAGAAAAAAAGGAGTTAATTATAGAGACAGAATGAAATTAAATAGTAAATTATTGAAGAATAAAAATAAAAGTGGAAGAGATGGGAGTAAAAATTTTGGAAATACATTAAAAGGAATGTAGGGGAGAGAAAAATAGTATTACTAAATGATGGGGGGATAGAAGGTAGCTTTAGAAAGAATTAGATACAATCTTAAATAAATATGTAATGTATATAGAAAAGATGGTAGATGTGAAGGACAGAGTGATAATTAACATAAAAGAATATAGTAATGGAAATATTAGATTTACTGAAAATGAATTGAATGAGGCAGGAAAAAAATTGAAAAGTGGAAAGGCAAGAGGTTTAGATATACGGGCAGCATATGTGGTAATGAATTTAGGACATAGGGGAAAATTAAACCTATTATCATGTTTTAATAAGATGACACAGAAGATTTTCCGGATAATTGGAATAATACAAGAGTAAGGTTACTATTTAAAGGAAAGGATCATAGAGAGTTAAATAATTATAGACCAATAGTGGTAATGTCAGTGTTATATAAAAATTTTCCATATATGGTGGCTAGAAGGATTACAAAATGTATAGAATAATATAGAAAAATTCAAAGAATTTTTGATTGGATAGGCATATAAAAGATAGTTTATTTGCAGTTATACAACTTATATATATATATATATATATATATATGAGTAGAAATAGATATAGACTTATATATGGTTTTTATAAAAATAGAGAAGGCATATGATAAAGTAAATAGAAGTAGATTATGAGTAAGTTTAGTAAATTTGAGAATGGATGGAGCTTTAGTTGATCTTATTAAGAGATTGTATCAAAATAATTATTATACATATCATTTAAGAAATATAAAATCAATGAGGTAAAAATGGGGTGGGACTAAGGCAAGAATGTCCTATGTCACACATTTTCTTTTTATTATATTTTAGAAAAACAGAGAGAGCAATAGAAAGACTAGGAAGAGATATAGAGATATCATTAATAGATGACAAGCAATATATACCTTATCATGTCTTTTATTTGTGGATTATGTCTTCTTGTGCACAGAAAAAATGAAAGATATGGAAGTTATGTTGAGGACAAGTGCAAAGGTGGGTAAAGAGATGGGGTTAAATTTAGTAAAGAAAAATCAAAAGTGATGATGATTAATATTGGGAAAAGAGAGGACAAAGAATTTTTATTGAAGGATATAATGTTAAGTGCGGTGAATATGTATAACTATGTGGAAATTGTCTTAAATAATCAGAGAAATTGCTAGAATGAATGGGAGAAATAAGTGGAAAATGAAGCAAAAAAAGAAGAAGTGACTAATAATAAATACAATGTAATTAGAACTGTATGGAAGGGAGTATAGTAGACGGGTTAAGCTACATGGTAAGATGTGTTATATGTAAGTAAAGAGGTGTTAGATTACTTACAAGAAGTACAAAGAGAAATAGGAAAACATGCATTAGATGCCGATGTGTGAACAACAAAGAGGCAGTGCAAGAAAAAATGAGATGGTCAAGTTTTTATATGAGAGATGCAAAAAGCAAAATAAAAATGTTGGGTAGATGCAGTTTATGGATAATAAGAGAATAATGAAAATAGTATTTAATTGGGTTATGAATAAAGAGCAGGCAAAAAAAGGTGATATGGTATGCAAAAGATTTGAATAAAGAATTTACATCAATATACGTATACAAAAATGGGATTGTGTTAGGAAAATTGTTGAGTGTAATAGTTGCAAGAAATGGGATATAAGAATAGATGCATTAATAAAGAATAGGAAGTTGGAGAGATAAAGAACTAGTATGGAGAGTAAAAAGAGTTTAAATATATATAGAATAATATTGGGTGTGAGTTAATTTATAATAATAGCAAGGAAAATAGTTTACTGCTTAAGGCTTGAACATGATCTTTAGCAACAAGAGAATGTATACATAAATGGAAAAATGTGGGTGATTTAGTCTACAAGTTGTGTAAGAAAGGCAAAGAAAATATTAGGCATCTGTTAATTAAATGTAAATGAAGTTGTGGGAAAATAAATATAAACAAAGGGATTATATAGAAGGTGAGTTCTTGTTTTTTATGCTGGGGTTGAAAATAGATAAAGAGAATTTAGATATAAAACCCATGAATTTAACCAACATTATGTTGTGGAAATGAGATGGAGCACGATAGAGAAGAATATGAGAAAAATTTTAGATTGGGGAATTGAAAGGGAAGATAAAGTGGCTAACAGTTTTCTCTGGGCATAGTAGGTGAGAGATTCCTGATTCCGATAAAGGTGAAGTCACAGCGCATCTCATCTCATCATCAAATATAAATGTGGAATTATTATGGGTTAGTAATTTCAACAAGAATAACTTTTACATTTATATTATTTAATTATTTTAATTGCATAAATATATATAATTAATAAGCATAATACAACAAACAACACATTTTTTTTAAGTATCCAAATCTTACACATCAGAATTTATTTATTTTAATATATGGTAATACATATAAGAAGAAGCATACGAACCAAACATTTACACTGATTTCGAAATTAGTACATAAATTAATATTTTCAAAATTCAAATGGAAAAAATGTATATTCTCTTATTTTTCTTTTAATTTGAATTTTAAAAATTATGTATACACTTAAAATATATAGTGTTTTTCTGAAGGTGTGTGCTGATGGTGTTTTAGTTGTATTTATATATTGGATTATTTCCATCATCTATCTTTAGAGAAAATTAACTTTATTTAAATATTCCAACTGTTAGTAATACTCCACATAAAAAATTAGCTTCATATAAAGATTCCAAATACATTCAACTGTTAGAAATAGCTCACAGGTGCTAACATGTGAGCTATTTCTAACAGTTGAATGTATTTGGAATATTTAAATAAGGTTAATATTTCTAAAGACATTATGTACTCATATTAAATGATGGAAATAGTCCAATATATAAATACAACTTAATATATATATGTTTTCTATGGGGGGGGATGGGAAAAGATAAAATTAATTTTAAAAAAACAACCAACACCATACACCAAAAATAAAAAAAAAAAAAAAAAAAAGGTAAACCACCACCCAAGGAAAACACAACCCAAAAAAAACAAAAAAAAAACCACACCAAACAGGATAGGATACCCCCCCCCGGTGAGAAAAAACACCACACACAGGACAAACTTTTCTAAAAAAACCCCCCCCCCCACATAAAAGAAGGGAAAAAGTCCAAAATAAAAATACAGTTAATATATATATATATATATATGTGTGTGTGTGTGTGTGTGTATAAGGTACATTATTCGTCTGAACTTTTAATGTACGTTTTCTAAAGATGATAATTAATTTGCAAGTGATAAAAGTGTGTGATGCGATGCATTGTGGCTCTCTCAGCCGCTACATTCAGAGAAACTTGTTGGCCACCTTACCTCCCCTTTCCATTCCCGACCTTAAGTTTTGTCCATATTCTTCTCTATCCTGCTCCATCCCATTTCCACAACACAATCTTAGTTAACACAGATCTTTATATCTAAATCAACCTAACCAAACCCAGTGTAAAAACCAAAAACCCACTTTGTGGATAATCACTCGTTTATATTTATTCTCCCACAACTTCATTATTTATACCCTTTCTGCTTGTAGGCATTTACATTCAATTAACAAATGTCTAATATTTTCTATGTCTTCCTTACATAACTTGCATAATAAGTCATCCATATTTTTCCATTAATGTATACATTCCCTTGTTGTAAACGATCCTGTCTGAGCTGTAAACAGTATACTACTTACTTTCTTTACTATTATCATAAATTAAATTGCACTCAATATTCTGTTTAGTTCTATATATACTTAAACTCTTTTTACTCTCCATACTAGTTCTCCATCTCTCCAACCCCCTATTTTTTATTAATGCATCTATTCTTTTATCTTATTCCTTACTACTATAACATTCAACAATTCTAACACAATCATCTCATGTTTTGTATAAGTATACTGACATAAAGACTTTATCCAAATCTTCTTATTGCCTATTCTTTACCCATAACCCAATCAAAAACTATTTTGACTATTTTTATTATACATAAATTGCAATTTATGAACATTTTCATTGTGCTTTTTGCATCTCTCATATCAAAATTTAACCATCTCATTTCTCCTTGAATTGCCCCTTTGCTGTCCACATATGTCTTCCTATTTCTCTTTGTATTTTCTCTTAAGTAATCTAACAGCTCTTTATCATTACCATAAGTTAACCATGCTACAATGACTCCCCTTCCATACAATTCTAGGTACATCATATTTATTATATGAAAAGATTGTTAATTTCTTTATCAGTCCCTTTCCTTTCTTTGCTTCATTTGTCAATTTTTTCTCCCACTCATCCAAGCAATTTCTCTGATTGCTTAAGACAATTTCCTAATAGTGCCTCCCAATATAAATTCTTTCTCTGCTCTTTCTCCAGCATTTACCATCATTACTTTTGATTTTTCTTCACTAAATTTAATCCTCATCTCTTTGCCTGCACTTGACTTCAGAATAAATTCCATATCTTCTCTACTTTCTATGCACAAAAAGATATCATCAGTACCAAACTCTCCATATAGTAATACCACCAAGTGCAAGCCTTTGCAATCAATGGATGCAGAAAGGTTTGTGCAACAAAGTCTGTATCTAGTGCCTACTCATCTAACATCCCATGACTACTTTCTAGCTTGTGGCTGCCATCAGTGAGGAGTCTGGGATTTCAGGACACTAACCCTAGACCTTAGGATCTAATGCAACCATCCAGCAGTTATTTAATCAGTTATCTATAAAGCTAGGAGGCCAAGATAAATAAACCACAATGTTTCCAACCCATCTTGTGCCTGCCCTTTACTCACAACCCAATTAAATACAATTTTGGTTATTCTCTTATTATTCATAAATCGCAATCCACTGAACAATTTCATTTTGCTTTTTGCATTCCTCATATAAAACCTTGACAATCCCATTCCTCCTTCAATTACCTCTTTTGCTATCCACACATCTGCATCTAATGTAGGTCTTCCTATTTCTCTTTGTACTTTTTCTAAATAATCTAACACCCATTTACTAACACATAACATATCATTACCATATGTTAACTCTGCTATTTCTATTCATTTCCATACAATTCTAGTTACATATTTATTATATGAAAACACTATTAATTTCTTTATCAGTCCCCTTCTTTTCTTTGCTTCATTTATCAATTTTTTCTCCCATTTGTTCTAGAAATTTCTCTGATTAGTTAAGATGTTTCGCAAATAGTTATACCTATTCATCACATTAAACTTTATATCCCTCAATAAAAATTATTTCTCTTCTCTTTCCCCAGCATTTATCATCATTACTTACGATTTTACTTCATTAAATTTAATCCTCATCTTTTCACCACTCTGACCCATGACTTCAGCATTACTTCCATATTATCCCTACTTTCTGTGCACAAAAATACATCATCAGCAAATAAAAGACCTAATAATATATATTCTCCCTTGTCATCTATTGATGGTATCTCTATCCCTCTTTCTAGTCTTGATATTGCTCTCTCCATTTTTCTCAAATATAACAAAAACAAAGTAGGTGACATAGGGCATCATTGCTTTAGCCCCACCCCATTAACTCTAACAGTCTTATATTTCCTAATTGATACATATAATTGTTTTCAAACAATCTCTTAATAATATCAACCAAAGCTCCATTCATTTCCAAATTTACTAAACTTACCCACAATATATTTCTATTTACACTATCATACGTTTAATTACATTTATAAAGACTATACATAACTGTCTACCTGTATTCCTACTCATATCAATAAGTTGTGTGACTACAAATAAACTATCAATATACACCTATCCAACTGAAAACCTCCTTGCATTTCTCCCACTATATTATTTTCTACCATTCATTTTGTGACCCTTCTAGCCATTATATATGCACAAACTTTATATAACATTGACATTATCACTATCAGTCCATAATTTCTTAACTCTTGATGATCCTTGCTCTTGTATTATTCCAGCTATCTGAAAATTGTCTCTTCTATGCTATCTTATTAAAACATAATAGATTTTTGTCCTATTTTATAAATTCATTACCATCTCTGCTGCCTGTCCATTTAAACCTCTTGCCTTCACATTTTTCAATTTCTTCCCTGCCTCATTCAATTCATTTTCTGTAAACATAAAATGTCCATTACTATATGCTTTTATGTTTGTTATCTCTCTGTCTTTCACATACATCTTTTCTATATTCATTATACTTATTTAAGATTGTCTCTAATTCTCCTAGTAAACTACTTATTTCTCCCCTATATTCCTTCTTTTACTATATTTTCAAAATTTTTTGCTCCCATCTCTTCCACTTTTAATAATATCTTCCAAAAACTTACTATTTAATTTCACTCTCTCTCAATAATTATCTATTATAGCCAACTTCTTTTATTTTAAATATTTTACCCATTTAATATTAATATCTTTATCACTTTCTTTGTTTTTAATAGCATCTTTATATTCTCTACATGTTTTTCCCCTCTCTTTTACATTTACTAAAGCTCACTTTTCTATTACTTTTATTCTTGTGAATATTCTACCTTAAGCCTATGTTCCACTTTTTCTACTTCAGCACATCAATCCCCAATAAACTCTTTCATGATTTCTTCTACTTTTATTTTATATTTTTCTAAATTATTCTTATCATTCATTCCCCATCCACATCCTTCTCTATCATTTCTACTTTTATTACTATGATCCATCACACTACTAATCATTTCTATTATAAAAGAAATTGTGATCACTATTACATACTCTCTCTTCATTATCAAACACTTGAATTTTCTGTACTTTATACATTCCTTCTTTTTCTACTAACACATAATTAATCTATTGGTGAAATATATTATTTTTAGATCATATGTATTGTGCCTCAGAAATATTTGATAAATTTTCAATGCTCAAATTCACTCTCTGACAAAAACTTTTCAAAAGCTGTCAACTCATGTTATCCACATCATCAATTTCTTCAATATGTCCATTCATATCCCCTATAATCATTATTTTCTTCCCCTATTATTTTTGAAACTCTGTATATCCTTAACTATGCATTTATTATGATATACACTACAGCCACCATCCATTCTTATCTTTCTAACCTTGACATTTAACAATATTGAAATACTTTTTGACATAACTCCTACCACCACCCTTTTTTCTTTTCTATTTACACTCTGCCATACCAAGTCTTCCAGTGTAGGTTTTTCTTCTTCACTTAGATGTGTTTCCACTACTGATAATATCTCAAGTTCTTCATTTTTAATTGCTTTGTTTAATTCCAGCCATTTTAGATTTTTTTAAGACAGCTTGAAATTATATATAGATCTTTAAAAAATAAGTTTAATTATCGGATTAATTACTAAAATCAGTATATGGCATGTTTTTCTATGATAATAATGATAATTTGAATTGAAATGGGTAATTTTTTCACAAACTTTCCCTTGGTGAAATGGGAATTCAAAAGAAAGAATTTAATGACATAAAATACCATTAATACAAAATACCTATTTCCATAGTTTTTTTTTTTTTTATCAGAATTGTAAAATTTTCAAATATGGCAGATTATATATCTGTAAGTCTAAACAGAGCCAAAATAGAGAAAAAACAAACAGGCAGATCATTGCAATTAGGCTTATTAATATATAAATATTTACTAAATTGTTTTTTCTTTTAATTTTGTTTATAAATGTTTATATAAATTATTTTTTACAATAAATAAATTAATTAAATATCACTTTTGAAATTAGAAGTTTTTAAATAATAATTACAGATTAATGATATTCTACCTGTATAATTGCCCATCAACCTGAGATTTTGTCAGAGACATCCAGTTTGATTAATTTAAAATAATGAAAAAGATGAAGATGCTAATAAAATCCTACATAAATTTTTAAAATAAACTAGTGAAATATTACTTTCAAAACTATTGGAAGTTTTTATAAGAACCCAAAAAGTTTGGCAGTTTGATCATAAAAATGTTTTTTGTTGTTCCCAATAATAAAAAAGACTTAAGTAATTATCATAGAATATTATTTTATTCACTGCTGCAAAAGTTACTTTAAGAATTTTACTGAATATGTGAGCTCAAATCAAAGATGCTGAAATTTTGCATGATTTTACAAATAGTGACAAAAAGTGTGATCTGACATGTCTATTTAGTCACACAATAATTTTAGTCATAGCATTTTTACTCAATTAGCAAATAATTATTATAATACTTAAAAATTCTAATTGTCCCTAGAAGTTTATATAACTGAATCATGATGGTGGTAAATTCAAGGCATTTCAATGAAAACTGATTTTCATGATAGATTTTTAATAATTTATAGAAGACTCCATGAAACAAACACAATATACTATGATAAATTGGCTTATCTTGAACTGATTAAAATAAAAATTAGAAAAACCATAAAAAAGTATCAATTTCTATATTATGCACTTTTAATTACCAATCCAAAGAATGATTTAAAGAATATTCTTAATATTTTGAATATCATCTATAAAAAACCCATTAACCAACTTTTGATATGAATGATTATAAATTTAAATAAATACATGTTTAAATATTTGTGTAGCTTTTGAAGAAAGAGGGATTCAGATGCTAAAATGCACTAGAAACTTCAATATGGTGTTGCCACATTTAATAATAATATGAATACTTCAATTAATTGGTTTATATATGACTATTATTATTCCAAATTCACTGTAAGGGAAAGAATCATGGTTTCCTATTAACATAATACCACTAGAAAAATTTTGCTTAAAAATATTTCATAATACATGAAAATATAATATTATAATCACAAGGTCGATTAACATGCTTCTCAATTTTTATTGTATATAATGATATTGAATAGGCAATTATAGAACCAGCTTTTTTTATTTATTCATTTTTTCAATCTTTATATTTTGACATTTCATTATTTATTTTTTTGATTCAATGTGTATATATATATATATATATTAAATATTTTCATTATTTATAATTTCTTTCAATGCCTATGATATTGGTAAAATTAAGAATTTGTACTTTCAAATCTCTCTTTTTTTAACAACATTCAATTAAGAGAATTAAAATAAAATGAGATATTTCATATTCAGAAATATAATATTTTCATTTCAGTCTTTTACTTCATAATATAATATTCTCAATTTAGCCTTTTATCTTTCACAACTTTTTATTCAGGCAATATTTTCTGACAATATATATATATATATACTTTTCTTTCTCCTGATCCTATATATATATATATACTTTTCTTTCTCCTGATCCTTTTGTATTTTAGTCTACTTAAATAACATTTATTAATTGTGCACATTTTGATTTATGCAATTTCAATATCTAAGCAACAAATGTTGAATCTACTTATTTCATCAAAACCTTATCCACTTCTTATCTATTTATCTAATTTATTGATCAAACACTTATTATTATTAGTAGTAGTTGTTGTTGGTGTTGTTGTTGTTGTTATTATTATTATTATTATTATTATTATTATTATTATTATTATTATTATTATTATTATTATTATTATTATTATTATTATTATTATTATTATTATTATTATTATTATTATTATTATTATTATTATTATTATTATTATTATTATTATTATTATTATTATTATTATTATTATTATTATTATTATTATTATTATTATTATTATTATTATTATTATTATTATTATTATTATTATTATTATTATTATTATTATTATTATTATTATTATTATTATTATTATTATTATTATTATTATTATTATTATTATTATTATTATTATTATTATTATTATTATTATTATTATTATTATTATTATTATTATTATTATTATTATTATTATTATTATTATTATTATTATTATTATTATTATTATTATTATTATTATTATTATTATTATTATTAAATCTAATATTTCACAGAATGAAAAAATTAAAATCTAAAAAAAAAAAAAATCTGTTCATTCTTCCAATAACTGAAATCAATTTATTAAAAAAAACACACAAGAACAGAATATATTTAACAATTTTTAATTTCATTTAGCAATGAATATAACTCCAAAATTTGAAACCAAAAACATGCCTTTTAAACATTTTGGACACAAAAATTTTCTTAATTTTTTTTTTTAAATTTTCTCCTTCCTTAATAGGAAGGTGAACTCCTGAATTCATTTTATATGATATCTGCTCCCCTAGATTATCTTCTTTTTAACTAGTTCACAGACTACTACAGTTATAAGTCATATTTAATATTTTTAATTATATTAATAATTAACTAATAAAGACCAAGCACTTAAATACAGAATGTATAAATTCTCAAATTGTATTATCAATCCAATTATTTATATATACTTGTTTAATTTCTTTTAATCTCATTTCTTATTCTTTTTCAAAATATTTTTTTTTTTGTAGATGCTACATTATGATTTAAATCATATCAATACTAAAAGAAGTTCATGCAATCTCATTAGTACTTTTACATCGATTATGAATCAGAATATTATCAAATTAAAATTATATTTCCTTCCTGAAACATTACATGTTTCTATATCTTTTCCATTTTTCATAATCATTTTCTATTTTACTATCAATATTACTGCATGATGTAAACTTACTCACCACTAGTTTATCATTTACTATGAACTATTATAAAGCATTTTCTGTTCTGGGATCTAAAACAATATTTAGCTCCAGAATTTGTATTTTCTTTACACTTTTTATCACAAGCTATTTATCTGCCCTGAACATCCTAATATTTACCCCACCCTACTTATTTGGCAATAAGTTTATCTTATCCTTTAGTTGGATAACTGTAGCATCTCACAAAACAATATTTACAATATTTTTGATTTAATTAGAATGATTTTATATAAAACCTGCAATTAAATCAATATAGTCAATTCTTCAATACTGTAGCTTCTTTTCAGTTTACTCACCACCAATTTATCATTTACAGAAACTAATTCTTATGCTGAAATCTAAAACAATATATACTTCTGGAATATGCACTTTCTTTATTCTTTTTATTACAAGCCATTTATCTGACCTCAAAATCTTATGATATTTAAATATTTTCCTCTACCACCCTTCTTATTTGGCAATAAATTTATCTTCCTGTTTGGTTAATCGTAGCATACCACTAAACAGTCCTTACAATATTTTTCATTTCAGACTAATGATTTTATATAAAATGTGCAATTAATATATCTCCACTGGAATAGTTATTAATTTGCTTTTTCCAGATACCTCAAGGATATGTCAAGTCAACGTCTATAACAAAAATAATATTTGTTTATATGTAGATTTTTAATGTTCTTCTCTGCCAAATTTAATAATGTTTTTTTGAACTACTTTTAGATTATCTTTAAGTAAATAAAAAATAAATTGAAAAATTTATAATTTATATGTGTATTTGTTTATACATATATATTATAACGGTCCAAAAGGAAAGGGAAAAATCAAATCTTACCGTATCTGCACTACAAGGGCGCCATCTAGGCATTTGAACCTAGAAAAATTTATATAGTAGGCAGATATGTAAGTTAAGATCCCACTTTATTTTATATTTGGACCATTAGCCCAAGTCACTAGCTCAGTGGAGACACTGAGATAATAATATATATCTTTAATTCATTTCATATCTTAAATATAAAAAAAAATAAAAGCCACTGCCAGTAATTAACACACAAACAATATTTATTTACGCACATATATAATCATTTAAAATTTGAGGAATAACATTTATTATTTAGCTTTTAATATTAACTTTTAATTTAAATTATTATTTTAAGATTTTAAATCATCCACACAGATGAAATTTATATTTATTTTAAGATTGTCGAATATGAATAAACTGAATACATTTGCATTTGAAAAGAAAATATTCTATCCATTATTTAACCTTAGGCCAAAAGTTCGCATTCAAACTGGCGTCAATCCATCTGATACATTGATGTATTCAATGTAACATGAATATGGCAGCACAAAATAGGTTAAGAGAAAAAATTGACTATTGTCCAGATAGGAATACTACATCTACCAGACAAGAAGAGCAATAAAAAAAAATCCATAGGAAGGGAGTGCGGTTCCCATCTTACCATCCCATTCCATAGGCAAACAGGGAGTGTACAGCATATAAAGTGATTCTGCCCGTAGCGAATCTCATACTACATCTACTAATTAAACCATTATATCCAATCCATTGACCTAATTCAACTACAGAACAAATAACCTAAGATTACCCTCCCCTAATATAACTTTACAAATCTATATAGCCATTCACGCCTGACTGAAATTTAACATTTATATAAATTCGCAAAGATGGATTTATAAAAGTTTGTTTGTTTTTTTTAATGTTGAGCATAGATCAACTACACAGATTACACGCTCAAAAACATTTCAAAATAAACATAAATGATCAAAATATAAGGTCATTGATGTAATTGCAGAGGGAATTCACAAGAACCCCAATGGCATTCATCATAAGATGCCGCATTGACACCAATAACTAAAAAGACACCCGAATAAATACATTTTAGATATTCAACGTAAGATATCATTATTTATTGAATGTATATATATTTTGATCAAATATGAAAACAAAAACATAATTAAATGTGAACGAATCCATGCAAGCATCTATGCCCACTTAAATTTAATGCTTTTAATTAATTTATACAAATAAATATTAAAAGAAATAAAATAAAAGTGGAAATGATTTTTTTAGCAAATTAAAATGTAAAAAAATTAAACAATAATTGATTTGGAAAAGTCAGATTATAGTTCATTTTACAAAAATTAGATTTAGTTTGTTTATTAAAATTGTCAAATCTTGATGAAAGTTCTTAATTACTTTAAATTTTAAAATTGTTCAGTTCAATAGCTTACAGTAGAAGAGTCATGGTTCTTGGTGCCAATTCCCTCGATGTCCCCAGTGGAAGACCGGTCTGGTATTTGAAAAGTGGCTTTAGCTGGTTCCATTCTGGTATCACAGTCATTTCATTTTTAAATAATTGAGAGAGGATATGTGCATCCTATCACACCTCTCAAAAACGATCAAGCTGTCACTGTCTGGAACTGTTTTAATTTGAATCGTTTTCCTTTTATAATGATCCTATGGATTCCACGAACAAAACATCACTAATCCATCATTTTCATTAGGGTCCATTTTATTCTCTTGGTGCGTCCATTGGTCATTAGGGTCCATTTTATTCTCTTATCTATATCTTTCCCTCTGACTTTTTAATTATATAAGAGCCCCACGGGCTAGTTTGTTTTTCAATTAATTTATAAAACAATCATTTCCATTTACAAAAAAATATATAAATCTTTTCACAAAAATATTTTATTTTTATGTCTTGTACTTTTCTTTTTATAAAAAAATACTTTCAAACACTTTTTTTTAATCAAAAAAAAAAAAAAAAAAATACTTGTAAAGTTTTGCACCTGTGCGGATATATATATTGAACAACTCTTTAATTTTTTTAGCTTTTACTTTTTAATAAATTTATTTTTATTTGCGAATTTAAAATTTTTATTTTAATTTAATGTAACGGTATATTTATATATCGTTACTATATATATATATATAGAAAGTCAGATGTCACATAACATATATATATATATAGCTTGCACGCCCTTAATTTTATATATATTAAGAAAATATTTAATTCCCAAACTTAATATAATATATATATAAGATTGGTAAATTTCATTGAAGAACAAGGAGAGAATGAGGAACATGTAATTATAATTTACAATACGTAACAAAAATGAGAAAATCATGAAACTGTACTAGTAATTTATAATTTAAAACTTAAGATTGTTCCAGAAAAATAAATAAAATAAAAATAGAAGAAAAGTAATAATTTTATAAAATCCATTAACTGTAATTAAATATATAAAAATATAATAATTTATGAGGTAAATAAGAATTTAAATAGCTCATTGCAAATCATTAAAAAACAATAACAAAGAAGTCACCACTCAGCACATTTGCTAGAAAACTGTGAATAGTTTTCCAATTTCGTTTTACCATAGAGCTAAGAATAGATCAATACTTATTTTCATCCAATATTACTTGGATTGGCTATCAATCACCTACTTGAAAAAAAAAAAAAAAACATCTGACTTAAATATAAAACAATGTTCAAGTTTTGCCAAGTCTAGATTTGAAGTCTGTTTAGAGTTGTTTTACCACAAAATGCTCCAACTGACACGTAAGTCTACATTATGTGTTCCAAATATTTTGTATTCTATGTTTCTAAAACAAGTATTTTTATAATGCTTCATTTTCATAATATTGTAGTAATAACTTTGTATTGTTACATTTAATTTTTTTTTATAAATTTTGGTATTCTCATCTATATTTGATTGTATAAATTATTTGTTTCTCTTATCCATCCCTATTCCCCAGTATAACAGTTTCACACTTCAAAAATTTTACAGCAATTTCATTCCAGTGTTAAGGAAAGATTACATATATTGAAATATGTAATTAGCAAAAAAAATACTAAAAGATGAAAGTAACTATAAGTAATTGAAAAGAAAAAACTAAAAATAATAATATGTATTCAATTTTTTAACAAATAATAATAATAATATAAATTGGTATGCTTTTATTTGCCATAATAGTTATGGATATACGTGTAGTTATAATTAAGTCATTAAAGATTTTATAATTCCACATATAAACATAATAATGTAAACATAATAATGTTTAATAATAATAAAATTATATTATTTAGTTATTTGTTATTATTATTTTATATATTTTCATTAAAGAATTGTGTACATTTCTTAAAATAAAATATACACATTAACATATAAAATACATAGATGTTAAAAATAAAAATAAATCGGTGAAGTATAAAGTACTAATCTATTCTGTAAATGTGCACTATTATTTAATTAATATGCCGGTTAAGTTAAATTTAAAACAAAATTATACCTCTGTTTAAAAATTGTTAAAATTCTTATTAGAAATATTTTAAAAATAAAAGAAGATTGCGATTACCGTAGTTATATTTCCATTCTATATATGACCTCCACCACTTCCCAAGAGTGATAAAGTTGCAGTGCTTTTTAGATTAACTGGTATGGAAAAGTTGTGTGGTGTTTTAGCACTTAAGTACTAGTTGAGAATAAAAGTTACATTCAATTGACCAGATTGAGATTATTTTTTTGTCTTACTCAGTTGATAATCACTCCACTGTGCTAAAACTACCAGAGCGTCTAACTATAATTCTTCCTACTGTCATCGTGGTCATTTTTCTACACTTGGTATTTTATAAAGTATTAAAATTTATATACATATAAAGAAACTCAAAAAAGAATTTAAAAGATGAAATCTCAGAGGATTTACAACGCAAATTTTAATCATAATTTAGATGAATAATTGAGGTTATTAGTCTTCGAGTTAAATGATGGAAGATATCATAGATGACAAAAATAATGACATAAGATGAAGTTTAATTTATAATGATAATGACAGTTTAAATATTTTTTTTAAAAAAATCATAAAAAGAAAAAGTAGATTACTTTCACTGTTAACCCTTTTGTGTTTGCAGAATATTTTTAGCAAAAAAAAAAAAACCCACACACACACAATAAATTAAAGGGTAAAATTGTTTTTAAATAATCCATTGTAGAGCAAACCTTTTTAAACAATCCCCTTTCCACATGCACTATTAGAAAAACAGAAAAAAATCATTACTCAATTGTCCTTGAGAACGAGTAAGTGGTGAAGTTTCCATTTTTATTTTATCTTTTACCTAATAATAAATAAATACACATATACAAATAAATTTGAATATGTCAGATATGGAAAAAATATCTGAAAACAAAAATCCTACTGCTGTTTGGAATCTAAATAAAAATTCATGTTTTATTTAACCTAGATTTGAATATGGACATCATATTTATCAATGATTTACCCACAATATGCTATATATGTATATATTGAGATGAATTCTCATGGCACACAACTGCCTACATATTTAAAGCTTAAAACAAGAAGTAGAAATGAACAGACAAAATTTGAGTTTATGATCATTTAAATAAAGACTGAATAATTATAAAATTAATATTTTTTGAAGGACTACAAACTATTTGAAATTATAAAAAGATGGCTATTTAATAAATTAAAAAAATCTACATTTTTGATATAACAAAGCAAGCTATTTTTGTCTAAAGTAATTGTTTCAGGTTTTTTTTTTTTTAAAAAATAAACAGATAATTAAAAAGTCTAATCTGTTTTTACTTAAAAGATTAAGAAAAATTTTTTTAAATCAAAACACATTTTTGTTTTTGATGAAAAAAAAATTTTTAAATAGAATAAAGATAACTTAATTCTTATCTTGTTTTTATTAACTGAAAAGGGAAAATCTTATGATTAATCATCCTATGATATAAATAGTGGTTCAGTTTAACAGAAATTAGTGTGTAAAAATTTTAGTCAATTTCAAAGGCAAGGCAGTTGCAACTAATTTCCATGAAATTCAAGTTTAAATTCCCAAAGAAGTGAGAAGGCTTCTCTACATTTTACAACTAAATGTGTGGGCAATAGACTCTGATTGCTCATCTGAAGTTGATGAAATGATAGAACTTGAACTAAGTTGAGACCACCAGCATTTGCTGTATATATCCATTAACTAGAAAACATTATAAAACAGCCTAATTCTGGGATTCTAATGCTATACTTTATACTTACATTACTTTCTATAAGCATAAAAGCACAAATGGGAATACCTCAATTGTATATATATATATATATATATATATTGTAATGGAACCTATAATTCAGAGCCTCACTTGGATGCTCCAAATGTAATGGAACTTAAGGTAGCCCATGTTTGGGTAAGCCAAATGTAATGGATCGTACTTGCTACATTCCATTTAAATTGAAGAAAGACAAAATTATCCCGGTTATATAAATAATACAATGGAAACTATATGGTAGCTCATAATTAAGCAAGTTAAATATAATGGAATGTATATGAGTTATTCCATTTATATTAAAGAATGAAGAAAAACAAACTTGTTCCAATTATATTTTAATAAATTGTTTAAATTGCCCTCCCAGCTAGCTTTATATAAAACAAATCTAAAATCATACTAATCAATGAGATCTTTAAATAATTACAAAGGCATTATTTATAAAAATAAATAGCACATCTTTATTTTATGTTATCGTTTGACTTTAAATAATATTAATGTTTCAATATTAATATAAACCATAAATATATAAAGACATATTTCTGCCTAATAGTTATAATATAAAGATAATAACTAATATATAGTACCTCAACTTATAAATTATATTTTCAGATTTTAAAATTATTTAAATATTTATCTTAAACATCATCTGTTATACGTTTAATGTTATAATAGAACAAGACGCTTAAATTGATCATTCACAAACGTTACATTTTACAATGAAAAATAAAAATAAACAAAAAAAAAAAAATATATCAATCTCAAAAATGTATATCCACACATCACACATATATATATAAAATTATTAAATACCTTTTTAAAAGTTCACTTAGTTAATTGTCCTTTTAAGAATTAATTTAGTCCATGAGTTTTTTCATCTGTATATTTTATTATTTTATTTTTAGAATGCATTCTATTAAAAGAACGACGAAACGATTTCATTAAAGAAGATTATTAATTCTTGAATATATGCATATTTTATTAAAATGTTAAATCCAGTACTTCAATTACAATTACTTCCGGATTAGAATTAAATTGACGATAATACATTTAAGATAGCTATGCCAGCTTTTAATTCCAGACGCGATGAAATTTATACGTTGAAATTTTTAGTTGTTCCATTGAAAAATTGCTTTAGAATATATGAAAGCGATGATGATGATGCAGCCCTAGCTGCGATATATCCTTATTACCCCGTCATAATTTATATGTTTATTACAAAATATATATACGTTACTTCAGTATTTTAAAAATGGTAAACTTTAAAGAAATAAAATGTAATAAAATTCTATCCTTCAGTTGTTTGTTCTATATCCCATTTTTATAATAAGCAATAATCCTAATAATGGCTTCCTTATTATTGTCGCGTGGTTTCATGCCAGCAGATGCTATTTTAAAACTCATGTTATATATATATGTTCTCTTTTACAACAATTAACATCAAAATAAAAATAAAATATCAAGTATACATATAAAAAGTATCAAATCGAAAATTTAACATCTTTTAAAATATACATAAATAATTATTTATTGCATTTAGTAATCATTGTAAATAAAATAATCTTTTTTTTATAATTAATAATTTATATGTCCTTATTTATTTTAATAATTAAATGTTTATAACGATGTACTATCAATATATATAAATAAAATAATAACTTCAAATAATAACTATATTTAATAAACATAAAAGAAAAATTTAAATATTTCATATGTAAACTTCAACTTAAAGAGATTTTTTTTTTTAATAACAAATAACAAATTTTTAAAATATAAATATCGACCTATTGATATTTACAATTCCCTCAAATCCACCGAAAAAAAAAAAAATGTCTTTGCAAATAACTAATTAATTATGAAATATCGAAAAACTTCTCAAATTTGTAATCTTTCTAAGGACTAACATGGTTTAAAGAATATTATTTTTCATATTAATAACCACATTCATTTATTTATATCTATCTCTCAGATCATCTAGATATTTGTCCAAATTTTTTTAAAAAAAATATAATAATCAAAAGTGCCTTTTCAATTCTTCCTGTAAAGAATTTCCAGTATGTTAAACTTTGTGAAAAAGTTTGCCCTAATTTACAAGATTTTCATATAGCATTTTGGTATAACTCAATTGCTTTTGAATAATTTTGAGATAAGTATCTAAAGATTTTGCTATGAACTCCTTAGATTCTACATCTATATCCTTTACATAAATAGTAACTTGATCATAAGCACTAACATAACTCTTAACTTTATCAATAATAGTTGCTATTTTATCAGATAATCTTACTTTTCCTTTGACTATCTTGATAAACATCATCGACTTGAGTAAGTCTTTATTTTACTTATTCTAGGTTCAATTAAAAACAATTCTCTGGATAATTTTGAATGGTATTCATTCAAATTTTCTAAATAATCCTTTAAAAATCGCAAATCAGTGTGATATAATTTCAACATTAAAGAACTCTTGAAAATCATTTTGTTTTACAACAATAACATTATTATATTAATTATTTTCAGTTTAACTTTAGGTTTACTCAAATTTCTTTCCTTAGTTATATTTTCTTGAAGAAAATCTTTATTATTTATCTTTCTATCTATAACTTTAAGTTTAACTTTAGCTTTTCCAATATCTTTCATAAAATCTATACTTCTTTTAAGATAATTTATTTTAAACTTATCTCTACTCATTTCTTTGAATTTTACTTTAATTTTCTTCATATTTTTACTGGTATAAATTATCTCAAGAAAATCTATTTTAATTTTCTCTTTACTTCTGAATTTAAGTTTTATTTTGACTTTGCCTAAATCTCCATTTGGATCAATTTCTACTTCCATAAAATTTACATTACATATTATATTGTTAATTCTTGTAAAGAATATTTCTTTGTAAATATTAATTTTTGTATAAACGTTTCCACAATTAATGGTACATTTTTGAACTAGATTTTGTATTTTATCTTTAAATTTATTACTGGTATTATCCGTAATCTTTAGTAATTCATTATCTTTATCAACCATTTTAACATCCTCTTCATTTTCTTTTATATTTTTACTAATCACTTCAATGGGTTCTTTGTATTCTTCAAAATTTTCATCAACTAATTCAAGATTTTTACTACAGATTTTGTCAGACACATTTAATTCTTTCAGTTCTTCATCAACTTTTGTGTCTATACTCGTAACACTATCATCTACCAGAGTTTTTGATGCAACTTTTAATTCTTTAGAAAGATCATCAGCATTGGTTTTCAACCCAGCTTTAAATTCATCAGAGTTGCTTGTTAATGCGTTCATCAGTTTCTCATGATTGGTTTTTATCTCAGCTCTAAGTTTATCATATTGAGACTCTAGCTTCTGGGAAAGTTCATCAAATTTAGTATTTAATCTAGATTCAAATTTTTCCAAAAAATCTTTTAAGTCAAAATCACCATTAACTGGCATTTTATTACTATTGTTATCCATTATTATTAATAATACAATATTATATACTCATAAAATAAAATCTAAGATATATATATATATTTCTATATAGTAACTATCACAGATCAAGGGCTCACCATCTCCAATCATTATTCCAACAAGCAATTTTTTAACTAAAAATACAAGCCTTTTTAATCTTATAATATATAATAGCTATCTGACAATCTAAATTTTACTTATTTGAACTCATGAACTTCTTGGCTTAAAAAAAAAATAATCTTATCTATCACCATAACATCAACAAATTTCTCTAAAATATATATATGCAGAGAGTAACAACTGATATCACTAAATAACATTTATTTATATTTAATGATAATAAATATTCTACACTTATACTATATTAAAATGTGGATACTTCATATCAAATTCAATATAACCTTGAAATATTTAAACTACAACTAAATGTTCACATGCCTTAAAATAACTAATTTGATAATATAGTGAGACAACTTTCTCATTCAAAATAATGGTAGTTAAATATAAAATACTTAAATCGATACCTATAAATTTTCTGGACTTTAATACTTAATACCATTTTATACACATAAAAAAAAATATCCACTTCACTTATTATTAACTTTTGTGCTCGAAATATTTTACTAAAATTGTACTAATGCAGTTTACTACTAACAAATATTCACTAATTGAATTTCATGTTTAAAAGTCACTTACAAAAAAAAATAAAACATCGATATGTTTGTTTTCAAACCCTAATTGATAATCAATGTAATAGATTATTTGTTACAAACAATAATCAATTAATCAAACTCTTAAGTTTGGTGTTATATATTTAAGTTATATACTTATCTATTCCTCCAAAGATCCGACAGATATTGACAACCAAAAGATTGATTAGCACTTCACAACTTTGATGTAGATAAAAGAATTCAATCATTACTCCCAAAGCATACAATGTTTCATGAACACTTAGATGACTATCACATTTCATTCTATCCTATCTACTACAACCCATAATAATTTTTCTTAGAACACCATTACACTACCCTGCTTATATTTAAGTCTTAGGGGCTATTATTTATAAATATTTCCTTGCTCATCTTTGGGAGACTTAGAGGCAAATATTATACTTATATTAAAATAATTATATCTTACTCTCTCTGGAGTTTTAAAGATAAAATCATGGCAGGACTACTGTTAACTGCTTCATGATAAATAATAATAAACATCAAGATTTGGGTTGGAGCAATGAATGAGACTAATCAATCACAAGTGACATGAATGCATCACATCCTCAAGACAATGACAAAACTCCCCACTCAACATCAATACCTGCAACAGAACCAACCAAACTCCAACAATCAAATATCCCATCCAACCTTCAAAATTATAGATTTTCTACAACTCAAACTTTCCAAATATGTACAAAATTATTATACTATAATTCAACACCATCAATATACTTTTTAAATTGAAATTAAACTGCTTCATGACTATATTTATCTTTCATCACTAAAAAAAAATACAATAATATTAACCATCACCATCTAAACATAAGGCTAAAATATTTCCATTTATATAAAAAAAATTAAACACACAAAAATGCTTCTCTTTCTTTAAACCATACATCTCATATTAATATATATACTAGACATCTTAATCTCAAGTATGTGGGGTATTTCAAGCCCTAATTAGCTTATTTCTAGCCCTAGTTGTTGCGCCAAATGTAATGGAAACGTATATGTAGCAGCCCCACGATTGGACTAGCCAAATGTAATGGAACCTATAATTCAGAGCCTCACTTGGATGCTCCAAATGTAATGGAACTTAAGGTAGCCCATGTTTGGGTAAGCCAAATGTAATGGATCGTACTTGCTACATTCCATTTAAATTGAAGAAAGACAAAATTATCCCGGTTATATAAATAATGTAATGGAAACTATATGGTAGCTCATAATTAAGCAAGTTAAATATAATGGAATGTATATGAGTTATTCCATTTATATTAAAGAATGAAGAAAAATAAACTTGTTCCAATTATATTTTAATAAATTGTTTAAATTGCCCTCCCAGCTAGCTTTATATAAAACAAATCTAAAATCATACTAATCAATGAGATCTTTAAATAATTACAAAGGCATTATTTATAAAAATAAATAGCACATCTTTATTTTATGTTATCGTTTGACTTTAAATAATATTAATGTTTCAATATTAATATAAACAATAAATATATAAAGACATATTTCTGCCTAATAGTTATAATATAAAGATAATAATTAATATATAGTACCTCAACTTATAAATTATATTTTCAGATTTTAAAATTATTTAAATATTTATCTTAAACATCATCTGTTATACGTTTAATGTTATAATAGAACAAGACGCTTAAATTGATCATTCACAAACGTTACATTTTACAATGAAAAAAAAAATAAACAAAAAAAAAAAAATATATCAATCTCAAAAATTGTATATCCACACATCACACATATATATATAAAATTATTAAATACCTTTTTAAAAGTTCACTTAGTTAATTGTCCTTTTAAGAATTAATTTAGTCCATGAGTTTTTTCATCTGTATATTTTATTATTTTATTTTTAGAATGCATTCTATTAAAAGAACGACGAAACGATTTCATTAAAGAAGATTATTAATTCTTGAATATATGCATATTTTATTAAAATGTTAAATCCAGTACTTCAATTACAATTACTTCCGGATTAGAATTAAATTGACGATAATACATTTAAGATAGCTATGCCAGCTTTTAATTCCAGACGCGATGAAATTTATACGTTGAAATTTTAGTTGTTCCATTGAAAAATTGCTTTAGAATATATGAAAGCGATGATGATGATGCAGCCCTAGCTGCGATATATCCTTATTACCCCGTCATAATTTATATGTTTATTACAAAATATATATACGTTACTTCAGTATTTTAAAAATGGTAAACTTTAAAGAAATAAAATGTAATAAAATTCTATCCTTCAGTTGTTTGTTCTATATCCCATTTTTTAATAAGCAATAATCCTAATAATGGCTTCCTTATTATTGTCGCGTGGTTTCATGCCAGCAGATGCTATTTTAAAACTCATGTTATATATATATGTTCTCTTTTACAACAATTAACATCAAAATAAAAATAAAATATCAAGTATACATATAAAAAGTATCAAATCGAAAATTTAACATCTTTTAAAATATACATAAATAATTATTTATTACATTTAGTAATCATTGTAAATAAAATAATCTTTTTTTTATAATTAATAATTTATATGTCCTTATTTATTTTAATAATTAAATGTTTATAATGATGTACTATCAATATATATAAATAAAATAATAACTTCAAATAATAACTATATTTAATAAACATAAAAGAAAAATTTAAATATTTCATATGTAAACTTCAACTTAAAGAGATTTTTTTTTTTTTAATAACAAATAACAAATTTTTAAAATATAAATATCGACCTATTGATATTTACAATATATATATATATATATATATTATTCATCCATAAAATCTATTTTACAAATATATTTATTTATCTTTTCAACATATATGTGGTCAAATGTATCAGTGTTATGAGGTAGTGTGTGGAGTGGTGGAGAGTGTGAAAGTCTGCACTCATATACCGGATATATTAAATATATGAAGCACAAATGGAAGAAATTGGCTAGTGAGCAAAATATATATTAATAGAGATATATTATTTAAAGTATTATGACTGCAACTAATTATTTAAAGTATTTAATTGTTTTAATTTGTTTGAATGTAATGAATAAGTTTGCAATTGAAAAGCAAAAATGTCCAAAAAGAAAATAATATATACAAAAATATTTTCTAAAATACTACTTTTATTTAATTTGATGAGTAATGTACTAAAAAAAAATGTTTTCAACCATAATTGTGGTTAATTTACATACATGGAGGATCCATAAATTTATTAATTTATGGACACTGTTGTCGTTTAAGAACTTTTTTTTTTCCATTTTATTACATTATTCATCACTTTTCTAAAAACTATTTTTATATAGATTATACTTTAGTATTTCAGTCTAACCCCAATATCACTATAGTTTTTTTGAAATCATTTATCATAAATAAAAAAGTTATTTATATTCAATTTTAAAAACTGAGAACATAAGCATTATTGAAAGATTCCAGTATTTGAAATTAAATTCATAAGCATTACACCTCTGTTACAAAATTAAAAAAACAAATTTTAGGTAAACAATTAAAAGAAATTAAGATTTCAATCTTTATTAATTGTAAATGCATTTAAAATATCTTCCTAAAATTAAAAGTATGTGCTTAAAAAATACAGTGTTGTCAATTGTGCATAACTGAAAACTTATCAAACCATATGAAGCAGTCAATCTTAGCTTGAAATTGAGCTTCATGTTTCCACCTACTAACCTATATTCAAACCCTATATCCCATCCCGCTCCTCCTTTTGTTCTGTATATATATATATATTATGTATATATTTGAGATGCGCGCCTAAGTTAAAAAATTTTAACGTTTCGATAACATTTTTTTTAATTATTATTAATTATTAGTTCTTTTTATTAAATGTACGTAGGTGCAGCTCAAATATATATATAAAGGAGCAAAATACTAACAAAATATTGATTTTTTTGTAAATATTTTATTATATGTCATTTATACAACTTTTTTCTTTTTAAAGCACTTTTTTTCCTATTAAACTGTATTTTATAAAATCCAATAGCTGCGACAGTTGATTGTCCAAAAATAATTAAAGGGTTGGAAACACTACTATTTTAATCAGGGGAAGGTATTTTTAATTAAAGTTTTTATTTAAAATAAAATGGGGATTAAGATAAAAAAGATTTTCTTTTGTTATAAACATTTTGTCAAATCTATTTCTAATCTGGAAATAGATTTGAATTTATTTTTGGATGTTATCTAACAGTTGCATCTTTCAAAAACAATGAACTAAGTAATTTAAAGCATACCAGAAATACCTGGGCAAAGTATAAAATGGCCAGTTTTTAAATCACCAAGAGATTAGCTACTATTGAAAGAACTGCAGTGAACATAACCTACGCTGGTGCAAAAGTTAAAAAAATAATGATGTAGTAGTAAGTCCACCACCTTTCTCGGCCCTGTTGGGTCATCATCTGTCACTGCCATTATACCATGCTCCATAGATTGAAGCAAGAGCCTGACTGGAGCATTGTGGAATGCTGAATAAAAGCTTGCTGTTATTTAAAAACCAATTGCCATGCATGAGCTGGACTTTTTAATATGAACTCTTAAAATTGTCCAAGGTAAATTATTTCAAACCGTCACCATTGAAATTAAATCTAGCTTGCCTAACTAGTCTCAAACTCTATTATCAATTTCTCCTAATGTATAATTTAATTTTATAACTTTTCTAAAATGTAATTTGCTCTTGAATAATTTCTATAAATCTAATCTCTCATATGCTCTAATTTTCTTTAAATTTGGTGCGGTCTCAATAATTTCTATTTATTTATTACTTGACTTTATATGTATACTTTTATTATTAATATGCCAATCTTAAACAATCTGACTAGTTGAACTTCTAAAATTTTTTCTTTCTTTTAATTAAACCTCCATGAAATAAGATTATTAACATCCCCTTAAAATATAATGCATTATTAATTAATACACTTGCCAGATTGTTTTACAAGCCAACATTTTATTTATGTTTTAGTATAAAAATATATATATATATATATTTGTTTAACTCTGGATTTTCTACCCGGGGTGAATCCAGAATTCAAGCTAATTAACTCTTTGAAACCTTATTTATTTTATAAATGTTATTCAATTCTGAAAAAGTGACCAATTATCTGCTTTCTATATAACTGCAACATTTTTTTTTTTTTATTTACTCTTAAAATATCAAATACAGTACTTAAATATTCCAGTTATTATAAAATCAACGAAGTTGAGATTTATTTATTTTAAATAGCAGAAAAGGAGAGGGTCAAATCTTAACTTATATTTTATTAATTTGAAATCTAAATCTCTCTCTGTATATATTCTAGTTTTATTAATTTGAAATCTAAATCTCTCTATGTATATATTCTAGTGGCATAGCATCTTATTTATATAAATTATGACATTCAAACAAGTGTCATCTATTTTAAAGCAGTAAATTATATTTCATGTTGTTAGTGACATTCATCCATACCACATTACTGACTTTGGCCTATCTTCGTATATATATTATGTGCTTCTAGTCTTCTAATCTGGGGGTTGTGACAAGTTTGAACCTATAGATTTCTCATATCTCATTCCATAGATAGTTGAATTATCCGGAACCACATTTATTTCATATAAAAATGCCTCTGGTGGTGATTCCCCTAAATTTGGCACATGCTATGCATATTCACTTCTTCATAGAAAAGGCCTCTTGAGTCGGTTACACCAGCAAAAGTCTGGGCCACGCCATGCCTACCCACTTTTCTCTAAGCACTGCCCAAGAAGGGGGCTTAGACTTTGTTCTCGTCCAGAAACACGACCATTTCCTCTTAGTTATTTTTTTGGCTATTATGTCAGTAACACTCAAACTTCACATTATTATTATTTCTTTTGCTTATGACCAAATTTTAGTGCTGTAATAATATTAAAATTGCACTCTGCTCAATATATATATATATGCCGAATATTATTAACTTTGTTAATTTATAATGTTATTTCAATCTTATTATACAGTCCCACCGTCATAATGTATTACTGTATTTAAGAGTATATGCCTAGAGGAAAATAAAGCGTTCTTCTTACCAGCGCTAATTAACAGAATTTTCATTAAATATTTTTGTCATATAATCAAATATGTTTTCAAATGTATTTTATTTATTTTCACGACCGTAATGGTGTGAAAATAGTTTGTATTATATCTGTAATGAATCTCAGAATGCTCCCCTAAATAATGTTAGTCACCACATTTCAGAACCCTAATCCAAAGCGTTAATAGCAATACTATGTAATTCTTTCTAATAATCGATTGGCGTCTTAATATGGGACCCACCAAAGACATGTCTTTATGTATAGTATATATTATTTAGCTAATAAAAGAGCATATGAGAAATAATAACATGAATGACATTATGTAATCATCTACTGCTTGCTCATTCATGCACATACTAATGTATGCAATTAACTAAGTCATATGTATAATAATTTGTCATTATATTAAACTATATTTTATTGTCAACTTGTTTGAGTAGTTCCTATTCCTCTTTTCTCCACTTTCAAACATACAGCCAGGCTTATATATATTTTAGTTTAGTCATAGTAATAGATGTCTCGTTGTCTTCTCCGATTTTCTAGTGGGCCAGATTAAGAATTAATTCTCATGTGCCATCACTATAATTTTGTCCATTAGGTGTTTGATCTGGGGCTTAGAGAGTGGGTTCGAATACAGGCTGGTCCTTGACCTAAATATCTGGCTTGACTGAGTTTGAAGTACATTTTGCGAGTTCCAGCCCATGTTAGATGGATAAACATGTTTTGACCAGTACACATATGAATATAGTTTGAAATATGGTCTACTAATGCTGTTAGGCAAGGCAACCTTGAATAAGTATTGTCATTGAAACCAAATGTACAAAATTTAAATTAAATCTATTTAGTTCTAGAAATAGGCTTCAACCCAAATAAATATAAATCTTAAATAACACATAAACATTAAAATAATGATTGACTGATCAAAGAAAGAAGAGAAATAAGTTTAAAAACCTATAGAATATATTAAATCATAGGTATATTTTCTTGAATTTTGTTAGATAATTCATAAAAAGACTGGTTTTAGAGTTTAAAAATATAATGATAATGTCATATGCCTTAACTAGATTTTGTGATCAAATTCTAATATGCCAGTGTTTATTATAATTGGATTGCAATAAATAATTCGGTTTATAACTTAAAATTAAGAATTAATAATTAAACACTATTTTATTTCATATCAGAATATGCATGTGTTTAATATTTAATTGTTTATATTTTGTTAAAATAAACTAATTCTAGCTTATATAGATAATGAAAGTAAAAATAACAACTGGAATATTTTGCAATATCATACATGTACATTTGTGTACATATACTTATATGTAAATTTATTATGTAAACAACTTATTTATATATATTTCTGTAAATTTTATTGGTTAGATTTTCAATATCTTGTTAACATTTTAAAATATTTCTAAAAAGTCAAATCAGAATGATGTATTTCTAAGGTAGAATAGTTTTCAGACTTTTCATTTATTATTATTAGTTTTAATTCTAATTAATCAATTAATTATGTTATTATTACTTTTAAGTTATTCCAGTAAATTTACTTAATACTAAGGAATAGATTAAGTTATATATTTTCCCTTCTTCACTTGTGGTATCAAACTAGCTCCAGATTAACAATATATGAAATTGTGTATTTAGATGCATGGTGTACTGTAGAATCATTTAGATGGCACTAAGATAATAAAAATCACAAATTAAATTCCACTTGCTTTATAGGTTTCATGATGATAACTAATTCATTGTCATCCAGTACATTTATGGTGCCAGATGTTCATAAGCATTGATAAAGATTAGCAAATATAATGATCCCAACATTGTTTGATATGCTTATAATTATGATTATTTTAGAATTCATGTATGTACATGCATCTGAAGTATCGATGATTGCTTTTACAATATTATGCCCCAAGTTGTCTATGGCTAGATGATGATTAGCCTAAGATTTTATATGAATTTGCTTCCTTTAAAGCCAGTCTCAAAAGATAATTATTAACTTGATGTTGATTCCCTATTTGATCTGTTATTGAGCATTATTTACTGCATGTCTCATTAGATCTAGATTTCATACCATTACTATATATACATATATGTAATATACAAATCAATATATATATCAAAATACAGTAAAATTTACATAAATTATATTATTTTTAGAAGTACTTTCGACTATACATTTTGTAGTCTTTATCAACTATATAACATTGAATAATCAAAATGAGACAAGCTTTAACAATACCCATAGTTCAATTCAGATTTCCCACAATTCTAATATTTTTAATAATATTGTTAAAGAAGTTAAAAATAAAAACTTTATATATAATAGAAATGATAAATGGTTACGTCAAATTAATAAATGTAAAAGTTTTCTATTAAATAATGATTTAGTGTGTTTAAAAGAAGATAAGGGTCTACAAATGTGTTTGATTATGGGAGCAAAATATAACAAAAATTTATGGATCAAATGAAAAAGCTTAAATTTCAAAATAGTGAAATAATAAATATTGAAGCAGTCGATGTCTAATCATCATCGAGCTTCATGCTTCACCATCTACATTAACCTCCTGTGAGGTCAGCAAGTTAGACCTTGCTATAAATATATGCTATTCACTCACACACTGTATGCCGAATCATTAGAAAGATTGGTAAACTTAATTTTGTTTAGTAAAAATGAAACAGTAGTTTGAGTGATGCGTATGTATATATTATGAATAAAGCAATAATTTTATTGCTGTTTATTGCTGGAAAGTACATTTGCTTATAAATTTATAATTATTTTTATATGTGTGTGTATTTAATGTGACAACAAAGAAAATGAGGAAGGTTCGAAATACAGAAATAATCTTTGTTTAAATTCAGCTTGTTGCCTTTAATTAAAATTGTCAATCACAATTAAAATCGAAAACAAATCGTTTATCAGTTGTTGTCAAATGATTTAAAATAGCTAAAAATGGTATTTCAAGCCTTATCTGTGTAAAAACATGTTGTTAATTAAATGTTGTTTGTAAGGGGATTATAGAGATAGTGATCACAATTCTTGGTGGGAAGAGAGGGTATAAAAAGGAGCCCATAAGACCTTTTTAAAGTCAGTCAGTTATTTTCACTTGATAAGTTAGTTACTTGCACTTGATCAATTAGTTATTTTCACTTAATAAATCAGTTAGTTACTTTCACTTGATAAATGAATTAATTGGTTGCTTTCACTTGATGAAGTAGTTAGTTACCTGGAGAGTGGAATTTTACGTTCCTGATTCAAAAAGTGTTGCCAGTCCATCATTTAAAAAGTCAAGAGAAGCTTAGTGCAATGGAGCATGAATAGTGGAGCCGTTCGCCTTTCTTTCTTCCTCTCAGAGGATTGTCTACCAGGCATAAAATTTCATCTGACCGGCCAAATGAGATGACATAGAATTGCCAACCTGCCTGCCTACCTGCCGCTATGCTGATATCTTAGGTAAAATCATGTAATTTAGAGCTGCCTTAATATGAACATTCATGGGTGATTTATAATTTGTAGCTAAATTAATTCATAGATCCATTTATGATGTTTTGCTAGTTTTTCTTGTAACTCTCTCTCTCTCTGTTATCCCTTATTAATACTTATGTAATTCTAAATATATGTTGCTTTCACGCTTAATTTATGTTTATATAACTTTATGCGGCTCAATTAAATTTATACAACTAATTTTGTTTAATATATATATATATATTATTTTCTCTAATATGTTGGTATCAGTTAACCTCGCAACTTTAATAATTAAATTCATTAGTAAAATTATATTCATTTGTTTATTTAAAATAAAAATCGTTCACTAGGTTGGTTGTATATCTAAAAGTATTTTATTGTGGATGCTTATTTTACTTTGTTTTTAGTTGCTATTATAAAAGATCGTGACACTTAATATAAAATTCTACCTTTTCTTACCATTGCCCGGAGGGCTAATTCTTTAATTAATACGTATATGGGAATCAAACTTAAATGTAAATTTTATTAGTTTAATGATATAGAAAAGAGTTATTATTCATTACCATTTGTTAAATGACTCAGGATTGAAAACAGATTATTGCGCAAGAGGTTAGACAATTTCCAAGTTTTAAAATAATATTATATGAAAATTATGTTATAAAATTATATTCATGTCCAATAACGTTGCTGGCATACATCTTCCTTTATTCTGATATTTTATCTTTTCCATTTCTTGATTGGACACGTCGGAAGCCTGAAGCTCCATCCTATTTCTTTTTAAAATCATTCATAATCAGGGATACTCTCCCTGTGAAATGTGAGGTTTATAAAATTATGTGCTACGAATTACAGCACATCCAGATCTGGGCTCTCAAACCCAGCCTCTCCTTCGATATCGCTCTGCCAGAATGCGCAGACATATCAAATCTAAGTTCATCTCAAGTATTCTTTTAAATGATAAAATATCCAAATACCATGAAGGCCAGATTTCTTTAATGTATGCTAATACCATTACTCTTGTCTTTAATTTGATCACCGTCCACCTAACCTTCGTAAGTCACAATGATGTGTTGAAGATAATGATTCATTTCGTAAAACAAAAATACGTTCAGTTCATTGAGTTAAAATGCTTTCTTTGAAAAACCGTTATCGATTCCCAAAGACAAATGTAAATTATTTATTATATCATATAATCTCGTAAATAAAGCGCATTGTTTGCTCTTATTTCTAAAAGATGTATTTGCCAAACAATGTGAATAAAAGTATAAATAATAGTTCTCCTAAGAAATACATGATTGAAATCATATATTTTGCCCATTATCAAATAAATCATTTACTGTCAAAAGTGTCACAATCTTTTATATTTATTTTTGGCATCCACAACATTCCATAGCAAAGGTTTTCTTGAATTATCTTATTAACTCCACACAAGTTATAAAACACTATAAAATTGTATCTGTAAAATTATATTTATTAAATGAGTGATAGAGGGGATTTTATATAACAAATTCCCAAGTCTTGTAAATAAACAATATTGTCCCAAGTGTGAAACTAGTTGGTAAAATATACATACCTTTCCTTAATCTTTTGTTATATATATATGCGTTCGTTTAACATTTATTAAATATATCTATTTATATATATATATATGCGTTCGTTTAACATTTATTAAATATATCTATTTCATGTAAATCCTGGTTCGTCGTTGAATTATTAGTTTCAAGTTAATATTTAGAACTACTTTCTTTAGCTGATACCTTAGCATGAATAAATAACTATAATAAATGTAATTCCTGGGCTACTCCGACCTCGGTCATCATCATCAGTCTGCTCTTATGCTCTACCGCTTTGCTTCTGGGCATGGAATTAAAATAATTTTACTGTAATCTCAGGATTGTTGTTCATTGGGTCAGAGATTTGAAGAATAGGGAAATAGGTTAGAATTCAGGATTGCTCCAGACCTGTGTATCTTGAGCATGATCGGATTCGAGACACTTTTGTTTAGGATTTGAATCTTGTTAAGTGAGCATACTATTTTGACCAGTACAATATAGATACATCTCGAATGAAATTTATAAATGAAATTTTAATAAAAGCTAAGAATAAAGCTATTGATAGTTATACATATTATAACTTATATCCATCATTGGCTATTTGTCCAAGGATATTTTCAAATATAAAGCTACATATCCATTGAGATTGATGGTTAATTTTGGTGGTGCATATTATTATCAAACATGTAGATATATTGAATTATTACTTCAAGATATTTTAGGATTTGGAGAATATACTGTTTCATCAATGTTTGATTTTGTAGATAAAATTAAGAATATAAATATAGAGTTACATGACACAATTTGTACTTTTGATACAAATGACATGTATGGATCAATAGATCAAATAGAATCAATTAATATTATCTATAATGCTCTTGTTGCAAAAAATATAAAGTCTGATAATTATAAATTTTATTATAAAAGTATTGCATTGTATTGATAAAAATATTTATGTTAATTTTAATAATGAATATTATAAAATGAGTTATGGTTGGCCAATGGGTCTTCCTGCTGTTGACCAAGTTTGTAATTTTATTATATCAACTTATGAAAGTAAAATTTTAAAGCAATTGAAATATCAAGAAATTAAAGTATATCATAGATATGTGAATGATGCTTTTATTTGTGGAAAACAAGATTTAATAATCAATTTATTTAATGAATTAAATCAGATTAAGGATATAAAGTGGGTTATAACCCAAGAGAAATACAATTCCATAAAATTATTGGATATTCAAGTTACATGTAATGATTACAGTTTGGATTATCTTATGTTAATTAAACCAATTGAAACTAGAGGTTTTATTCCATATGAATCACATGTACCCATATGTCATAAGTTATCTGGATCGAAATCATTCTTATTTCGAAATGAAAAATTGTGCAAATATTCTAGAGATAAAATATAAAATGTATGTTTATTTATTAATGACTTGTTGAAAATTAGTTATTATAAAAATGCTGTTACTAATATTATTAAAAAATTTAAAATGACTCAACAATATAATAAAATTAAAAATAATATCAAAATGAAATGGATTTCAATGCCATTTATATCAGATGAGCAGGTCAAGTTTATTGGGAGAATTTATAATGGTTTGTTAAATATTGCTTTCTCTCAACAAATAATATAAACAGATTACTTAATAACTCTCAAATTCAAAATTCAAAGTTTAATCAAAATTCTATTATATATAAATTGATATGTGGATGTGGTTTACAATATATCAATAAATATAAGTGTACATTCGAGAAGAGAATAAATGAGCATATGCTTTTATGTAATACAATTCAAAAAAAGAAACAATCAAAAATAGATGTAAATAAATCTTCATCATCTGTTATATTTGTTCATAATAAATCTTGTCAATATGGATTTAAATTTGATTATAAAAAATATGAAAATTATTCAAATTGAATGTTGTCACAATAAACGTAAAATAAAAGAAGCTAGGTTGATTTCAAGAAATTGTCAAATGTTAATGAATCGCCAGTCATCAAATGTTAAAATCAATTATTTGAAACATCCAATTCATTTATGATAGTTTTGTACTATCATAAATGTAAAAAAATAATGTGTAATTCAGTATAATAGTAGAATGGCAAACTCAAAAACTAAATTTGGATTCAACTTCAGCTTATAAAAGTAAATATACATTTTTTCAACTGTACAAAAAGTTAAATCATTCAAAACACAACCAACCTTATGTTAGTAGTCAACAATAAAGTAATTATTTAAAATTGTTCTAAAATATAAAAAAAAAAAAAATACTTCTATTTTTCACAAATATATAAGTGAGTGACAGAAAAATAACAATATATATATATATATATATATACTTTAATTAGTATATTTAGATCTGAGTGACAGAAAAATAACAATATATATATATATATATATATACTTTAATTAGTATGGTGTAGATCATTTGCATCAAGAACTGTATTCTATGTACATGAAATTACACATCATCTTATGATTAAAGAGAGAAGGTATAAAACTTCAAGTTCTTAAATAAACATTTTTGCCCATAAGTGACCCATAGGACAAGCTATGAATGATGTATAATATGGGATATATGAATAGGAAAATCTTTAAAAAAATTTGATTATATTGACTAATATACTGTTTGTATGATGCTTCCATGCAATGTAATAATTGAAATATTACATTAAAATATGATAGCTTTATTATCATATTTTACAGTTTACAGAATAGTCTGGTTATTAAGTTAATTTTGCCAATAGTCAGATATAATCTATAATTGTAAGTTTCCATGCAAAGTAACAATTGGAGTAATATATATATATATTGTAAAAAATTGACAATTGGACCCTTTATATATATATATTGTAAAAAATTGAAAGATCCACCCTTTCTATCTTTAATGTCACTGTTGTTAAAAAAAAAGGGAAATGGAGAAAATCCTTGATTTAGCTTTGATATGGGAGTTTGTACATAGATTGTTGTTAATTCTTGTTTTTTTTTTTTTTTTTGGTATATGCATTTGTTTGATTGTGGAACTTGAAAATGGCAGTATGTGATGTACATTTTACAGCAATATTGGTGTATATAAAATTACTAGATCTATATACATTGTATTTTTTTGTTGTTGTTGTTGTTTTTAAAATTATTTGTGATGTGATCTTTTTATTTATTACTTATTTGTTGGTGTATTTTTTTTGTTTAAACTGTAAAGCATATTTTTATATATACTTTTATTTTAATATTTAAAGATCAACAATTGTTATAATAAAAATATTAAATAAGCAATGCATGAAAGACCAAGCTAAACACTAGAAAAAAAAATACTATAGCAACAAGGACTGACAATCGTCATTAAAGAAAAGAAAGCAAACACTTTGCTATTGTCTTCTCTCCACAATCTTTTTTGCATAAATACATTTATTGGATTTGAAACATCATTATAATGGTAGGCTGAAAGAATAATTTTATGATTTAAGGTTCAAACCCTGTTGTTCCCTATTACATTATAACATATATTTGAATTTACAAAGATTATTGACAAGCAAGTATGTGGAAATAGAAAACCAATGAAATGACTGACCAGACATAACTTAACCCGGATAATAATAAAAAGGAAAATTGATACTAGTTAATCATTTATAAAACTAAAAGCTCATGAATTCATGCATCTGTCAATTTAAACTATTTTGTGTGTTATCTTAACCCACATCGGAATGGATAAATCACAAAGAAATGGTAAAGAAGATTAAATGGTAAATATATTTGACCTTTTTTTTTTAATGTGATTGATTTTAAAGTTAAATTTTAAATATATGTCAACTAGAATGAAGTTTAATCAGTCATTATGATTTAAAAAAAAAAAACATGTTAATTTTCACAGAGTATAATTTTTTTCTATTTATTTATATATAGTCGTATATAATATAAGTAAATTGTTATTAAGTTTTGAATTTATTCATATCAATAATAAAAACGTTATAAGTCACTTACTGTTAAATTTTTTGTTGTTGTCTTTTAATTCTTAAATCTTATATATGTACATTATATAAATAAACCGATTTTAAACCTCAACGTATTAACAAACGATCATATATAATAGATATTATTTGTTAGTAAAATACATATTGTTTAATTTAAACGCGTTATTTATGTATGTTATACATCTGTGTACATAACTTAAGCTGGAAATTACATTGATTGTTGTTTGTTTGTGTGGGAATCATTTATAAATATAGGGATAATGTATTATATTGTGTTTACAAAAACATTATCTTTTAATATTTTTCTTCCGAATTTAATCCACAACCTCATCATTAAATGTTTCAAAAGGTAGATCATGCTGTAGATATTTGATGTCCATGTTGTAGCTGCATTTTATCTCACATATGAGATAGGAGTTGTTTATATATATATATTATATATATTATCAATAAAGCTTTCAAACACTTGGGGATATATAGTTTGTGATGAATATTTATTGGAATTCCTGAAGTAATAAAGGTATAAAGGAAGATATTAAATTTATGAGCCATGGTAGAAGCCCCGTTATAAATAATAAACACAAAGAATTTGTACTTGTAATATAAAAGAGAAGTATAGATTGTAGTTGAAAATGAACAGATAAATATCCAACATAAAGGGGAAAGAAGTTTTATAATTTTTTAGTTCTTTTTCGGGTTAAATGGTCTAACCTTGAGAAACGTGTTCATTATTCTAAATTATTAATTTAAGAAGCTATTATGATTTCATCATTTCTTCTTTATTACATCTTTTGTGTGTTAAATAATAAATGATTCTTATGGAGACACAAATGTCAACCCATGCCTATTGCTATTAAATATTGTTAATTTAAATTAAACTGAATTAAAATGGAATCTTAAAATGGAAACAAAATTGTAGGTGTTCAATATAATTATTGCCATTTAAAAGAAAACCAAACTACAATTAAAATAAAGTATATACCATTTATTTTATATGAAATGACTTTGTGATTTATTTGAAATTTATTTATATCTTTTATTTTTCACTTTTCACTGCAGAGGTCAGTACATAATGCTTGAGACTTATAATCACTTGAGTGATAATTTTGTATTTTGTTAATATTCAATTTCATAATCATTTATTTAAGCCATCATTAATTGAAAAAATGTTTTACATATAAACATTGTCTCTCAATATTGGTTGGATTCAATAAAATTCCCTTTCTTTCCAAAATATATTTTGGTGAATAATTAAATCACTGATCAAGTTAACCCTGAGAGTAAATCATTTAATATCTCTTTTGTCGTTGCTCTTTGGTATCCAGGTATATTTTATGCATAACTAGTCGAATAAGCAATACTGTAACTGTTAATAAATGGTTAAACCATATTTACTCATGCATAATATTTATCTTTTGATGCATGGATGCAGTTTATTATAATTGCTGCCCAAATATGTAGGATCATTAAATAAAAGGTTGGCTTCATAATCCAGTCCATTACAATTGAAATTCAACAATTGGGCTAGTTTATTTTCTGTTATACATATACTTTGATAAAATAGGCCAAAACAATATTACAATGGAAGAGAATTGTTTATTATAATTAGCTTCCAACCATTGACGCGATTGTATGTTTCATTACAATATATATATATATATAACTAGGACAAATCATGACATTTAGATTATATTTTGCATTTATCCCAGTTAATAGGTCTAATTTTGTAAAATTGCAAGTTATAAATTCTCTAAATAGTTAGGAGAATGTAAGCTAATTCAATTCTGGATAATCCCTTTTTCTATATAACCATAAAAGGCACACATAACTATAGCTTGCTTCAACAAATAATATGAAGCAATACTACTAAATGTTTTAATTTAAATGGTTTTACCTGGTTTTAATCTTCCATTCTTATCAGCAGGACCTCCTGGTACAACAACCTTGATGAAAGTAGCAGGTTGTCCATTATAATGACCACCTACAACAGTAATTCCCAGTCCGTATTGTTCGTTTTTAATTAATTTCACCAAACATTTTAATTCATCTGAAGAATCAGGAGAAGGAAGACGAGCAAAACGCTCTAAAAGAGATTCTAAAATATATTTAGAAATTTGAAAATTATTTCCCAAAACATAAAAAAAAAGAATATATATATATAAAGAAAATTTTATTACCAATAATTTATAAAAATATGAAATATGATTAGAAAAATATCTAAGAATCTGAAATCACTCATACACCATAAATTAAAATCACAAAATTCCTAAATTAATCAATTATTAAAAAGGTAAATGAAACAAAGATATAATGGTGGAACAAAATAGTTGCCTAATAAATGTTGTCTTATGATATTGTTTATTGCATGAGCGTTTACTTTTACATGAAATAATTACAAAGTCGTAATATATTTTCATATGACTTCTCACCATATTTAAAATTTTCTATATTTAATAAGTGAAATCCTTAACATACAACTTGGTAATTGTAGGGCTATAAAAATAGTCTTTAAACTGATTCCTATTTATAACTTAAACTGCTTCCTATTTATATCATAATAATTATTTCTATATTCTTACAATTAGAATCAAAATGTATACCCCCTGAAAAACAATAACATTTTCTATCAAAAAAAATTATATAATAATATCATTATGAATTCTAAGCTAATTTAGCTTTTCCTTATACACAAAAACTATAACTGATTTTCATTTTCTTTTTTTTTTTACTCTCACTAAAATTTTTTGGATATTTTATTTAGTATACTAGAATGTATTTTTATTTGCAATTCTAAATTCTTGGAGGGTTTTTTTTTTTATTACTAGTGATGCTCTTGACAGTAACAAAAACTATTGCACATTTTAAAATGCAACAAAGTATATATATTGAGCTGGTATTTTTTGCCATCTCATATATATATTTATATGCGTATATGTTAGTTGAAAAAAAAAAAATCATTTTTTTTTATTGAAATGGAATTTTAAAAGTTTTTTTTGTTGTTGTTTAATTATCTCGAAGGAATCATCCTCTCTTCGGTTTAAATATTCGGTTAAAATTAAATCTTGAAATTTAATTTTGAATAAAAGTTTTTATTTTGTTTCTAAATTAAAAGAATTCTTACAAAATAGGATATTATAATATATTCAGGTTCTCTTGCCAAGATACTTAAAATTGGCCTGAATTTAAGACAGCCCGTCTCTACCTTGTTCCTCGGATCGATTCCTCACATTCAACAACAACAACAAAAAAAAAAAATGATTTAATATAACAGAACATCGCATATGTAACGAGTTGATTACTTTCTGCTTAAATTAAAATTTTAAAAAATGGAAATATATATATAACAAAACATTTTAAGTCAAAGGTAGTTAATAAATAATTTGTAAATCCAAGGTTTTTCCCCAAAATGAATATATCATAAATAAAAATAAATGCTGATAAAAGAAAAAAAAGAAAAAAGCTTAAACATAAAACGTCAGAATGACGGTGTAGAATCACAATTTAAGCGAGCGTACAATAAAATTATTTCACGAGATGAAAAATTACAGACTTTATACTAAATACTATTTATATGAATGCATATATCAAAATACATAAAGTCTATTTTGATGCAACATGACATTAAAATAAATTATAATAAGAGGATGACAAGCAATGATAAATTAAAGATGATAAAATAATATTTCTCAGTGATAATATTCTATTGCTTATTTTATCTGTAGTCAGAAAAAGAACTAAATATATAAACATAAATATATCACCTAACTAACAATACAAAAGTAAAGGGAATAAAAACATGAATATAAAATTCAGGCATGATTATAATGATTAAACAACTTTTCTGTAGTATTAATTAATGCATATAAAACTACACATTCTAATTTTAGAATAGAATCCTAAGAAGATGATTATCTTGCCTTTCATCTGTTATTTATGTGATGTGAACAAAAAATAAAATAAAATATCCTTAGTTTTCATGATATAAAACAATACAAATAAATAAAAGAGAATCCAAAAATTCAGAGAGTTCTATGTTCTGTCATTTTATACAAAAGAGTAATAACAAGTTTATTATATGCATAATTATAAAAATAAAAATGCAAAGATGAGAAAACTTCTACATAGTATTATAAAACACATGTATGCATTAATGTGTAATTATATTTAATCAAAAGTGTGCTGGAAATTATACTGTCCTATGAAGTGGTGATAAGTTGCTAAATTCACTTATTGACAATTAAACTAACAAATAAAGAATTATTAGAATCAAAAACTAATTAATTACTAATAACTGAAGCATTGTGGCTGTATTAAGTTCCCTTAATAAAAATCAAGCATGCATGATAATTAGATAACAGAGTATTACAACCAAGGATAACATTAGATCCTGGTAAAAATCAAAATGCAAATATATCTTTTGAAACTTGGATCACATATTCATAGTCACATACTATACTACATATCATAACAATATATGTACCATTCCTACTAGATGTGAAATCTTTTCATAATAATTAATGGCAGCTAAAGTGATATAAAACTACTACAAAACTTTATTTTTATTTTTATGAGAAAAATAATACTGCTGAAAGTGTTCGCGAGATTTATGGAATAGTTCCTAGTATGAATAAAATTGAAAATTAAATACCAGAGTTAGAGAAAGATATTTTAAAAAGAGTGTTTTCTACATGCTTGAAAAGATGGGTTGGATAGTTAATTGAATTCTTATTTTGGGAATCACCAATCAATGGCATTTTCAACCGATATCAATCCACTATAAGATGACAATCTATTCTAATCCATATTTGTTCTTCTCTATATCATTACAAAAAATATTTTTATCCATTCCTATCATATGCGATCCTTTTCTTTTTTATAATCCTCTTTATATTAAATCTTAAAATTTCTATTAGCATACTAAAGCAGTAAAATCTGTCATACATATTTTGCTTCACTGTCTGGTGATATTAGTAACCTTAGACTAGAGGTTCAATCCTAGTTCTGTACCCGTTTAATCATAAGGAAGTGTAAGTACACATATACACGCAATTACCCCCCCCCTAAGTTTTAAAAGATCTATTAGAATTTTATTCCGAAATATTTAAGATTTCCACTACCTCAAATAATCGTGTATGTGTGTGTATGTATTACAGATACAAATAATATTTATGCCTTTCTTTTTAAATATATTTTTGTATTTATATAATTAGTGTATTTTATTATCAAGTTGACACAAGACAAATCCAGAGAAGGTTCTGGAGAGTAATTAACATAACTTAAACTTAAGAAGTAAAAGGGACGTATCTTGTTTAATTTAAAAAGGTCGTTATTAATTAAATAAATTTTAGCAACTATTAATGAAAATTATATATATTGAATCTATTTCCAACTTAAAAAGAGGAGAGAACAATACATTCCAGAACTTATTCCGTTGTCATCTTTCAAATGTAAATGTTAAACAAAGGATAAGTACAGTGAGGCCAGATAATATACATCTGGGAACATCCAGTAGCAATGTTATAGAAGTAATTTAGCTTTTTAGCACTTGTCTTTTTCTACTATCTTATTTTCATCAGCCAATTTTTGCAACATTTTCTGAAGGTCTGAAACATTATTTGATAAAACAATCACATAATCTGCAAAATTTCTCATTTTAATTCACAAAATCCTTCTATAAAACTGATGTCAGTGGAATCACCATGTCATTCGCCTTTCTTAGTGTTAATTTTCTTAATACCAGCATGTAACATAATCATCTATGTTGCATTTTGATAGACACTCATCAGAATATGACAATATTCTGAGTTTACATCTTGATGATCCAATATTTTAATCACTTTAAGAATGCTTATAGAATCAAATATCTTTTTTGAATCTACAAATCCAAGCTATAATGGCAACTCATATGTATCAATTCTTTCTAAGACTTTTCTCAATGAATGGATGTAATCTTTTGTGCCATTTTAAAATCAAGTTTGTTCTAATGATTGGTTAAAATTCAATGCTCACTGAATGTAATTTCTAATATCTTTTTTAAAATATAAATATTTCTACTGCATTCTTTCAATCTTCTAGTAGATATGTTTATCATTTTAGACATTTGCCAACAATTTTTTTTTTTGTCCCTTGCTTTGTTCAAGATACTGATAATAATTCCATCATTTCCTTGAGTTTTTCTCTTCCTCATAGATTTAACAGCATATTTCACTTCTTCGTTTAAAGGGAAAGATCATTTGCTTCCTTGTTATTTATTATTATACAATTCTTTATACAGACTTAAAAATGTAAAATTCAGAAAATATTTTAGAATTTTTAACTATGACACCCATCGCAATTACATCATTTCTTGTATTTTTTTTTAATATATATTCTATGTTTCATTATTATTGTAAAGTTTTTTGTTTATTTAACATTAACATTTATATTTTAATTCCAAATTTTTATATTAAATCAAAATAAAAGCATCTTCAAAAACAAAATTCTGGATATGTTATACATTACGAGGAATAAATACTGTTTGATGATAATACCATTCTCATCTTATTACTTTCAGTTTCTTAGTGAGAATATAGCTAATAATTTGCATTAAAAATTGCATAATAAACTTTATTTATTTTTTATTTTTAAATACGGTATAAAACTTTTAGCTAAAGTGTTTCTCTATTTAATAGATATTATCTCTCCCTCTCCCTCTCTCTCTCTCTCTATACATATATATATATATTGTAACGGTATACCCCCTCTCAACAAGATAAGTTAAGGAGTCGCATCTCACTATAGTCAGATGTAAGGTCTTCATATAGGATGCCACGAATGATGTGATTTAATTTTGATATAAAACTATATTTGTTCCCAATAACTAATTTATTATTTTAAAAAAATTATTATATCCAACCACATCAAATCAATTTTCACCTTAATTACCTTTACCGTTATGCTCAGATTTTGAACTCAGGGAAGTTTAACACTTTACTCTCTTCAGGGGTTCCTATCAATATTTTTAAGTAATATTAACAATGAATCTCACTAACTCTTTAATTCAAATAAAACAAAATTGAAGACTTCATTTAATATAAAAAACATACTTATTTATTTAACACTTAAATAATTTAAATTTTACAATATATATAAAAAAATATTTATATATCTACCTTCTTATATTAAAAATATAAAAATTATCTTTGCTTACGGTAGATATATTTTCTAAACCTATAACACGTGATTTTACAATTTATTTAAAATATAAGTATCCTAATATTTAGACATATATATTAACCCTTAAACCGCTAATTATATTATTGGTTGTATGAGGTAAAAATCAAATCTTTTAATTGGCCAACTCACAAACTGAAGACAAAGCCTATTGTTAAAACATATTCACCTATAATATTAAATTCAACTCAGATACGTTTATAAAAAGTATATTACTAATTTTTCAGGTTATGAAGAGAACGAAAGTTCTTTCAAAAATAAATTGCTATTTATTTATTCTAAAATATTCAATTTCGGCAGCATAAAAGCTATAATATAAACAAAAAGGTCGACTTTTACGTTATAGAAAAGTAAATATTTCTTTTTACTAAATCTTAAATATTTTTACTAAAATCTTCAATATTTTTCGAAAATAATTTTGTTTTTTTAGTATTCTCTCTGAAAATAATTTGTAATTTCTCAAAATATTCTTTTATAATAATTTAAATCATATTCAAAATGAAAATCTCAGCATTTTTCTTTATTTTCTTTGATCAGGCGGTTTCTTTGTTCTTTCCAGACAATCAGAATGTCTTTTTCGGCTGAGAGCATGCTAAGAACCAATCACAAGTAATGTTCTTTCTTTGTTTAGGTTTAAATGCGTTTTTTTTTATTTTTTACTTGTAAAATAATTCAGAAGAGGGCACCATCTTACAGAACTTTTAAAAACCTATTCAATACCTGTCTAACGAATATTTTAGCATAAGAACTGGCAGAGTTAGAGTGACGTCAGATGTCGACGAGGAGCTTCGTAAGAGGCGGGAAAAGGGTTAACGCTATTTTACAGTAATTGGGTTATACAAATAATAATCCCATCATTTGTATGCAATACCTTCATTCCGTTAAAATGGTTGTCTGTAATTTATATTTATTAATATAAAAATATATATACTTTACAATAATGTTAATCATTTATCCATTTATCATGCATTACTGTTATTAATCTATTTAGGTTAGTATAAACAATGCAGTGTCATGTCATGGAAAATAATATGTGGATTTAAAAATAATTTAATATCTTACCTCTAAGTTCACATTATCCCGTTCCCAAAATTAACATTTATTAACCGATATTTAAATCTTTATTAATCATAAATAAAAACAAAAATATTCTAAATTATTAATTCTCTCTTATTATTCATTTTTATAATAAAATGAATATGATGATAAAGAAATATGAAATTAACTTTTCATAATTATAATTTTCAAAACCCCAAATGGCATTTATAAAAGTTAATGTTCTCACGAGAATGAAAATCCTTCGAAGACGCAGTTTTTTTATTCCTTTGTTGTTAAACATTAAAGAGAATAATATTAGGATATCCTAAGTTGACATTTAGTTTCCTCTTTATATTCATCTTCTTAATATAAAGTTCCTTCATTAATATTTATAATTCCATTTTGAAGATCTAATTTTTATAATTTTAAGGCATTCATAATTCCATTTTGAAGATTCATTTCTTTATAATTCTAAAGCATTCGGCAAACGATGTTATTCCCACATATATATGTTTGATTAGGCAAGTGCATTTTATCTATCCCATGATAAATATTTGTGTTCTAGCCACTCTGCATTTTCTTTATAATGAAAAGTACATAAAATTTGAATGAAGCTTTTATAAACATGTTCTTTTTTTTTTAAGACGCTGTTTAGATTTTAAAATGTAATTCAAACAATTTTTTCTATAAAACACGAAAATATATTTAGATTACTTTCGTTGAACAAGTATAAGAAACTTCTTTTAATGAGTATTAAATTGTTTAAAATATAAACTTCAACTTACACTGTTATTTGTAATCAAACATAGTAAAAGTTTTTATGAAAATATAGCTGATAAAAATAGAATCCTTACTCTTCTAATAACAAGAATGGAAAAAAAATTATTTCATGTCTCGCTCCATCAGCTCGCTGAAGCATACCCATTCTCATTGTTGCAATAACAATTAGATATTAAAACACTAAGTTAATTTCACTTCCTTTAATTCGATAAACTGTGAACCCAGAGGTCATTTATCACCTTGTCAACAGTCTTTTGTCAACAATGTCATTTTTCATTTTAAAGAATGAAAAATAGTAACTTTATATATTTATTTTCATAAGTATAATAATAATGTAAATATAATCTATACATATTGATTACATAAATGTATGAGTATGTATGTACTCCTACATTTCCCCTCGACTAAGAAAATTAAAATAAACTAACATTTTATTTTAATTCTTCATCTTTGTTATCATTTATGCATCATTACAATTCATAAATTTTTTTTATTTTCCCCTAGACTTAAAATCTTAAATTCTTCATCAATTATTAGAGAAAAAAAATATTATTAATTATTATATTTAATAATAATTAAATTGTTTTATGGGCAATTGGGTTCTTTTTTTTTATTGTCTTAAATATGGTAAATCTAATATAGTCTGTTTTAATCAAATCATAGATTAAATATACTGACTATTTTATTTCAAAATTATTATCTAATAAAGTTAAATAATGTAATACTTTAGTATGCAAAAATCATTATCTAGATTACTTTTTTTTTATTCACTTCTTTCAATGAATTGCTATATAATGTATCCTTATTAATATACTAAGTATTTAAAATGGTATATCAAAATAATTATATGGTAGAAAACCTGATTATTCTATAACTAAGTTTTAATTAGTTACTTCATAAGTGTTTTATGTATAAATCAATTTAAAATGCCAATCCTGCTCCTTATTGAGACTTACTAGATTATCACTGACATCTAATAAATGAACATACGCAAACTTATTTAAAGGTGCCAATCCTGCTCCTTAGTTTTTGAGACTTACTAGATTATCTTTAGCATCCAATAAATATATTAGTTGGAATTCATTTGAGAACTTGCCAACGTATAAATAATCAGTCTTCCATTTCCACATTAATGATATGATCCATCTTAGTTAGACACAATTATATATAGTATTTCCTTCTCTTTCATATCTTAATTCTTTACATTTTCTCTCTATAATCCTAATAATTATTACATAATCTACGTATTACAAAACTCATGGTAATTGTTTATTTAAGACAATTATTATATTTTTCCTCTATAGGGCTTTAATATACGAGCATTATAAGTACCTCATACCTCACCATCACACTCCAACCAGTATGCATTTGGTCCAGCTTTCTTTATAATGGTAAGTGGTCCTTCATAGCTATTACAAAATTTATGAAAAATAAAATTTTGTGGACTACTAACATGTGGCGTCTTTAAAAATACTTTGTCACCTACTTTGAATTGATAGTTTGACTTGTATGTATTTTTATGACGCTTTTGAGCCATTTGTCTCATTCTTTCTAAAGCTTCTTTTCTATCCTTTTCAATGTTTATGGTTAAATTAGGGATTGGTGGCTTATAATATTTAAATAATATTGGTATATTTTGTTTTAATTGCAATTTAATGGGTGTGAATCCAGTGGACTCGTTAACACTCCAATTTATATAATTTACCATATCTGGTGTGTGCTTTACCCACCCCTTGTGATTATCTTTCAAATAAGTTCTAAACAAACGTCCAAGTTCCCGCATTACATGTTCACATGGGTTTGATTAAGGATTCCTTATAGAAGTAAGCACATGTTTTATTTGATGTTTATTTACCCACATATTCCATTCTTTGGATAGAAAGGGTGTGCCATGACCAGTTAAGATCGTCATAGGTTTCCCTATCCTTTCAAAATGGAGGGTTTCTAATACTTTAATAGTATATCTAGTATTAGCTTGGGGTATTGGATAAGCAGACACAAATTTAGAGAAGAGATCATAAGCCACTACTAAAAAAATTTTTTTATTAAATGGAGGTAAAGGTCCATAGTAGTCTATAGCTAAGATCTCATTTGGTCTTTCTGGAATGATAGAATTTATTGAACTAACATAATTTTTATTTACTGGTTTAGCTCTCAAACATATTTGACAATCTTGAATTTCATTCAAAATATCTTTATGCATATTAGGCCAATAAAACCAATTCTTTATTGTTTGTTCAGTTTTATAGACACCATAATGTCCATATAAACAATGGATATATTGTATGAGTGGGTCTTTTAGAACTTCAGGTATTACTCCCCTCCACTCATTTAAATTATCATTAATTTTATATTTTAAGACCATATTATCTATCTTATATAATGGAAGATTACTGGCTGTATACAGAATTTCCTCTTTATTTAATGTTTTAATAATCAGCATTAAATTTTTATCTTGATTTTGTAAATTATAGATATTTAATAAATCGTTTTCTACATTTTCATCAACTACCAGGTCAACATTCATAATGTAGGCATTATCTACTGATAAATGTAGTTGTTCTGATTTACATGGATTTCGACTTAGTGCATCAGCTACACCATTCTCGGATCCTTTACAATATTTAATTGTATACTTGAATTCTTGTAATAACAGACTCCATCTCACTAATCGAGAATTAGTCAAGTAGCTATGATTCAAGAATTCAAGGCTTTTATGATCAGTTATCACAATCACCTCCGATCCAAAAAGAATCTGTCAAAATTTTTGAAAAGCCCACACTATTGCTAGAGCTTCTTTCTCTGTAACCGTATAATTCAATTCAGGTCCTTTTAATAGCCGGCTAATAAAATAGAGGACTCCTGTTTGGCCATCCCCTTGGATTTGAGATAAGGTTACCCCTAATCCGTAACCGCTACTATCTGTTTGTAAGATGAATGGTTTGCTAAAATCAGGAAAAGCTAATATAGTTTGCTTTAAAAATCCAACTTTGATTCCAGCAAACGCATCATCTTGTTCCTCAGTCCATTTCCATTTCTCATCTTTTCTAATGAGTTTTAACAATGGTTCCATGCAATCAGAAAATTTTTGGTAGAAACGATTACAAAAATTACATATTCCTAAAAATGATCTTATTTGTTTTTTATTTGTGGGTTTAGGGAAATTCTGTATAGAACTAATCTTATCCGGATGAGGTTTAATCCCATTGTGACCAACAATATGACCTAAGAAGATCACTTCAATAGATACTAAAGTGCTTTTCTTAAAATTGATTTTTATTCCTTTGTCAGAACACTCTTTAAAAAACATTTCTATATGTTGAAGTTGTTCTTCAATTGTAGTTGATGCAATTATAACATCATCTACATACATTGTTACAATCTGTTTTATATCAGGAGATAAGGTTTTATCTAAGCATCGAATTAAAGCAGCACCACTATTGATCAATCCAAATGGCATCCTATTAAATTGGTAAGTAAATCCTTCATACCGAAACGCGGTATATTGGCGATCTTCAGGATGAAGTTCTATCTGCCAATAGCTTGAGGTCAAGTCGAAAGTAGAAAATACTTTCTTGTTTCCAAATCTCACGAATAATTTGTGTATGGGCGGTGGTATATTTCTGTCAGGGACAGTAATTTTGTTTAGTTGTCTAGCATCCAAACAAAATCTCATCGACCCATCTTTCTTCTTCACCGTCACAACTGGATTACAGTATGGTGAAGAGCATTTGGAAATGATTTCCCATTCAAGCATTTTATTAATTTGTTTATATATTTCTTCTCTATATTGATAAGGAATAGGATAAGATTTGGATTGAAAAGGTTGATCATGAATTAATTTTATTCTTTGCTGAAAACCTTCAATCACTCCTGGTATTTCTGAAAATATTGTATTATATTCATTAATAATAGATTGCAATTTATTAACATTATCGCCATCAATTAAATTTGATTCAGCAATTTTTGATTTTACAAGTGTTTCTGGTATGTTTGACATTATACAATCAATTTCCAACAGATCATAATTTGGAGACAATGTCATCCTTAAAACCTCATCACCTATATGAACTATCTTATTTTTAAAATCAATCAAACATTTGTTCAGATGTAAAAAGTCTACTCCCAATATCATTTCATGAATAAGTCCAGTTAATATCAAAAATACATGATAAATACATGTTTGATTAATAGTTAGTTTGATCCAGATTTGCTTTTGAATTAATTTTGCCCCTTTATTGTTAGCTAGGATAATCTGTACTGATTTTAGAGGGAAGGTTTTAATATGTGGATTTTTATCCATCAACCTTTTATAAAACTCTTCAGATATTACAGATATTTGGCTACCACTATCTAATAAGGCTCTAATTTGCAAATCTTCAAACATAATATTAATTAATGGACAATTTTGAACAGCATACTTGGGTTCATCATCTTCCTCTGAACATATTATGTTGGTGATTTGTTTAACTACAATTTTATTTTTGTTCCTCATTTTAAATATGGGTCTTTGAGGAGAGGAACTATTTCCGAAGACCCTCTTTAATTTCATTTTGCTGTTGTTTTGGGTATATTTTTATTATACCCTATTTTACCTTTATTCAATCCACTAGTAGATGCTATACTCTTAATTTCTGAAATTTGATGTGTATCAGAACTTAATTTAACATCTGCATTATTATCACTCTTCGTTGTTTTACTTTGTGAATGATTAAAAGTCTTATGCTTTCTTTTTTTGTAATTAATAGCATTTACTTGAATATTTTCTTTCTTTCTTTCAACATAATTTTGATTAAGATTTTGGTTATTTGAGTCAATATTATTTAAAATATCTATAATGTGTTCGATATTTTGTGCATTAGAAAATAATAAAGACTGCTCAATTTTCATAGGTAAGTTGTGTTTTGCAATACGAATAATTTGATTTTGGCTGAAATGATAAGTATCAAGGGTTTTCAGTTTTGATACCTGTCTTCTAAAAAATTTAGTAAGAGTTTCACCTGGCATACTTTTATACTTTTCCTGAAGTATTTGATACAACAGCGATTCTTGACGATCACTATTCCAAAAATTCTTTATCAATAATGTTTGATATTCTTCAAAAGTTTTAGGTATTTGGAATAATGATTCCCACCATGATAAAGCATCACCTTGTAAATGACTGTATGCTACTATCAATTTTTCACCTTCTGTCAAATTACTATTTACTGAAAAATATAAATTTAAACTCTTTAGATGCTCTATTGGAGCTTCATTTGTAAACCCTTGAAAATTTTTTAATTTTACAAATTGATTCACAACATTAGATTGTAATACGTGATTTGTATTGCTAACATTTTCTTTTTGCAGATTTATAGATGATTGTTGATTGTGATGGTGAGCAAAGTCTCCTATAAAATAACTAATATTATCCTCATTATTTTGTTCCCTTTGCATGTTTTCCATCTCAATCACTATTTCATCTTGATGTTCCTGTTTATTTGGATCTTCCCTTATCCTATTAATAGCTTCTAATATTTGATTAAATTTATCTGAAGTACTGGCTCCTTTGATATTAGATAATTTAATCCTTTTACAAGCTTGGGTATAATTTTCCATCATTATTTTTCTTTCTTTCTCAAACTCATCCTTCAAAACTTTTATGGTCTGATCTACGGTAATATTTTTATTTTCCAATTGATTGATTCTCTAATAATATTTCAATATTATCTTTATTTAACTTTACGTCTGAATCAATCAAATTTTGCTTCACATTTAGACACTGAAAATCTTTTTCCATAGACTGAATTTTCTTATCTTGTTTATTAATTTCTATGTGGACATCTTCTATTTTCTCATCTAAAACCTTTTCAGTCTCTTCTTGGATTTTATACATATCAATTTGGAGATGATTGTATACAGTTTTTATTTCTAAAAATTTGTTTTCCACTTTATTTTCTAGCTTTGTTTCAAATTCAAAAAATCTTCTTTGACACTTAAGATCTGTTTCTTCAATAACCTTTTGAATTTTTTGAATTTCATTATTCATATTTGTTTGTATTTGTGATACCTCGTCCTGCAAACCTATTTTTATATTATCTAATTTTATTGATAATTCATTTGTAATATCTACTTTCACACTTTCCATTTTGGCATTCGTACTTTCCATCTTGGTATCAATATTCGTAGACAAATCTACTTTCAGATTTTCCATCTGAGTATGCATATTTTCCATTTTGGTATCTATGTTTGTATTTAAATTCTCTATCATTTGTTGCATCATTAACATCATTTGACTTAATGATGGATTATCACTGGTTTTACTTTCTATAGGTTTGTCCACAATATCCATAATTTCTGGAACATGAGTATCTAATATAGAATTACTCTCAGACACACCTATATTTATTTGTTCATTAGTACGATTCATAGTATCATCAGCTATATCTGAAATAAGTATCTCAGTTTGCATTTCCATATTATTAGTATTAGAAGAAAATATTTTATACTTACTTCTTGTAATCATAAAACTATCTTTAACTTAACTTTATTTGTACGATAATATATTATTTATCATAGGATATTAATGTGATGCCTTTCTCTTTTCAAGATATATATGTGTGTTCTTACCCTAATGCCTAATTTTAAAATTATATTTTTAAGCGAGTGATCTATTCATTTAAATTTTACATATTTAATTTTCAAAGTCTCCATTATTTTATTACCTACTATTTTACAACACATTTAATATGAGACTATTATCAATACTACTTATTCCTCAATGTTTTATATCGCTATACAAACAATATAAAATCTATGATTCAATATAATAATGATATGGAATCTATGATTTAAGGCCCTAGTTGTGTGCGCCATATGTAACGGTATACCCCCTCTCAACATGATAAGTTAAGGAGTCACATCTCACTATAGTCAGATTTAAGGTCTTCATATAGGATGCTACGAATGATGTGATTTAATTTTGATATAAAACTATATTTGTTCCCAATAACTAATTTATTATTTTAAAAAAATTATTATATCCAACCACATCAAATCAATTTTCACCTTAATTAACTTTACTGTTATGCTCAGATTTCGAACTCAGGGAAGTTTAACACTTTACTCTCTTCAGGGGTTCCTATCAATATTTTAAAGTAATATTAACAATGAATCTCACTAACTCTTTAATTCAAATAAAACAAAATTGAAGATTTCATTTAATATAAAAAACATACTTAACACTTAAAGAATTTAAATTTTACAATATATATAATGTAACGATATATAAATATGTCGTTACATTAAATTGAAATAAAAAATTTTAAGTTCGCATATAAAAATAAGTGTATTAAAAAGAAAAAAAAACTAAACGCTAAAATTAAAATGTTTGTTAAACGTATATACATTCGCACAGATGCCAAACTTTAAAAATATTTTTTTTGAAAAAAGCAAATAAATAAGTATTTGAACGTACAAGATTTAAAAATAAAAACAGGTATTAATTAATTCTTGTAATCTGTAAATGGAAATGATTGTTTATAAATGGTTTGAAAAGCAAGCTAGCCTTGGGCTCTTGTATAATTAAAATGATGAGATGAAAATTGGATAAGAGAATAAAGAAAAATTAGTTTGACCAATGGAAGCACTAAGCCTTGGCTCGGACCCTAACGAAAGTGATGGATTAGTGACGTTTTGTTGATTGAATCCATGTGGATAATATAAAAAGGGAAATACAGTTTCTTCGGGAGTTCCAGCATGGTGTGTTTGAGAGTTGTGGTAGGACGCACATACCACACTCTCTATTTAAAAAAGAAAAAGGAAAAGACTGTGATACCTTGAACCAGCTATTGCCATCTCCAGAACATTATCTTCCAATGGAGGCATCGCGGGAATTAAAAACAGGAACCTGGACTCTTCTACCATAAGCTATATGAAATGAACAATTATTAAAATCAATTAAGAACTTTCGTCAAGTTTTATAAATTGATAAACAAGCCAACTTAAATGTTAAAACGGACTCTTATCTGACTTTTGTAAGTTTTTAAATCAAATTAATGTTTAATTTTATATGTTTTCCGATTGATAAAAATCATTTCCATTTTTTTTTTCTCTTATTGTATAAATTATTTGTTGTTTAAATTTTAAATGAGGGAATTTAAGGTTGGGTATAGACGTTGCATAGATTCGTTAGCGGTTGATAATGTTGTGGTTTTCACATTCGATTAGAATATATGTCAACGATATCACTGCAAGCATCTTATGATGAATGCTAATGGGATTTGTATATTCCCTATGCAAGTGACGTTTATCGATGACTTTGTATTTTGATCGGTTGTGTTTAATTTGGAATGTTTTTGACCGTGGAATCTGTGCAGCTGATCTATACTCAACATTTTAAAACAAATTTTATAAAATTCATTTGTGCGAACGTATCTAAATGTTAAATTTAAGTCGGGCGTGAATGGCTATATAGTTTTGTAAAGTTATATTAAGGGAGGGTAATCTTAGGTTATTCGTTTCATAGTTGAATTGGCTCAATGGATTGGATATATTTGTGTAATTAGTAGATGTAGTATGAGATCTGCTTCGGGCAGGTTTGCATATATATGCCACACACCTTCTGTTTGCCTATGGATGGGTTTGTAAGTCGGCAGAAGACCGCAGTCCATTCCTATGGAGTTTTTTGTTTATTGTTCTACTCGCCAACAGATGTCACATTCCTGTTGGTGGAGAGACCATGTCTTCTCTACTCTACTTACTGATCAAATGTACTTTCCTGACAGTGTAGTATTTTGTGTTGTCGTATCATGCTACATTGAATACATGAATGTATCAGATGGATTGGAGCCAGTTTGGTTGCGAAATTTGTTGCCTAAGGTTAAATCAGGGAAGAATATTTTCTTTTCAAATGCAGATCTATATAGTCTATTCATACTTGACTATCTAAATAAAATATTAAACTCATTGAAACTTAGTTAAAGGTAAAATTAAAAGTTAATATAAAAATCTAAAATGTTAAACTTATTTCTCAAAATTTAAATGTTATTTTATATGTGCGTAAATAAATATTTTTATGTGTTAATTTCTGGCAGTGGCTTTTATTTATTGATATTTAAGATATTAATTAAGATATAGATTTTTATCTCTGCGTCTCCGCTGAGCTAGTGACTTGGGCTAACGATCGGAATATTTAAATAAAGTGGAACCTTAACAGCGCGTATCTGCCTACTCTATAAATTTTTCTAGGTTTAAATGCCTAGATGGCGCCTTGTAGAGCAGATATTGTAGTTTGCGGTTAGATTCGATCTTCACTTTTCTTCCGATCGTTATAATAAAAAAATATTTATATATCTACCTCCTTATATTAAAAATATAAACATTCTCTTTGCTTACGGTAGATATATTTTCTAAATCTATAACACTTTGTGATTTTACAATTTATTTAAAATATAAGTATCCTAATATTTAGACATTTATATTAACGCTATTTTACAGTAATTGGGTTATACAAATAAAAATCCCATCATTTGTATGCAATACCTTCATTCCGTTAAAATGGTTGTCTGTAATTTATATTTATTAATATAAATATATATATACTTTACAATAATGTTAATCATCTATCCATTTATCATGCATTACTGTTATTAATCTATTTAGGTTAGTATAAACAATGTAGTGTCATGTCATGGAAAATAATATGTGGATTTAAAAATAATTTAATATCTTACCTCTAAGTTCACATTATCCCGTTCCCAAAATTAACATTTATTAACCGATATTTAAATCTTTATTAATCATAAATAAAAACAAAAATATTCTAAATTATTAATTCTCTCTTATTATTCATTTTTATAATAAAATGAATACGATGATAAAGAAAATGAAATTAACTTTTCATAATTATAATTTTCAAAACCCCAAATGGCATTTATAAAAGTTAATGTTCCTCGCGAGAATGAAAATCCTTTGAAGACGCAGTTTTTTGATTCCTTTGTTGTTAAACATTAAAGAGAATAATATTAGGATATCCTAAGTTGACATTTAGTTTCCTCTTTATATTCATCTTCTTAATATAAAGTTCCTTCATTAATATTTATAATTCCATTTTGAAGATCTAATTTTTATAATTTTAAGGCATTCATAATTCCATTTTGAAGATTCATTTCTTTATAATTCTAAAGCATTCGGCAAACAATGTTATTCCCACATATATATGTTTGATTAGGCAAGTGCATTTTATCTATCCCATGATAAATATTTGTGTTCTAGCCACTCTGCATTTTCTTTATAATGAAAAGTACATAAAATTTGAATGAAGTTTTTATAAACATGTTCTTTTTTTTTTAAGACGCTGTTTAGATTTTAAAACGTAATTCAAACAATTTTTTCTATAAAACACGAAAATATATTTAGATTACTTTCGTTGAACAAGTATAAAAAACTTATTTTAATGAGTATTAAATTGTTTAAAATATAAACTTCAACTTACACTGTTATTTGTAATCAAACATAGTAAAAGTTTTTATGAAAATATAGCTGATAAAAATAGAATCCTTATTCTTCTAATAACAAGAATGGAAAAAAAATTATTTCATGTCTCGCTCCATCAGCTTGCTGAAGCATACTCATTCTCATTGTTGCAATAACAATTAGATATTAAAACACTAAGTTAATTTCACTTCCTTTAATTCGATAAACTGTGAACCCAGAGGTCATTTATCACCTTGTCAACAGTCTTTTGTCAACAACATCATTTTTCATTTTAAAGAATGAAAAATAGTAGCTTTATATATTTATTTTCATAAGTATAATAATAATGTAAATATAATCTATACATATTGATTACATAAATGTATGAGTATGTATGAGTATATATATACTCCTACAATATATATATATATATAGAGAGAGAGAGAATATAGAGAGAGAGATTTTCAATTGAGATAAAGTTTTTTTTTTCCATATGTCATAGCATATCAATTGAGATAAAGTTTTTTATAAATTTTATTAAACGCACATTATTATATTAAGTAATATTTACTAAGGCTGTAATCTTAGGAATAAGCGTCTGAAAAATTTGAAGGTAGAGACCTCTACAGGTCTTAGTCACAACCTTATGCTTGGAAGAAAAGAGGGAAACTCTTCTTTACTTCAACCTACTTTTATATATGAATAGGTGAAGCTGATAAGATCTTTTCTTTGACTAGTTGTAAATCGTAAGATTTCGTGAGTATTAATGTATAATAAGAATTGTGGACTTAATTAGTGAAGTATTGAATAGCTTCACACTCTTAGATCTAACCACTTCAGCTTCACCTATTCATATATAAAAGTAGGTTGAAGTAAAGAAGGGTTTCCCTCTTTTCTTCCAAGCGTAATCTTGTGGCTAAGATCTGTAGAGGTCCCTACCTTCGAATTTTTCAGATGCTTATTCCTAAGATTATAAAGTTTTTTTGTAAAAGTAAGATAGGCTTATTACAAATAATTCAAAAAATAATTACAAAGACCATTTAAATAAACTGAATATAGAAATCTAATTTAAGTACTGATATCATCATAGTGTAGTCTCATTAATACATTCTTGTTGGAATATATTTCAATATCCTTATAGAAAGTTGAACGTGTATAAAGTTGAACGTGTATTTTAGATATAATCTAAATAAATACTTTTTTTTTTTTCATATGTCAAATGCGGTGACCGGAAGCGAACCCAGCTGTTTGGAAAGCAGCTATGCCAACCACTAGCCACCAATGCTTGACTAAATAAATACTTTGGTGACTTTTCTACTTAGGTTTACAATTTTTTTTTTTGGGGGGGAAGCATAACAAGTGGATTATATAGGAGTGGAGTATTTACATATCTTTGAATTAAGTTAATATTCTGATCATTAAGAATATATTTCTGAATATAAACAGAAAGTGTTCAAACATGATACATTAGTAAATTCAATATAAAAGATACATTGAAAATTAAGTTAGCAATTTTCAAAGAATATTCTCATGGAGACTTATATTAATTGCTAAAATATCAAACTGTATCACTTTAATAATATCATACATTTCTAGTAGCTAACTTAGCTAGAGAAATTAAATATTTATATACTTAGCTATAGAAACTAAATATATATATATATAATTTTCTATTAGGTAATCATTTGTCCTAATGCCGTGTTTATTTCATATATTTTCATATAGATCAAAATTTTATCACGCAGCTAGATCTTACAATAATAATAAACAAATCCCCCCCCCCATTTAAACGGATTTAGAATATTTAGATAATTTTTGAGCATATGGACATATTATGTATGATATAGATACAAGATGAATTTACAATTAAGAATTTAAATATTAATAATCAAGAATTTTTAATTCTGAGTTGAATATGTTTTGAAAAATGGATAATTAGAAAAAAAGGGAAAATAGTAAAGTAAACAGAAATATAGAGGCAACCTAAAAAAAAAAAGATACCATTAATTTCTTTGAGACAATACTAATAACACTAGTATTTTATATAAAATCTGTGTATTATACAAACTTGAAATCAGTTGCTTAATTATGTAAAATAGAGGAATACATCATAAATTGATTTTTCCCCCTTTAATATAAAAAAAAACCCACCAGATAAATTGACTATTACAGAAGATTTCAAATAGATTTTTAACAGATTATTTAATTAAAGTAGATACTTCAGATGTAACTTAATTTAATTGTAATGAAAAGTTCGCTATATGTGTTGTAATTATCATTATTTTGATAGTAATGCACACACTTCATAATGTATCTTAAAATTATTTTTCTGATTATATTTATAGAAAGCTTGTACACACCCTTTTAACAATATTTACAATTGTAATCATTACATATTAATCGACGAATGATTTTATGTAAGCCAGTGAAAGTATGAGTGGAAAAGATTACAGACGAAATAAAATAAAAAAATACAAGCTTCATTAATCAAAATGATAAGATTAATAATTATATTTAATAAAAATAAAGTTGAAATAATATATTACCACTAATTGTTTCATTTATAGATGGCACTACGGTATGGTCAATATTTACGCTTTCATCTACAAAAAGAGTTGGGAAAAAAGATATATATATATAAATTCTTTGTATGATTTATAAAAAAAACATAATATGTAATGATCTTTTAAAAAATAAAAATACTGTTTTACATAAAATAACAATATTAGTTTTTGTTCTAATGTTGCTCTACTTTTTAAAAGATAAACAGACAAAGAAATTAAACTGATATAAATTAAAATCTAAGAGATAGCAAAAATAGAAACATTAAAAATCTAAAAATATTGTAAGCAACAACTTTAAATAAAAATGCAACTAAATCAGCGATATATAAACTTTTATGTAAATAAATAAACAACAATCATAATAATAAAAAAAGAACTCAATTTAAAACATTTGGAAATAATAATAAAACATTAATATGGGAAGTTATATATTTGGTGTGTTTGTGATATATATATATATATTGTAACAATGATTTCATCTTTCAGAATGAGTCCCTGTTCAACAAATCAAATAAGGAATGTTTTTTTTTTATTCCAAATAATATCAATTGTGGCACTTGGGTTCTATTTTTCTAGTATAACATTTGTATATTTATTTATTTATTTGTGAATTTCAAAATTAAATAATATATATATCTCCTAAGATTTGTTCTCATTACCATACAGACTCAATTCTTCTTTCCAGTAACTGACTATTAAATGTCTTTCTTCCTCCAAAGGCACACATTCTAAAGTTATATGCTCATCATTTTATACTTTATCTTTACATAACCTATACTATTCATTCTCTATATAAGTTCAAAAATTCATCGTTTTCCTATCTATCCTTACCTTCTATAATAAACTATTTGCCTATCTTTGTTATAACATACATCCTCAACTCTGATATATTTTTTATTTCAGTCACTCATAATATATTCTTGCCATGCCTTAACCTTTTATTCACGTTTTCTTTACTTTACTGACTATTCCAATCCTTGCATCTCCATTCTATTTTATTAAAAGTATAACATACACAGAAAAAAAAATTATTAACTAGCGTACCAAATTTTACTATTATTTTAATCCATCTTACCTCCTTTTTTTTCTAAGTTATATTAAAAAAAATTTCACTATCTTATCTTCATCCATAAATATAATTGTAACAAATAAATGTCATTTATTTTTTTATTTTCTTTACACATAAAGTTGAACAATCCATTTCTCTTGCCGAGTAGCTTCCTGTATTAAAACCTTTTATTTTTTGTTGCTTTGTTTTAGTATTACTTCTAAGAAAATCCATATTTTATACACATGAATACAACTTAGTAATCATTTATAGTTTTGACTGAACTGCAATCTTCGTCACAACTATTTACTTAATTTGTTTCAATAGAATAAAACGTAAACAGTTTTGATAAGATTGTAAATAAATTGAAACTGTAACTGAATATGCAAAAGCATTGTATTCCAGTGTATAAAGAGTGAATTTCTTTTAAAAATTTAATAATAGATATATGTTGCAAGGATATATCTTCAATTTTGGTTTGAGACATTTCTATAAGATCCATTATTCTTCATTCCAAATATACTATTCATTACCACAAGCAAAACTGTCTTCTATTAAATTCAATATTGTGTACAACTAGCATATACAGTGTATATTATTATTATTATTATTATTATTATTATTATTATTTATTATTATTATTATTATTATTATTATTATTATGAACTATTTTTTATTATTATTTTTTATTTTTTTATTATTATTATTATTATTATTATTATTATTATTTTATTATTATTATTATTATTATTATTATTATTATTATTATTATTATTATTATTATTATTATTATTATTATTATTATTATTATTATTATTATTATTATTATTATTATTATTATTATTATTATTATTATTATTATTATTATTATTATTATTATTATTATTATTATTATTATTATTATTTTATTATTATTATTATTATTATTATTATTATTATTATTATTATTATTATTATTATTATTATTATTATTATTATTATTATTATTATTATTATTATTATTATTATTATTATTATTATTATTATTATTATTATTATTATTATTATTATTATTATTATTATAAAAAAAAAAAATTAATATTTCTGATGGATTTAATAAATCTAATTTTGCTAATGTTTATTCTAAGTCTGTTAGACATAAAATTCTTAATTATCCAGATAATGCTCCCAAATTCATTCCGGCTTATAGATCACATTCACTTGAATTTCATTCAAATAGTAACAATTGGATAAATCATTCTGGATACTCTTCTTTATCTTCTAATAAAAAGGACTTTTCAAGAACTAAAAAAATTAATATATCTGATGGATTTAATAAATCTAATTTTGCTAATGTTTATTCTAAGTCTATTAGACATCAAATTCTTAATTATCCAGATTTTGCTCCCAAATTCATTCCAGCTTATAGATCCCATTCACTTGACTTTCATTCAAATAGTAACTATTGGATAAATCATTCTGGATACTCCTCTTTATCTTCTAGTAAAAATGCTTTTTCAAGGACTAATAAAACTAATATATCTGATGGATTTAATAAATCTAATTTTGCTGATGTTTATTCTAATACTAATATAACTTATAATAGATATTTTCTTTCTAATATGCCAGTAAATCTCAGTTCAAAAGATATTACAGTATTTCTTGAAAATAATTTACAAACTAGTATTGTTTGTCATAAAGTTAATATGAATAATTCTGTCTTCTCGCTTTTATGTTTCTGCACATAAACATAATGAAATAATATCCCCCAATTTATGGCCTAGCGGTGCTTCCATTTCTTTTTTTTATGGATCTCTGGCTAGTTCTCTAAGGTTTTAAGAGAATTTATTTTGTTTTACTATCTATTTTATTTTATTTATTTATTTTTATTAATTTATTTTTTCTTAATCACTTTTTTTTCTTCTCTTTTTGGTTTTATTTGTGTTGTTTCCATTATCTTTGTGGGTAACATGGTAGGCCTTTTCTTGTTTTTACATGAATGTCAGAGGTATGAGAACTAAATGTGTTCAAATTAAACAATTTTTTGAAACAGAACATTTTGATCTTATTTTACTTACAGAAACTTGGTTGAATCAACAATTTCCTGATTGTTCTTTTCTTGATGATAGATTCAGTATTTTGCGAACTGACAGATCTATGGATAATATTTCTCGAGGTGGTGGTACTCTGATTGCTCTTCATAAAGATGTTTTTTATAAAGAACTTTCTTTTTCTTCTTCTTTTTGTGAATCTACATGGTGTGAAATTACTTTAAATCACAATTTTAAATTTATTTTAGATAATGTTTACCTCAAACCCACTTTGTCATTGTTGGAGTTTGATTATTTTTTGACATCACTTGAAGATTTTCTGATTGGCTATGATAATGTTATTATTACTGGGGATTTAAATATTCCAGATTTATATCAGGGTAGAATTACTACACACTTTTCTTTTTTGTCTTCTAAAGCTTCTAGAATGTTACAGTTCTGTAAATTTTTAGGACTTAAGCAATATAACCCATTTGTTAATTCCTCTCATCATACTTTGGATTATATTTTATGTAATTCAACAGTAGTTAGTAATTTTCAAGTTGTCTCTGTTAATTTTCCTATTGATGCTCATCATCCACCTTTTGAGTTTTATATTAACGTTTGTCACTCAAAGATTAATTTTTCTAATATTTCAAGAAAGGATTATGGGAAGGGTAATTATATTGATTTTTGTAGAAACTTTTCTAAAGTTAATTGGAATTTTTTGTATTCTTTTAATGATGTAAATCATTGCTTGTATGGGTTTTTAAAGATTCTTAATAGTTTTATTGATTTGTATATTCCCAATAAGCGACCTTTTTATAAGGGTTTTCCTCGTTGGTTTTCATGCGATCTTATTAAAATTATTAAAAGGAAGTCTTATCATCGTAAACTTTATTTTCAAACACAGAATAACTTTTTTTATAATAATTTTGTTAATTTCAGAAGATTGGTGAAGCATGTTTATAAAAGAGATTTGAAGAATTATATTAGAAAAATTGAGGTTAATATTTCATCTAACCCTAAAGAATTTTGGGATTTCATTAAAAAGTCTGGTTTGGGTAGAAAAAGGGTTCAAGCTACTCATGGTTTCACCTTAAGTGCAAATGACTTTTCAAAACATTTTGCTGATGTATATTCATCACATGATGCAATATCTTCAAATATTGCATTATTTTGTAATTCTTCAACTGTTCATTGTATGATTGACCATATTTCTAAGGATGATGTCGTTATGGCTATTAAGCGACTTAAAATTCATTCTAGTTTGGGAAATGATAATATTCCTTCATTTATTTACAAAGGGCTAGCTGAATTTATTGCAGTACCTCTTGCATTTATTTTTAATTTATCACTGAATTCTTATGTTTTTCCTAATGTGCTTAAGTGTGCCAAAATGGTCCCAATTTTTAAGAATGGTTCACGTGATTGTGTTAATAACTATAGACCTATTTCTGTTTTACATACTATTGCTAGAATTTTTGAGAGGTGTGTTTATAATAAAATTATTTTAGATGTTAGTAAGCTCATTTCTTCTTCACGGCATGGTTTTATACCTAATAGATCTGTAGAAACTAATTTGCTAACAATTTATAATCATATAGCTCATGCAATTGAGGACCAGCAGAGACTTGATGTTATTTATTTTGATTTATCAAAAGCTTTTGATAAAGTAGACCACAGTATTCTTCTTCACAAATTATATCAAATGGGTTTTTCTACTAAGCTTGTTTATTGGTTTCAATCCTTTCTTCATGGTCGTATTGCATATATTAAATTTAATAATACTATTTCATCTAATTTTAAATGTAATTTGGGAGTTCCTCAGGGTAGTATTTTAGCACCTATGCTTTTTAACATTTATATGAATGACCTTAAGGATTGCTTAAAATCTTCTTATCTTTTGTGCTATGCAGATGACTGTAAAATCTTTAGAAGAATCACATCTGAGTTTCATTACACTCTTCTTAAAAAGGATATAGATAATTTTAGTGCTTGGTGTGATCTAAATAATATGACTGTTAATTTCAGTAAATGTTCCTTAGTCTCGTATTCTAAGAAATCTGAAGTTTTGCATTTTTCTTATTTTATTAATTCTCACAAAATTGCTTCCGTTGAATCCCAAAAAGATTTGGGAGTTATATTTTCTAGTAATGGATCCTTTCTTCCTCATTTGGAAATGATTATTGGTAAGGCTTTAAAAATTGTAGGTACTATTCTAAGGTTTGGTTATCATTTCAGTAGTGATACAAAATTTAAATTATTTTTATCATTGGTTCTTCCCATCACTGAATATTGTTCAGTCATTTGGAATCCTAGCTCTAAACAGGGATGTAATTTATTACAATCAGTCTCTAATAAGTTTTCTAAATATGTTTCTTTGGGAAATAAAATTGTTGTTCATCTTTCTTCTAGAAGACAATATAGAGATCTTAAATATCTTTATAAACTTGTTAATAAAATAGTTCTTTTATCTAACACAATTTCTACTGTTATAATTAGATCTCATGTGCATGATACTCGGTCAGCTTCTGTTTGTTACATTAAAACTTGTCATTCCAATGTTCTTAGATTTTCTCCTTTATTTAGGCTACCATCTTTATATAATCAGATTTGTAGTAATAATCATTACTTCAATTTAGATTATAATCAATTTTGTAATGTTATTAAATTTAAATGCCAGATTTGATTGGTTTAACTTGGTTTTGTTTATATATATATATATTTGTTAAATTGTTTTTTTTATTTATTATTTTGTTATGTGTTTTATATTTATCCCTTTTATTTATTTATTATTATTAATGTCTTAATAATAATTGTTTATATGCTGATGTTTAATTTTACTTTAGATTTTTAAATGTGTTAATTATCTTTTATTAAAATATGGAACATACTTATATTAATAATTTGTCATTTAAACTCATTTATGTATTTATATATTTGTTATGGTGCAATACTGTAATTGGCTTTATGCTGTAGTTTTGTATGGTAAATAAAATGAATTGAATTGAATAAATTGAATTATTATTATTATTATTATTATTATTATTATTATTATTATTATTATTATTATTATTATTATTATCATCATCATCATCATCATCATCATCATCATCATCATCATCATCATTATTATTATTATTATTATTATTATTATTATTATTATTATTATTATTATTATTATTATTATTGTTTCAAAGCAAAACTTTATTGAGTCTAAAAAGTTACAGTCACATCTAGTAATATATTGATTTTTTACAAATGAAAAACAAATTACAACTTTCAGTATATAAGTCTTTATCTTTTCTGCATACTTTTTTTTTCTTCTTGTTTTTAAATTTGGTCTTCTATTTAGTTCAGTTTATGCTTGCATTTTTTTTAATGTTGGAAAAAATGCTGATGTTGAAAATGTCATCATCTATCTTATTGGCCTTTATATTTCATAGACTGGATCTTTGTTTCAAGTGTGACCATGTGGCTGCAAATACATCTGGTTGAGCTAGGATGCTGTCTCTTTTTCTTAACAGTTCTAGTTTTATTGAATATGTTGCTGGATGGCGTCTAGGGTTATTGGCAAGTGCAAAAGTGCATTGGGTACACCAGTAGGCATAAAGGCTGTATGTTGCTGCATGAATAGCAGGGTTGTTGCCTTTTTTAAACGTATTTATTATTTCATCAATTGAAATGATAGCCTTTCTGTATGTGGTAAACATTGTGCGACGTATTGTTTCTAGGGCACTGCAGGAATGAAGAAAATGATCTTGTGTCTCTTCTTCTCTATGACATAGCCCGCACATGGGGTCTATATTTGTATAGAATCTACGAAATCTAAGGAAATGGGTTGTGGGTAGAGCATTGAGATTAAGCTTAAGTAGAAAATCAAATAATTTTGGTTCTAATGACCATTTTCTGAATTGTTGCAGTAGTTGCCTGTTGTCTATTCCAAGAACTGATGGATGTAGATTAGGTGTCTGGTTTGGATATAGTATATTATAAATATCCCAGTATGTATACTTGTTGTCATTATTGAGTGATATTTTGTTGTATATTGGCTTTAGTTCTTCAATCAGTGTGGATAGATATCCATATGAAGGGGGTGGTCTGTCTGTGGGTATTATACTGATTACACACTCCAGGTCTGGAAATCTTTTTATGGTTGCTGTTATTAGATTTACTGATTTCTGTGTGTAAAAAACATTGATTGTATGGAGTCCAAGTCCATTGCTATGTGGTGGTCTGCTCAGATTTTTTAAAGAGATTGCCACTGTCTTTCTCTTCCATATTAGTTTGTTACAGATTGACGAGATTTTAGATATGAATGTTTTTGCAAATTTGATTATAGGTGTGTAGTATGTAATTTTTGTAATTATAAGTTGATTAAATAGTGCTACCTTTGCGTATATTGACAGGTATGACTTTTCAAGTGAGGCTGTGATTTTTTCAGCATCTTTTTTTAATTTATTTTGAATTTTTTGCCTCATTCCATTGGTTCCAAGGTAGAATGGGAAACCAAGGAAAGCAGATGGTTTACCATTAAACATCTCTGTACAGTGCTTGCCTGTGTATATTGACCATGCAGCAGTTTTATTTGTGTTAATTTTTAAATTAAAATTTGAGGTATAATTCTTGATTATCTCTTGTAATATGGGGAGGTTCTTTTTAGAGGGGAGGAAAACGGTTACATCGTCCATATAGGCTATGCATGATATATTTAAAGCAGTGTTTGGAATTTGAATGCCTTTTATTTTTTTCTGTATCTCTATTAATAGAGGATTTATATATATTGTAAAGAGCAAGGCACTCAGGGGGGATCCTTGTGGGATGGATTGACTCGGTCTGAAGGCTGGTGATTTTTTCCCATTCAATGTGATGTGAATTTCATGGCTGAGTAGCAGATTGGCTATTATATATAGTAGGGATGGAGGTGTTGTTGTTTTTTTCAGCACGTCTAATAATTTGGCTATAGGCACTGAGTCAAAAGCTGCCTCAATGTCTAGTTGAACTATAATTGGTGCATATTTCTTTCTTTTTTTTTACTACTTCGATAATTGTTTTGTACATTAAGGCACCCTGGCCAATGGATGATCCTTTTTTGGCATATTGTGCTGATGATAACACAGGGAGTATGTGTTGTTCTATTTTTTCCTTTATCACTCTTTCAAGAATTTTTATTCCTAAAGGTCCCATTGAAATTGGTCTTAGATTAGATAAAGATGATATTGCTGTTGGTTTTTTGTTAAATGGAACCATTGCAATTGGGTATAGACTTTGTATGTTGTAAATTTTTTTGGATATGTAATTGGCTAGATCGCACAGGTATTTTGCTGTGAAGTGACTAAGATGTTTGAACACAAATTTGGGAATTCCTTGTGGTCCTGGGTGACATGTGTTTGTTATTGTTGCAAGTTGAAATACAATGTCAGTTGTTGTTATTGGTGTGTCTGTTTCAGGGTCTCCAAATATGTCTTCATTTGGTATGTACACTCTCTGTTTTTGCAGTTTTTTTTTAAAGTGTTGATATATTGGGTTTATCATGTTATGTCCAGCTGTTATAGAGCCATCTATTTCAAGTGCCATAGGCACTCTGACTGTGGATGGGTATCCCAATGCCCACCGTATGTATGCTCTGGTCCAAGTATGTTGTTGTGTAAGGCATATTTTTTTCTTTTTTATTGCTACATATTGCTTTAGTGTATTGCATGTATTGTTGTACATTTCTGTAAGTTTTTTAATTTGTGTTTGATTATCTGTAGTTGGTCTGGAAATGGTTATTCTTTTATGTAGTTCATCTGCCAATGCTAATAATCTGGTGGGGGGTGTTGAGTTGCAGGTAATATGATTGATGTTGAAAGAAAGTATATTGGTGAATGCTATATACTTTTGTACTGGATCGAGTGACATGTTTTGAAGTTTTTGGAGCATTATATATGTTTCTGAGTATAAGAATTCAGTTGTTTGTGCTGGAAGAAGTATTCTCATAGTCTTTTGGAGGGCTATTGTTGTATTCTGTATTTTTGTTAGGTCGAGGGTGATGAACTGAGCAGCATGATCTGAGATTATAGATGGACAGAGTTCAAGATTAAAATAATGATGTAACATTGGTGAGTAGAAACACAAATCAATAAGTGACTTATATCTATTGTTATTAAAAGATATTGAGTTTGATGGGAGAAAACCCTCAGCACTCATAAGTGGGATTGTTATTTGATGGATCCATTTGGTGACAAAAGTTTGGTAGGTCATGTTGAAATCTCCCAGGAGTATTATGGGATTTGGTGTTGCTGTAAGCATTGAATTTATTGTTGCTATTATTCTGGAGATGATGACAGGGCCTGGTGGTATATATACAAATACTAGGTTAAGTGTGATATTTTTATGATGGAGTGTTAATATGATAAGATTAGAGTCAATATATATAATTTTAAAAGAATCGAAAGGGCAGTTGTGGGATATAATTATGCCTGTGCCACCTGATGGTGATGATGATTGCCTTGAGCAGGCACAAAAACCTTGGCTGACTAAATATTTTTGTGGATCAATTTGAGAGCTGCTGTATATTTTTGTTTCCAAAAGCCCCAGTATGTGTGGTTGTGTTGTATGTAACCATTTTTTGAGATCAAAAAGTTTTTTGGTGGCATTTAAGCCTCTAATGTTGAGAGATCCAATTTTTATCTTCATGTTTTTAATAATTTTTTAACAGGGTATTGATTTTTATTTATTTTTAATACTAAATTTTTGTTTATATTGCAGTAGATGGATGCTGATACATATTTAAGACATTGTTGGGTTTATTATCAGATTTTCTTTCATTTAATATTGCTTCAGACTCTATACAGGCAATTTGTGATGAAACCGAACAGGTATCCATTTGTTGTTGGCTTACATCCATTTCTATTTCATCACTTTCTAAATTGTATATGTCTGATGAGTTGTGCTTTTGGTCTGTTTTTTTTTTGCCTTTTTGGATTCATGGTTTTTAGGTGGTCTACCTGGCTTTCTTTTTCCCTCTGGTGTATTCTCTTGAATAGGTGGAAGAGGGGCTTCTATTGCATCCATTATGTTTGATGCAGTTTTGTTTATAATTGTAGTTTTTTTTATTATTGGTATCTTTATATTATCTGGATTTATATTTTCATTATATAGCTGTGTGTGTATACTTTCTGTTTGTTGATTTTTACTTGGTACCCCTTTTGTTTTATTGAGATGCTGATCCTGTGATGTAATTGCTGTATTTTGTGTTGTGGTTTCTTGCGAGTTATTTTCGTTTGACTCTTGGATTTCTGTGTTAGTTTTTGTGTTATTATTTTTTTGGTTGGTCTTTGGGATAGGCAATTCTGCTCCATTATCATTTTTGTTTGTGGGTGTTTGAACCTGTTTTTTTCCAGTTTCTATTATTGGGTTGCCAATGGATGTAGTGTTATTATAAATTTTATTTTCATCATCACTGGGTTGTTCTGGGGAGAGGATTTTAGTTTGTTCACAGTGATTGCTTTTTGTGTTATCGCACTGAGTTGCTAGGTGTCCTCTCTGTCCACAGCCAAAACAATGTGGCTTTAGACCTCTTATGTGAAGAGAGAGTGTCGCTTCTTGATCTGTAATCTGTGTTGGAATCATTGAGGCGTCTACATTTTTATGTAGTTTTATTTTAAATTCAAAACGATTACTACATATCGGTATAGGTGTGTCTTTTAAATATATAGGCTGTAGGGCAATTACTTTTCCAAACGGGTTTATCATTTTTTGAAAATCTTGTACGTTGTATTTAAGATAAGTATTTTTAAGCACTCCAGTAATTATATTTTTCCGGTTTTCATCTATAATTACGAGTGCGTAATTATCAAGTGCTAAAATAGTGGATTGAAAACGTTCTTTTTGCTGCTGAGTATAAAAATCAATGGTTATATATCGAGAATTTGGATGGTCTGCGATACAAGAGATTGTTTCCCATAGTGCATTTTGCGTGATTGCTTCATATAATAAAGCTTTTGGGAAACGATATAATGAGCATTGATTATCGGTTACTGCGAGTACTAACGATGTTGGTGAAAAAAACCTGCGAAAAGTTTCAAATAACGTATGAGGCACCGTATTACTGAAACGGTCCGTCACATTTTCAAGCGTTTCTTTTGTCCAGATTGCGGCTGGGGGTTGATTTTCCTCTCAAGTGTTTAGATCAAGATTTTTTATATCATTTGTGTTTGTTCTACGGAAGCGCGGTATTTGGGTTGGTGCTGTAGTATTGCTATTACTTTTAAGTACTTTTGCATACGAAATAGGCGATTTTGAAACTAACGATGTTGTTAATTTCGTATTGGTGCTTAATTCGCTCACGCTTGACTGGGCAGTAGCCATGATTTATTCTGACTCAAGTCAGTATTTTTTTTTTTTAAAAAGATATTAAAACACACCGATATTTTTCAAAAAACACTATTAATCTATTATATGATTCGATTTTTCCTGTATTATGTTTGTTTTGCGAATAACAAGTTGGAACAAAAGTAAAAAATAAATACTTACATCGGAGAACTTAAGGATTGCTTCTTACCTCAGCAGAGATTTGCTGCGGGATGTTATTATTATTATTATTATTATTATTATTATTATTATTATTATTATTATTATTATTATTATTATTATTATTATTATTATGTTTCAATAAAGGCTTTATTGATCTCAATGGTTTACATAAGTTTACATCTAGAAAAATTTGAAATTTAACATACAATGAATAATATTAGGGTAAACACATATAAATGAATTTAGTGGTTACACTTTGTGGTTAATGGACTATAACAATATAAAAATTAAAAAAGCAAAAATAATCAGAGTTCTAACGTTTGAGGAGCTTATTTAGTTTTGTCCGCATGTCACTTTGAATGTTAGTTGTATGATAGTTTTTCTTTGCAGCATTCACAGCATTGATGGTTGTTTTAACAATGACCATGTTGCTGCATATAAGTGGGGGTTGGTTATTATTTTATCTCTATTTTGAATGTGTAGCAGTTTGTTGCTAAATGTAGCTGGGTGTTGTCTGGTGTGATTGCCAATTAAGAAAGTACATCGGGTGCACCAATACACATATAGAACAAATGTGGCTGCCCTAATGCTAGGTATTGATCTTCCCTGAAAAGCAGCTATTATGTGATTAATGATTGTACCCAGTTTTCTGTAGGTGTTACATATCATCTGTCGTGTTTGGTTAAGTGCTACACATTGATAAATAAAGTGGTCCAGTGTCTCTTCTGCTCGATGGCAGAGTCCACAGAAGGGGTCAATAGATATATACATTCTTTTATGATAAAGAAAGTGGGTTGTTGGCAAGGCAATGAGATTGATTTTCATGATAAAATCAAAGTATTTGGGCTCTAGAGCCCATTTTTTATATTCCTTGAGTAGTCTCTTGTTGTTAATTCCTAGCATAGGTTGTATAACATTAGTATCTGCTTCTCTGTTTATTAAACCATAAATATCCCAGTATGAATACTTATGCAAATACTGTTCTGGAATAATAATAATAATAATAATAATAATAATAATAATAATAATAATATTATTATTATTATTATTATTATTATTATTATTATTATTATTATTATTATTATTATTATTATTATTATTATTATTATTATTATGTGGGGATATTCTGTGTAGTGAAAAAGCTAAATGCTGATGTTTCAGTACAATATTAAGTACCTTCCTCAGGGCATCCTCTTTCATAAGAATGTATGTTATATATATATATATATATATATATATACATATAGGAATTCATAGTATTATTTCTGAGATCTTCCATGTAATAAAAATATAACAGTAAAATAGCTAACATTTCAATACAATGACAAGTACTTTCTTCAATAGCTTTTTCCAAATGTTAATTTTCTTTAATTCACATTTTTCACTTATGCTTTTAGATCTTTTAAAAATCTCTATAGCTTTCCTTAGCAGTCTCTGTTTATATTGTTCAAGTTTTGCCAAAATATATGTTTTATTAAAATTGATTTGGTTAATACATTTAATTTGTGAATAAATGGCTGATGAATTAGATATTTATCTAACTGCCAAAAAGTGTTCTTCCTTTCGTAAATTTATTCTACTATTGGTCTGTCCAATGTATGAATGTAACCAAACTCCATATGGAATTTTATATACATGAAACTCCAAAGAAATAAATATAAAAATAAATATAAGAAAGGAAGCACACATTTTGGAGTTACAGACAAATCTAATTCACCAGCCATTTATTAATATATTAAATTAACTAATAATGACATTAATTTTAATAAAACCCATATTCTGGCAAAAATTGAACAATATGACCAGAGTCTACTAAGGAAAGCTATAGAGATTTTTAAAAGGCCTAAGAGCATAAATGAAAAGTGTGAATTAAAAAAAAATAACAATATTTGGAAAAAGCTATTGGAGGATAAAATATTTTTTAAAACTTCTCCAAACAAGAGAATTTGAGAATGAGGAGAAAATAACAAAAAAAATAAAATAATAATAAAGATTTTAAATCTCACAATACACATTCTTATGATTTCAGAAAGAAAAATCTCTGAAAAAAATGTGAAATGTCAGTTATTTAAATATTATACTTTTATTGCAGGAAAGCTCCCTGAAAAAATAATTTATTCCTGAGAATATTATAATATATATATATATATATATATATATATATATATATTATAATATTCTCAGGAATATATATATATATATATATATATATATATATATATATATTGTAATGCAATATTTTTAATAAATATATAAATGCAAATCTTGAATGTGTGGAGTTATCCATTTAAAACAACTTAATTACAAAACACATAACTAAAACAATTGTCCCATGTCAAGAGTCAAAGTAAACTGAGACTAATGCATCCAAAAGGAGGATCCAAGAGAATCCTCTTTTAAATGCCACTTTAGAACTAATATAGAGGTCAAATTATTTCAGTTTACATTTATAGGTGTAAGAAATCAAACAATATTACTTTTCAATTATCTTACTATATAATAAACCCCTCTATTGGTAGGGTATGTGCTGTATTACAATATTTTAAATGAATGTTTAAATATACATCTTGAATGTGCAGAGTTATCTATTTAAATCAATTTAATTAGAAAGCACTTAATCTACAACAACTGTCCCAGGCCAAGAGTCAAAGTAACTTTTAGATGCATCAGGCTATCAGTTTACTTTGATTCTTGGCCTAGGGTAATTGTTCTAGTTTAAGTACTTTCTAACTAGGATGGATTTAAATGGATAAATCCACACATTCAAGATTTCTATATATACATATTTTAACTGGATGTGTTACATGGCATATAGCAACATAGTTGTGTGTCCCCATATATATATATATATATATGGGGATATATATATATATATATATATATATATATATATAAAGGAAAGGGAAAATAGAAATAAATACAGACAAATTTTTGTAGATATTTTTCTACCTTTCTGAAATAATAATAACTGTAAAGGGATAAATAATTTTGGATTTAAAATAAAATTTTGTTATAAATAAACATTTAAAATGAACTGATTATATATATATATGATTCAAATATATTGACATTTGGTAAGTTATTTAAAAACTAAAAAAAAGATAAAATTTAAAGATTGCAATCTTTTTTTTTTTTTTTTTAGTAAGTATAATTTATCTTTTAGATAACGTGCAATGAATTTTATTTTATGTTTAATATTTCAGGCATCCACTCGCAAATGAATTAATTCATTTTAGTTTAATAAAATTGCAGTAGATATACATAGTTTTATGATATATTTATCCAGTGATCATTCCAAATTCCGTAATAAAAGTGACATCAAGTTTTGAAACATTAAGCAAATATTCTTGAATTGGTTAAGCTAATATTTTAAAGATCACTATTTCAGATGATTATACTGGTAAACATATAAAAAGAAATTATTTTTATGTTAAAATGTATATGGATTACATTATATTCATTGAATTATGAATAATCCAATCTGTTTCATTCAAATACCATTGGATAATATATTTACTATATTAGTGTTTCCTTTTCTTAATGTAAACTTATTCCTCAAATCTCAATGATCGCTTAGGGATTAATATGTAACTTAGTTGGATCTTTGCATATGAATGATATACCAGTGTATAGGATTTGAACTTTATCAGACACTGCACAATATATAGTATTGTGGTATCCTCTATGAAAAATATAAACAAATGATGATTAAGAATTTTGGCAAATAATACTATTCCATATTCCTGGAATTAATAACATGGAGATTATTAAACATACTTGCTTAGAAAGCTCATACTAATTACTATAGAATTTATAAAGTTGTAATACCATTAGTTAAAATATCACATCAATGTGAGGCAATCTTGAGTATAAATTATTATCTAAATCAGTGATTTATTGGCTCTGAAACAGTATATCCATTATAATATACATATATAAAAATAAAAAAATATATATTTGTTATAAATATCATTTTGAAACATATATACATATAAGTAAATTGAACTTAAAAAAAAATTATCTTACCAATAACAAAAGCCTTCCCTAAAGAGCCATTAGGGCTATCAGTATATGAACCAGGTATTTCGAGGCCAACTAATTTTTGCTGATGTAGAGCAGCCATGCTAAGAGGTTTTGTTTGATATGAAGAAACTTTCTGTTCTAATTCACTTAAGCTGAAAAAAATAATAATAATAAAATCTGACATTTACTTTATTATGCAAAAAAATTAATAGTTTGAGATAGCTGACAAAATCATTTATAAATAAACAATAGTAAATAACATCATTAAAATAACTAGATCATAAATTTTCTGAAATAAATATATATATATATATATATCACCTAGAGATGTACAATATCACCTAATCTCATATGTTATGTAGCATTTGTGATAAAAATAACAAATATATATATTTATGAATATATATTCATAACAGATGTCATAATACAGCAATGGCATATTAACTTGTCATGTCTATGATTTAACTCTGAATCTCACGTGTGAAACATAACCCCTTTTTAATATTCTAATCTGGCTTACGATTTTTATTTTTGGTAGACAATCCACAGTTAACCCAACTAACTATCCATTATTAATTGGTAAGTGAGAATCTAACTATTCATAGTTGAAAACAACAGGCAATTACACAAACTATCATCACCTAACAATTAAAGAGCTTAACAAATATATTTTCTTATTCATTTTTCTTCTATGAGGGCAATCAGAGAGATCTTTGTCCTTCAGTACTTGAGTAAAAGTCTATTTCATTTTCTTTTAAAACTTGTTCCTAATTAGTTTATTTTTTAACTTATTAAATCATGAATATATTATATGCTATTAAAAGTAGCACTGAGTGTACTGAATAGGTTAAATAATTTTTGATTAGAATACACTTTGTTTTAGAAAAAATGGGAACTTATATTTTATCAAATATTTGATGTATTTTGAAATCGGTAGGGAAACAAAAGATGCAATTATTATTCTAGAAAATTATTAGAAACATATATTTAAATTAAAAGGCAATATTAAAAATTGTTTTATTTTTTAAAAAAAAAACAATTAAAATAATAATAAAACAGAGAAAGTTTGAAAGATATGCTGGAAAAGTCTAAACACATATAAAGAGAGAAAATAAGTTTCTAATGATTTTAAAGAAGAAAACAGCTTTGACTTTTCAAATATAAAATAAAAGATAGGCTTGAAGAAAGCAGTTTGCTTTATATTATAAGTTGATTTTTAGCATATGGTTTTTAATGGTGATATTAATATTGCTTTTTTAATACATATGAGAATAATTTAAAATCTTCATTAATTCAAAATATATAGAGATATTAAAGTTTAATAATCTGATACTAACAATCCCTCCTTAAAAATATTTCTCATTATCAAAATTCTATATCTTTGACTCAAAACTTAAAAGTGCATAAAGGTGACCAAAATATTTCTGAATTTCTACATTTTAAAACTGCTTTCATTTTGTTAAACTTTATCACAAATCTTAATTCTGGCTATTAATTAATGTTATCTTGCTTGATTTCATTTAGTTTTATATAAATGCATTTAGGATTTTCAGTTTAAATATTTTTTCTTTTTAATAACCCAATTTTATTATCTTTAGTGTTAAAACAAACCTAAAGAGACGGGAACTTCAATCATATCACATGACAAAAATTGACAAATCACTCTGCAGTATATATATATATATTTCAAAAAATCACTATCATCAAATAACTCTCTACAGATTAGTTTACAAATTTTGAAAATGCGTTAATGTATTAATTGCATTGTTAATATAACAAAAATAATAATGTAAATCCCAAAAAAATAAATATAAAAAAATGTTTAGATTTAAAATATTTTAGTCACTAAAATTATTAAAAGCTACCTCGATCTACAAAGTATCGAAAAATATTTTCATAGTTTGATTAAAAAAATAATGAAAATTGATAAACGTGTATGAATCTTGCTTTTTGAAAATTTATTCAAGCAAAATAATTTTTAAAATCTATAAGTCAATATGTTTACATCAATAACAAAAAAATTAAAAGAAAAAAATGTATATGGCTTTATTGCTTGGGAGTTCATAAAAAGTTGAAGAGCCAGACTTGTGAGCGGCAAAATGAATCCCGGGACTTCCTGATACCAAGTCTAGCACTCTATCAATGGTACCAACTCGATCAGGGTGAAAAAAAGTGCTACTCGGGAGTTCATAAGAAAATTGAGCACCGGACTTCCGTGCACTAGAATCGATCTCCTCACCCCAAATCAGATGCTCTACCATCTGGGTCAAACTGTGCACAATGTTGAAAAGTATTGATTATTTAACATTTGAATTTTATGTCTATTATTTCATTTGGAACAAAAAAAAACAATGCGAAACTAACCTTGTAAAATTGATAAGAATTTAGTTTTAATTATTGATAGTCATAATCAAATCTTTAGTTTTATCTGTTGTACTTTGATGGGGAGGGGGGGGCAAAGAATTAATTCTGAAAAAATAAATTTCTGTATTTACTGTGTTATAAGTAGAATACAAAAATATACATTAAATACATAAAATAATAGAAGTTTATTATAGTATTTACAGTGACTATCTTAATATAAACTGAGAAGTGACTGTATGTATGTGTGGCGAATAGTGATCAGAATCAACTAATGAGTGCTGGTTCAGCACGAAATATGTATATTAGAGATCATATACCTTTTTCACATGTATGTGATCAGGTGTATCGATTGAGTAAGATGGAGTATATAGATTTGGGAGTTTAAAAGTCTGTGTTCAAATCCCTTATAATGACTTCATGAATAATTTTCAAATGAATAATTGCTGAAATTAATTAGGTGGAAGGAGGAAAGTAATATATAGAGAAAAAAGTTAGTACTCATGATAAATAAAAAAAACAAAATAGTTGAAAATGATTAGTATTATTGTATTTTTTAATTTCATTTAATTCATTTTTTTTATTGTCTGTGAAATTTGAATACTGATTACAGCTTAATTAATATTATTCCTGTTTCTTTTGATTTCGAATAAACACATTTTAATGTATATAAAGAAAAGAAGCTTCTTAGGAATTTTTATATAATGTAGAAAATATTTTACTACACAAAAAAATAAAATAAAATAAAAGTAAGTACAGAAAACTTTCTCAAGCAATTCTTAACTGAAAATGGTGAAGAAAAAATAAATCTTATCTAAAATGAACTGTTCTACAATAAATCATAATGAAAAATCTCTCAAGCCATGAAGTACCTTAATCACTGGAAGAAAAAATCTACAAATTACATTAGAAGAAAATAATATGCGAAAAAATATTATATACACCTGGGTCTCATTTTATGCAGTAGATAGGTTTCTCAGAAAACACGCACAAAAGAAATTGCATAAAAATAGTCTTAAAATACCTTGAAAAATGGGGGATACATACTGTAATTTTCCAAAAATCACATAAAAGAAAAGCAACAATGTAAAATTACTTTAAAATTTGCATAAAAAAAATAAAAAAATAAAATATGACTAATAAAAAATTTCAAATTTGAAAAAAATTGATACAATACAAACTTTTTTTACTTTTTTTATTAACTATAGAATTTAATTTTATTCAAAACAATATATTTTTATGCGTAATTTACATTATTTTCATACATATACGGTATTTTAATGATAATCGCTATTTGAGACATCAATTTCATCATGATGTGATGTAAGGTACTGTAGCTTCTCCTTAAATGAAGTCAAGAGGAAATATAACTAAAATGTTTTCCAATCGCTGATGATCCTTCCCATTTTGCTAAGCGATCTAAAATTGAAATTTTTGTTTCCAAAAAAATTCATTTTCTTGGGTGTTTTTTCCTCTCCATTAGGGTAAACTAAAAGTTTAAAATAAAAATAAGAACTTAGACTTACGATAATAAAAAGATACCTACTCACCACATTGGGCAAAATTTAATTAAAACTTAAATTCTTATTTTTGTCTTTATTTTTTTAATTTTTAATCCCGTTTAAAAATCAAATTTTATCGTTTCACATCACATTAATTTCAGATCATGTTACATAATTTTTAAATTGTTAATTACAATTAAAAATCTGATTTTAATTGTCAAATTTAATTGTTCTCACTGCTGTAACTCACCTTTTAAAAATAAACTTGAGGACACTAAATGATTAATTGATTACGTACTCTTTTTATAAAAAGCAAAAATAGAGTGTGATTTAAAATACAAAAACAACATACATAGTATTTTTCACCTGTAACGTTTAAACAGATTTACATTATAATCTTGTAAAATTTAATGTGTGTATATAAATTGGGAAATCCTGATTTTACGTTAATTATGAACTTCTTTATTGCATAAAATCTATTACAGTACTATTATAAAGGGCCTAAAATATTGAAATTATCAGATGGAAATCAAACTCTGATAATGCACTATTACTTTAAATATGATGCGAGTGCACAAAATTTATAATATTTAAAGTAATAGCGCATTATCAGAGCTCGACTTCTGATCTAATAATTTTTATCACATAAAAGAAAACCGCATACAAAGATATTAAGAAGAAACATGAATCGCATAACTTCAAAATGGCATTAAATAAATCCGCATAAAACGAGACCCAGGTGTATTGTATTTTTCTGATTTTTAAAAAAAATCAGTTCATTGCTGCCTATTTATTCTAAAACAGCATTCTCTAAACTACTGAACTGTTTCATATTTGAGATCAACCAATCAAAAACTTTGGATGATTCAGCAGTTCTAGTTATATATTTAATGGAATGTGGAAAAACACTTAAAATTTAACAATAATATTTATAGTCATATGTTTTTAATTATATACAGTATATATCTATTTTAATTAAAGAATTATATATATATAGTAACTTACAGTTATTATTATTGGTCTAACGTGTTTTATCTCTTAGGAAATTATTTATAAATATAAATTTTTATTTGACTATTTTATTATATATATATATACATTTGAGTTTTAAATAATACATACCTTAAGCTTTTGAGTAAAATGCCAGATTTGAAGTTAAGAATAAATACTTATATATTTTTTTTATTTTATTATTAAATCTTAATGTCAACGGAACAATTGATAGTTGAGTTAAGCATGAACTTGTAATAACACACGAGCAGATTCATTCGTTCTCTTGTTATTAAAAAGGGAAGAAAAAGAAAATCATTTCTCTTTAAAAATAACTTTTTCTTTTATCAATACTACTGTTCAATGATTGGAATTTAAACATTAACTTTTCCAAATTAAGATAATCTGTGGATTAAAAGTCTGCAAGGAAAATATTTTAATTTTCTATTAAATCTTAAAGGAATAGCAATATAAAAGAAAAGAACGTCTGTTTAAGTTTTTTTTGGAAACTACGTTGTTTTAACACTTCCATTATTCTTCGGATATATATAAATTTAAGATAATTATATATATTAAGGATAAAACAATGTGCAGTGAGTAGTATAATTATTATATTGTAAAAGGTTTCGAAACCAACCTTGCATGATATTTTAAAATATTTTGAAATATTGGATATATAGAACGTCTAATGATAATAGAAAAATGAAGATTAAGAACATCTACATTCGAAGAATATTTATTTTATTTCACATTAATCAAATCATTGGATATTATTAACAGTTTATCGTTTAAGGATAAATAAAATCATCATTATACCAATGGATTAATAATATACTTCGTAAAAGATCTTCATTAGGATGATGAACTATAGACTTCAATATCTACTCTCAACTCTATTATAAATAAGTTTTCTTTATTATTTATTTATATATATTATAATAATGCTTATATTATTTTAATATGTTTATTATTACTATTATCTTTATTTCAAATTTGGCATTGCATCATTATATCTTAATAGGAAAATTATATTTATTATTAAATATAATTAGTTGAAAGCTTGACATAATTCATCAAATTAGATGGGGGATATAAAGAATAGTTATTATTTGACAGATATCTTAAACAGGATTATATTGTATTTACTACGTAATATTGTAAACGTTTAATGTACTTTATTTATCAAAAATACATATAATATATAAGTTATACAATTGCAAATAGTACTTATATATTGGTAATTATGAAACATATAAATAAGAATGGTAAATAAATTAATAAGTTACATAAATTATTAATTTTTGAACCCAGATATTGTTTTATATATCTGTTAATTTAAACTATTTTCTTTAATTTTTGAAAGTTTATTATAGTATTGAGTTTTATCATAGGGTATTAAATAAAAATATTATTTATTAATATTTTTAAAATGATAAAATTCATCTGTATTTATTTATTAATATTTTATTATCTATTATATTATATTTTTTATTATTTATTAAATATTGATTTATTAACTTGATCTCTTTGTCTAATCATTATTGAATTATATTATATATATGCTAGTATTATAAATATCATATGAATATCAATTGTAATTAATGCTTATATAAAGGCATATAAATAATAACTTGTTTTGAATTTTCCCTGAAGAGAGCTAATTGCAAATTTTCCATGAGTTTGAATATCATGGCATAATGGTGACTGAAAGAGGGATGAAAGATGGATGAACTAGTCTAAATTATATTAAAACTTATTTAAAGATTATTGAGCTAGCATAAAAAAGATAGATATAATCATGGAACTTAGTATTTCATTGACTCATTTCTAGCATTCTACCTGAAGACCCAAAGTCCGATTGTAGTGAAATGCATATCCTCTTTCTAAGGAATTTAATCATCCCCATGTATACAACTTAGATTTTAAATATAATCCATTTGGTTATATTTGGCGAACCTAACTATGAAGCATTAAGTTAATGATTTCCAAGCATTAAATATAATCGATTCTATTATATTTGGTATATCAACTGGGATGATTAAATGCCATTCCGTTATATTTGGTGCCTCAACTAAGGCTATCAAATAGGCCGTCCCATTATAATATATATATATATATATATATATGCATGATTATTACCTGAATTTTGTTTGGTTTGTTTCAGAACCTGTGATAGATGGATGATTATTTTCAAAATTCACTTCACTAAAAAGAAGAAAACAAATAGTAGAAAAATGCAAAATTAGAATAAAGCAAAAATGTAGATAATATATTTTTATCATATTATTAAAACTGAAAATATCTTTAAAATAAAAAATACCTTTTAATATAACCATACAATAAATATTAAATGATATTTGTTGTGTTTAATCATGCTTATACATATAAACACAAACGAGTATATATAGATTTTGTAACATTTATTAGTAATATATAGATACAAACATACCCTTGTATTTTTATATTGGACTACTTCCATCATCTAATATGCTTATTGAATGTCTTTAGAAAAAATTTACTTTATTTAAATATTCCAAACACATATAACTGTTAGTAAACAGGTCAGTGTATGCACAGTGTTTCAAGGGGTATTATTCTCCTCTCTATTTCTGGTGTTGCTGGCCTGACCAGTGACAGTTCTAGCATGAGAATAATACCCCTCGAAACATTGTGAATTTGATGTGCTATTATTATCCATATAATGTATTTGGAATATTAAGTTAATTTTTTCTAAACGCATTCAATATAAAAATACAACTAGAATACAATCATCGCACACCTTCAGGAAAACATATCATCAATTTACAATTGTTATTTATAGATAGCTGTATCTGCTTTTGGTAAGAGATAGTTCCCATTCTATGGTGAACTGTTGAAGAATGGATGGTATGTTCCCTTACAGATTTCTCTACCTGCTTTCAGCTGTGCTTTGCAGCCTGCCTTGTGAGTAGGTACAGCTCTCTTACAGCTGTAACAACAGCTTCCCTTGAGTCTACTTTAGTTCTGGCAGCTTCCAATCCTACACTTAGACTTACCTCAGTGCTTAACCTTTAACTTAAATAGTCATAGTCTGGAGAACAATCACTGTTGTTCAGATTAACAGAAGTTTCCTTCGACTGTAGAGAGAAAACTAGACTACTGTTATTCAGGTTTTCTCTGGCCTTACCTTTAAAAAGGCTGATTATTTATTGCTAGATTTCTAACCTTCATGGAAACATTAGGATACAGTGAGCATTATTATCTATCGAGCTGCTTTCTTTACATACACATTGGTTAGTGGCAATGAACCCTCAATCCAATCACAATAAAAAACAAATCTGGACTAGTCCATTATTTGAAGACAAGGCAAGATATAATACCCCCCCCAATTAAAATTAGTCCTGGTGAATGTAGTCATGTAGATGCATTGGCAGATAACTTCTTTGCTCTAGTGCTTCTCGGTTGGTACTATTCTCAGCAGATACATTATTGTCATTTTTTTTAAAACTGAAGGTTTATTGCAGCTGGCTGATAAATCACTGCTGGTAGATTGCAACGATTTCATCTGATGATGTTTGCTGACATCTGGTCTTGAAACTGTAGGTTGACACAGTTGGTTGGTGACACGTCACTGTTGATTTGCCACATTTTGTCATTTGATGAGAGTATATACTGATGGCTGGTCATGAAACTGTAGGTTTATTATAGCTGGGTGATGATGTCTTAATTAACCTAAGTTTGTTTCTGTGTAATGATATTGTTGTCCATCAGGAGTTTCAACCACCACTGCACTGGTTGTGATCTTTTGACATTAATCACAACTGCTGGAAACCATTTGCTGGTTCCCTTAAATATGTGGCATAGGACATGAGTACCTATGCATTTTTTGCACTCTTAGTCTCTTGCATCATTTCAGGGTTCAAATCTGGATTAATTACTTCTGGGCAGACCCTGTTTAAATTTATTTTTGTGAGCTGGTTCACTTTAATCACTGTAAAATTTAAGTGAGCAAACTAATCATGTCCTAATAAATTATTCTGTTTATCAGCAAATACAACAAAAAAAAGCTATCTATTTATATTGATTATTGTAACCTTCACTCTTACCTGACTCAAGAGTGCTACTAGATTGCCTTGATAATCAGTTATTGTTTTGCTGCTAGAGTGCAGCTGAAATTTATTGCTCTCATTAAGGATAGATCATGTCTTGTTTAATAAATACTATGGATATTGCAGACCCTGTGTACAGTTCCACTGTGACCAGCATATTATTAATAAGAATTCTGTATTTGAAAACAGAATTACTATTTCTCACATTGTTTATGCAGACAAAATTTGTTTAATTTATTTTAAATTGCCTTTTGGAATAGTTATTTGTTGTTTCCTTTAAAATAGTTTCTGTGTGAATGGCATGCTTGCAATATGTACACACTATATAACAGTGTGGAAATTATGTGTGAGCATGTATTAGTTTATTACATCTGTAACAACACTTTTCACTCATTGCTGTTGATTTACTTCAACTATCTGATAAGTACTTGATGATCCACTGTGCTACTCAAGACTATGAACTTATAATTCAGTTTTTGCAATGTCTTTGCTTGGTTAGCTGTTGGTTCTGCTAATGCTGCTTGAGACAAAGCAGATTTAAATGTTATGTCAGGATCCATGATGAGCTGGATTCTAAGATTATAACTGCTCATCATGCAGATAAATTGATATTGTAGAGTTTTGTTGAGAATACTTTAAAATCCTATTTTAATACTAATGAATATTTTTTTTCTCCTTCACCTTGAATTCAAAGATTGAAATGATATCTCTGCATTAGTGCCTTGTCAAAAATCTAGATCAGCCTGTATCTCTGATGTTGTTTGTGATGTAAGGATCTCAAAGTCTGGACTCTAATTATTAACATAAGCATAACTTGGCTAATTAACTGTGTCTGCAGGATTGAAAACTTTAATTCAGCCAACATTAGGCATTTGGTTATTTTCTCCTCTATATATCACAAGAGAGAAAACATTTCTTTAATTTATATGAGCTGCTATTCAGAATGAACTTTTAATGTTTATTTGACAAGCTGCTGTTTGTGTAACTGTCAATTTCTGATAAAAACAAAATATAACAATTCAGTGAGGAGAGTTTCTGACTTTATTCTAAGAGTAACCACTCTCCTTTGATTTTATGAAGTTTATTTGACATTCTGATAATGTTTGTGAATTTTTACTGAATAATGACATAATCACAGGGCAAGATTTTGTTGTTAAAACTTTTTATCAGCTGTAAGTAAAAAAAAAAAATTATTTTTCCAACTGCACCAAACATGGCATGTTTAATCACAAATTGTCCATATATACACAAATGAGTATACAAACATTTTACAACATATTTATTAGTAATATATAGATATAAATATAGACTCAATTTACAATTGTTATATATTGATAGTTATACTCCACCTACTATTGTTGGTGAGGTATCTAAGGTGAATTGTTAAAAAAAAAAGACTACATGTTCCCTTAAAGACTTCCTACCCACTTACAGCTGTACTTGGCAGCATGCCTTGTGAGTAGGTACAGCAACACTTCTGGCTGTAATGACAGCTTGCATAGAGTCAGCTTTGGTTAAGTGCTAAATGTGCACTTGCCTTACTGCATAACTGTTAACTTATAGCTATAGTCTGGAGAATGACTGCTGCTGTTCAGATTATCAAAACAGCAGAAGTTTCCTTTGACCATATAGGGAGAACCAGGCTACTGTTATTCAGGTTTAATAATTGTTTTCTGACATTACCTACAAAAAGGCCTTTTTATACTTGATTAAGTTTCTGTTCTTACAGAGTTTTAAACACTAAATTAAACATTTTATTTGCCTCTTTTGCAATTTTCAATTTGTAGTAATTGGACTAAATCATTGTAATTCTACATACTTTTTCTCCACTTTGTTAATGCCAAATTGTTCAATTTCTCAGAATTTAAGACACTTATTAAATCTGTCTTAATTTTAAATTCACACTTTATACTACTTTAATATAAAATTATTCATTGCATACTGTGTTTTTATCAATCTTTGTTGGGTTTTTTTTCAGTTTTTTTTTTCCATTACTATTTAAACATCTTATTACTATATGTCATAATGATTATTCTTTATAGAACATCTGTACATCAAATAGAAATCCCAACTTCAGACACCCAACATTTTCTTTTTGTAAGCAAATATTAAACAAATTTAATGTCTTAGGTGAATTAATGGATTTTGGAACCAAGACAAAAAAAAATGATAAGATTTCCAAATATATAAAAAAAAAAACTATTGTAAAAAAATTGAATGGTAAGTACGTGCACAATGTGCTCAATGAGTTGTTTGTAGGTGAACCAATGATAAATGAGATATACCGCCATTTCAAACAGAAGCTCCAGAAAACCAATCATCATTATTGTGACTGGGTCGGAATGAAGTCTGCAATCAATCATGGAATAACTGAGGCTGATTTCAAAGATAAACTTCAAACCATGCAAAATAAAATACCCCAGATTACATGGAATCCCTCTGTTTCTGGTTAATCACCTGAGTAATTTTACCATTCCCATCCTGCTAAAAATGACAGATTATTTGGCACGGGAGAAAAGGTCGATACCTCACCTATATTCCATTGCTCTAGTGCCCTTTCTTAAGAAGCATGAGGACACTCAATCCATACTCAACATCTGCCCCATCTCTATGTCCCCACTCATTATCAAGATTCTGGAAACAGTTATTAAGGAAAAAATTCAAGACAAGATTTTAAAAGATATTTCACCTTTTCAATATGCCAAGAAGAATTCATCTCCAGTTCTGGCAATGGAACAGATTAAAATTCTTCTGGGCCACATCAGACAAAGTAGAAAACAAGCTGCCATTGCTGTTCAACTTGACATCACTGCGGCTTTTGATTCCGTTAACATAAACACCCTTCTACACTTGCTTGAAGAACATCAAATACCAAACTCCATAATTCAAATCATTCAAAAATCTTTTGGACAACAGAGAAAATACTGTATCCCTAAATGGTAGGTTGTCATCATATTTCAAACCTGGAGCCTCTATACCCCAGGGCTAACCCCAGAATATGCTTATGTTTATTACTTATATCAATTCACTATATATATATATATATATATATATATATATAGACTATATAAATATATATATATATATATATAGACTGGCTAAAATGATCAATGTGATTGCATACATGAATGATATCATTGTTTTTCTACCATCATCAAATTTTCTCACTCAGTTTAACTCCATCTTGTAAATTTGGTCTCTTAATAAGTCCATTGAAATCTGCAACATGGAAGATCTGTAATGGAAAAAAAAACTGCATCGAAGTTCAAAGCAGAGCCTCAAAAATTTTTAAGATTTGCACTTGCCAAAACACATACCCAAATGGCAAAAGACATACATAATGAAATCCTATTATCAATGGAAAACTTAACCCAAAAATTATCCAAAGTCTATCTATCCCTACCTAGGAAAGTAGCCATATTGAATATAAAAATTATGGCCAAAATAAATTATTATTTGCCAATCATCAAACTTACCAAAACATTTATCAGAAAAGTAAACACATTTGCAGTGAGATTATTCTGGAAAGGTAAAGTTGCTGCATTTAGCATTAAGCTCATGCAACAACATAAGATACACAATAGTTTGTCCCTGCATTCTCTCCAGGCTATTGCAATACAGAAAACTTTCAACTTTATTTCAATAATAATCAAAACCTTTGGATATGAGCAGATTCTGGAGCCAGTAATTCCTACTGATAGACCGCCACCCAGAGCTAAGAACTTCATAGACTCATCAATTGAGCTGATTAAAAAATACATGGTCATCACCCATCACACATTTGACAATCAAATCAAAATATGGGAAGCATACAGACTAATACATCCAGTCAACATCGACATATAAAAAACTCATGACTCTCTTCAGCTTCAGGAGCATGGAGCCTAAATACCTGGATTTTTACTCAAAATCAACATCAATTCAGTGAGTACCAACTGGTTTCTTGCATATAAGAAAGGCATTGTTAAAATTGATCCTATTTGTCCTCTCTGTCATAGGCATGAAAAAACATTTGAACATCTGATACGCTCATGCCCTGGTCTCTGGATCACAAGAAGTACAATTGCCAAGAACCTCAAGATTGACTATTACTTAACCATATCACTCAATGACAACATAAGAACAAGATCAATTACCACAATCAGATTGTCATTATTTATAAACTATGCAATTTGGATTGTAAGATGCAGAAAAATATTCAACACCAATGCTTTCGATGAAGAGGCTTTTACCATTAGGAAACTACAAAAAATGAAGAATCGTGACAAACTGCTAACTTCCAACTCAAGATTTTATGAAACATGGACTCTCATTAAGATCATTTAATGAACGCAACAGTCTGCTGAACTGAGTCATTTGTCAGGCAGATTGGGTAAATACACACTGTTATTGATGGACTGATTAGTTTAAACATTAGACAATGGTACCAGATATCACAGTTATTATCACACATTTATTTTATCCCTTATTCTATTTCTATTAATCTATATGTTCTTATGAATTCATTAATGTATATAACATATTCATCTTGCTTGATTATCATTTTTTTACACATATATTAGCTTATATTTTATACTTGTTTCTTTTGTACAATATATAACATATTGATTTTGCATTCAATAAATTATAGAGAATAAATAGCAAAAAAATCCCAGATGAACTTCCACACAATTATTTTGGTTTTTGTTTTTTTAAAAGAAACAGTTATTTAACTCCATTCTCTTATTTTTAACTTTGGTCTTACAAATTATTCCAATCCAATCTTTATACATAAAATAAATCTTAAAATAACTCTTATTATTCTTTTTACAAATTTTATCAATTGAAACCAAATTTCTTTACAGCAATCAGAATATTTATCAGTTCAAATCACATTATTTTACATAATAACAAAACAAAATATGTTTTTTTTTTTCTTTCCTTAGATAAATTTTAACAATGATTTAATATTATATCTCTAGGGTACCATTTTTTTTAAAAAATAACTTCAAAATTAAAAAAAAAAAAAATTCTGAATACAAAAAAAAACAATCATCATACTATTGATTTAAAATGAAAGAATATACTTCTGGAATACATAAAATGTTGGTGTAAACTCAGAAGTATTAAGAAAAAAAAAATCCACAGAAAAACTAGTACCATTAAATCTCTACATGTAAGAGAAAGTATTTCAAAAAATATAGCAATGTAATCTCATACAGAAGTATACTTTTTTCGAGGATTCTATATATTTAAAGTCATGCTTTCTAATCTCCAAAAGTATACAGATTTCTGTTTTACCAATTATTAGCTTTTCACATGGCGAAATAAAAGTACATGGGCATTATTAGTTATTTTATATAGGAATTTTATACAGGATCAACCATAAACCATTTATTAACTCACTTTATAATTATAGAAAGAGAAAAAAAACACCCTCAACATGATAATCTAAACGAAATTATCATCCTATAATAAGATTATAATGCACATATATCTTTTTACAATTGATGAATTACAAAACATACATTTATTGATCAAAGAAACATATAGTGGTAGACAACTCAATCACATTCTTTTATAACTTCATATAGTAATAAGTAGTCTATTAACACATGTATTCATTCAGACATCTGATCTTAAATCTATGCATAAAATGAATGATTGTTATATTTTGAAATTCCACTGCATATGTGTATGTATCATATGCTAATCGTTTTCACTGTTATCTTTATATTATGAAACAAAACTAAATAAAGTATCAGAACACAGATCAAAGAAAATGTATTTATAATTTGCATAAAGTAAAATAATAAGTAAACTTTTTTTTATAATTAAAAGTTCCACTCATATAGCATCAAACATACATGCATATTTTGTGACTTACCCACAATCTTGATCCTCATGCAAATCATTTAAGTTAATACTGTTAAGACTAGCACTATCCCCAACACTAGCTGTGACTTGAACACTTCCAGAATCGGTAGCCTGATAGTATTCTGTAATATATACATATATGTATACATATATATGTATGTGTAACTTTGTAATTCTTTGAATCATATATTATTTATAATCAAAGGCATTTTCAGATGTTTAGTTACTATGGAAAGTCTATAAACTATGATAATTTAGTTTTATATAATGACTTATAAAATTACTTAAGCAATATATAGGTATTGTATTGTACATATATTTATTTGAAACCAAAACAAAATAATAGTAATAAAAACAATTTATGAATTTTTACATACTTTTTTTGTTTTCTATTCAATTTGGCATTAAAAATAATAATCTACTTATAATATTTAATATTAAATTATTATAGAAAAAGGTAATGGGATTTTGGCAACATTTTATAAAATGTTTACTTTTATAAAAATTTTCAATGACTTTATGCTTATAGCAGTGTCATACAATTCTCTAATATTTTAAAAAAAGAAAACTTTTTTTTTCCTTTTCAAAAATTTTAATGCCATCTTTAATTACACCCGGGTCTCATTATATGTGGTAGATAGGTTCCGCAGAAAACGTGCATTAAAAGAAATCACACAAAAAAAATTTAACTTACCTTGAAAAATGGGGAATATGTTCTATAATTTTCAAAAATCATATAAAATCAGAAAATAAAGTATGACTAATAAAAAATTTTAAATATTTGAAAAAAATTGAAAAAAGACAAAGATTTTTTTTTACTTTTTTTATTAACTATAGTGCTTACATTTTTTCATACATATTTTAATCATTATCACTGTTTGACAATATGTGGTACATTTGTGAAAAGTAAAAAATCAGATTCATGTTGATGTGATGTATTTTGGCTTCTCCTTCAACGAAGTCAAGAATATCTCAGCAATTATGTCTAGATAAACCTGTTAGCCACTTTATTTTCCATTCCCCACTCTAAGTCTTCCCATATTCTGCCCCATTCCATTTCCACAACATAATCTTTGTCAACTCTATGGCCTTTATATCTAAATCCCCCTTATCTTTTCACAACCCCAGCATAAAAACCAATAACTCACTTTCTGTATAATCACTTTGTTCATATCTATTCTCCCATAACTTCATTATCTGTATCATTTCTGCTTTCAAGCATTTACATTCAATCAACAGATGCCTAATATTTTCTATACCTTCCTTACACAATTTGCACACTAAATCACCCATAGTTTTCTACTTACATGTATATTCTCTTGTTGCTAAAGATCCTGTTTGAGCCTTAAACAATAAACTACTTTCCTTACTATTATCATAAATTAACTTGCATCCAATGTTCTGTTTACTTCTATATATATTTAAACTCTTCTTACCCTCCATATTAGTTCTCCATCTCTCCAACTCCCTACTTTTTATTAATGCTTCTAATCTTTTATCCCATTCCTTACCACTATAACACTCAACAACCCTCCTAACATAATTATCCCATCACAGGAAGAAGTACAACTAGCACCACCATCAGTCTTGTGCTGCGTTAATGGTTTTCTGTCAACAATGTAATCAGTAATTAAACTTTGAGATGATGGTTTTACTAATTGTTTATAAAGCTTGTGATATCCAGATATACAACTATTTAGCTCTTGTTGGAATTTAAGAGATTGTTCATTGCAGTAAACTCTCTCAGATTTCAGCATTTTCTGATGTTTTTCTTTCTCTCATACATCAATGTAAAATCTATGATTAAATGATTATTACTTATCAGAAAATAATAAATTTGTCTTCATTTGATAGATATTTTTGTTCACTACTAAAATAAATTTTAAATGTTCACATTTTGTTTCTATATTAAAAAAATGAGATCGCAATCAAAACAAAAAGATTATACATTATCATTAGAAAGATTATTTTCAGTTTACAAAAATCAACAAAATCTTTATTATTTATGATTATTTTTAAAAATCTAAAAGAATATTTATTTGTTATATCTAACAAAATATGTTTTAAAAATTTAAAATTTTTGAATATTTATTGCGATATTTTTATACTCATAAGTATAAATCTATTATTATTATTTACTCATAAGTATAAGTAGGTTATTTATGTAAAGCTAAGATTCTAAATAGCATCAGGCCATATTCATGCTAGCTGCTAATATAACATTATATTTTTTTTAAAATATATTTCAAGTCAAAATAAGTTATTAATAATTTAAATTTCCTGATATCTAATAAATATAATGAAATATGAACTTCTTTATCGCATAAAAGAAAATCTGCATAAAAAGATGTTAAGAAGAAACATGAATACATAACTTCAAAATCACATTAAAAAATCCGCATAAAACAAGACCCAGGTTTACTTGTTAAAATTAAAACTTTGTTGAAAGAATAATTGTTCACTCTCAGTAATCAATTTTATTTCACATAAACTAACTTCTATTAATTTTCCAAATGTAGTATGTTTTTTCCATAAACTTTCAAATTTTTAAATGCAACTTAATATTTCTTATGCAAACAAGTAATTGTAACCTCAGGTAATGCAATGTATTTTCAAATGACAGTCAGTAAATATATTTTATTGGATATTTCCAGTTTTTAATTTCACATTTTAAATCATTAATTTAGCATTTTTTATATCATTTAAGAGTTCTTGTTCATATATTGCAAATAAAGAAAAATTGTAAAATACTATAACACTTAAAATTATCTTCTTTTAAGTGGGTCAGGTTACATAAAGTGAACTTAAAATTTATGATGCTTTTATTTTGTGAATCAGTATAAATCTTATTATGTTCAGCAGTTATTCAATTGATAATTCTGCAAAATCTTGTATAATAAAGCATGGTAAATTAGGTCACTCTATATGTGGCTCTTTTCTTTTAATGAATTTTTTCCTTCTTATTTTCTAGCACTCATTATTACTTGAACAAACTGAGTGTTTTGTAAGTTGCTATCAATAATGCAAAAATCTGCATACACATGTCTAAAGTAATTATTTTGTTTTTAAATAGAAATAAAACTTAGACACTGAGGGGCAGCATGACTTCAGAAAGAGTATTTTATAATAGTGAAATAACTACTGCAATTAAATTAGTCCCATTGCAGAATTGTTATTGTATCTGATTTATTGTATGGAAGTGAGGATTGATATTTTATCATCATCATAATAAAAGCATTAAAATAGGTTCATTTAAAAATGTTCAATTTTAAAAATACAATAACAAGATAATAAGACTAATCAATAATGTGTATCATTTTGCAGAATGTGATTCTATAGGGTCCATTGTTCACATCTTCATTGGATTTGACTTAAGAAGCGAATAAAGAATACAAAACTTCTTGAAGAGCATTTTATTGTGAAACTGAGTGTTTATATTATAAAGATTATCACAAACAACTTAAAAAAGAACAATGTTGATTGCCTCTCACATAATAGCACAGTTGGCTAGAGCACTTGCCTTGAAATTTTATATTTGAGAATCTAAAGATATAAACTCAACTCCTATGCTCTGTCAATGATCAGACCAGCAACAATGTTGCTTGTTTCATTGGGGAAAGATGGTGGAAAATAGAGTACAGTGAAAAAGCACAATTAGACACCACAGTGAAATATTTCAGAAAATAAATTTTCTGCAAGAAAAGTTAAAAGCATCACAAAATATTAAACCAGCAGAATAATGAAGAATTTATTCTATATATGAATGCATTTCTGTATAGTCACCACAAACTCTTTTTTATGTTATTTTTTTTGAAATAGTAGTAGTAGTAGTAGTAGTAGTAGTAGTAGTATTAATATTTTGTTCTTGAAGTTCAAGTTGTCATAATCATTTGTGAGTGGCTGCTGCTGATTATACACTAAAAACATTGGAATTAATTCTATAATTTTCAATATACCCAATAAATAAATAAAATCTATATTGAGTTTATGATATTATAGTCTTTCTGAATAGCAATTTACAGGTAGAATTACTGTAAATTGCTACTCAGAATGGCAGTAATGTCATATAAGTTTATTATAGCTTTTACTTATTAAAATATTAAAAAATGCAGAATTAATTCCAGTGTTTTGTTTGATTATATATCATTTTGTCTGATATTATAAGTACACACACAGAATGTGTTGGCTACTTTTAAACAAGAACAGTTATTCTAATTTTTTAAAAAAAAAAAAGAACATAAAGACAAAAAATAAAAAGTTCAACATTCCTGAACCACAAATAAATCCAAATATATTTGATATTTTAGTTTGTTTATAGCAAACATATTTTTTTTTGAAAACTTTAATACTTTCCTAGTAGTAGTTCTCCATTGTATTCTATGTCTAATCATATATTTCAATGAAAACAATGGATACTGCAATTCTTTGAATTATCATTAAAATAATCTTTATAATGCGAATGACATCTGCCTCTCATATGACAACTGTGCTCAAAAATATCATAAATTACTCATTTTTGAGAAATTCAATTACATTCATTTGCTTCACATGTCAAATCTAAAAAGATATAATTTACAATAGTATATTCAACAGCATCATATCCATGGAGCGAAAAATTTTACCAGTTGATTGTATATTCTTGCCATTGTATTTTTAAAATCTTATGAATCAACCTTAAACAATTTTCTTCTAATGAATTGGTGTTATAACTATAAGGGTCACATATCTCATTTCTGTGCAATAGTTTGGACAAAATAAGTCATATATGCAAATAATTTATTTGCAGTATTAATATTATCAAGATACATATTCTACTGTTAAACTCCTTAAATGAAATAGTAGCAGATTAGAATTTGTGTTACACTTCAACACTCAAACATTTAATTAAATAAAGTCAGATTTCCAAAAAAAATAGTGACATCAGCCAAAATATTTTTTTTAACTAAGTACTAAATCATTATTTATAGATGCATTCAAAACTTTTAAGATCATTCTTTAGATCACATTTTCAATTGACAGAAATATCCCACAATCAATAGCATGCTATAAATTTAAATGCTAAGAAGATGTAATTTTTTGTTTTAATCAGTTAAAATTATATAAGCCATCATCAAATCTTTATCCCATCTAAATGCTGCTACATGAAACTGCTGATAAATTATTCCAAAGTCTACTGTCATAAAAATGGAAAACTATGTTGGATGTGCATATCCTTGTTTAATAACAGTTTTCATTTTATATGCCTTGAATTTTTTCAACATCAATAATATTTTTTTCTCTCATTCCATGATATGGATTAATAAACTTTAAATAATGTATTTTTAAATTAAGATCTTACAAACTCACCTTTATAAGCAAAATACATTTTTCTAATGTTTTTCATTCATTGTTTATGACATGACTTAATATAAAATAGAAATGTAAATGTACATTTGTTTAAACAAGTCACATGAATAAGAGATTGATAAAAATATTGATATTAAGAAATTTAATAATTTCATATTTAAATAATAATTACTTGATGTTTATGAATAATAGTAATATTATATTAATATCTAAACAATGTACATGTTTTGAAAGTGAAACCAGTATTTTAAATTTGAACAGAACTTCATTAAAAAACAGATAATTTCAATCATTCCTACATATCTGTTTGACCAAGGTAAAATGTCTTGATCAAATTAATAAAGGCCATGCTGCTCTTGAAACTTTTTTATGCATTATTTTGGCATAGAAATCATATAAATCACACTGAGTAATATGTCATTTAATATATTATCATTTATATATTATAGTTTTATATGTATTATTAAAAACACTAAAATTTTATGGTTTATATAGTTTAGTTTTTATTCCAAAATTATGTTTTGACCCCTTTGCAAGCAAGTCAAATTCAGGGATATTAAACATATTTTTACAATGTTTAACACTTAAAAAATTGTTTTCTCAATAATAAATACTATATATTAAAACAATATTATATGTATGCCATAAAAAGATATTTTGAAAAAAAAAAAACTATTGTTAACAGTTATATACTTCGATATTTTTAATTATTGAAAATAAAATGCAGATGATTTCCAACACATTCATTTTATTTACCAATACTAATAGATGATTGGCACAAATCAAAATGTAAAAAATAATTATAAAATAATTATTTTATATATTTTTCTCTTTTCTGAGAGTGATATTATTAAACAATTACTAAATTATAGCTTTTTTTGCTTTTAATTGAATATATAATTTTTAAAAAATTACATATTAATTTTCATTGCTTTGCTTAATTAATTAATTGAAAACAAAAAGTAAAAATATCTAAATTGTTAAAGCATTAATATTTTTAATTATTTATACATATATTTATAAAAACTACTACAACCATACTTATAAATATACTTCTATAAATGATTTCCTATTGATACAAGCTCACGATGCATTTGCACAATCACTATGACAAGTTTTATTAAAGTAATAGGATGAGAACATCTTAAAAGCAATATTTTACCACAAAAGTAAATAAAATATTAAATTCATTATATAGTTTTAATTATAAAATTCTGTCCAAAGTGATTTAGTGTGGTAATAAAGTGGATTTCAGAGCTTAAGATTTTCAAATAAAGCTGGATCTTTCATTTCTGGAGAATGAGGGTAACATTGTTTCCCAAGCAACTACTTATATTTTTTTTTAAAAAAGACAAGCAAAAAAATAAATTATATTTTTAAAATGCTAAGCAGTCATAGACAAACATCAAAATTACCAATTATCATTGTTTGATCATAATATTCCATTGCTTAGAAACCTCAACTTATCATTAAACATAGAAGTAAATGCAAACACACACACAAAATAAAGCTAAAATTTGATTTAAAATTCTTGCAAATTATCCTTAGATTTTTTAATTATTAATTCCTTTTATCTTCTTCAACATAATAAAAGGTTGAAATATCAAAATTTTAATTCAAATACTCCCTTCCAAGCAAACACAAATGAATCTTTATTCAGTTTAAAAACTGCGGTAGTTATAACATATTTCGCACACTACACATATACATATATGCGAATTGTTTGTGCCAAACTTTTCATATGAAAATGAACTAATCTTTCTTAAATTAAAATTACTTTCTGCAGTATGTTTCACCAATGGAAATATGTGGTGTTAATCTTTTCTGTATCAAGCTTAATGGGAGACCATTTTAATAGTAAATGCTACAGCTCTAAAAATAAAGAGATTTAATGAGGATGAAAAGACACATAGACAATCTCATTTCTAAAATACTCTTAAAATTAAGCTTAGTAAGTGCTGACAACATGGCTTCTTTCCCTTGTCTTTAACCTTTTCCCCTTAAAGAGCTTTTTGAAACATAACTTTCTGAGGATTGAAAAGTCAAGATCAACACAACCAAAAATGTCTTCAAATGTTCTGATATTTTGAAAGAATTAGTAAAATAATGTAATCCAAGTGTGTGTGTATATATAAATGCACAGACACAAAATATGTATATACAAGAATCATCTCATCATAAAAAGTATATATTTTCCATACAATATAATATTATTTCCAAATGACAATAATTATTTGCACTTAAAAAAAAAGAAAGAAAATTACCTATGCAAAACATTTTAAATATTACAGTTATGATAAACTAAATTATTAATAAAGTTTAAAAATATAATTAACTCTTTACAAAATAAAATCTTATTTATAAATTTGATAATATATATATATATACACACACAATTATACAGATTTATTTGTAATATTATACTATTCGTTCTATTTATGTCAACTCTAGCTTATAAACTTCTCAAATAATCTCACTACAGAATCTTAGCTGCTGACTTCTTTTGGCCAACTGTATCCTTTGTTGCACATTCTTTTAAATTTCTTGTTCTTAATTTCATTATTATAGCTAGTTCTTTTTCTCTTATGTGAATATAAGGATTTGCATCAAACAAATATTTTTTCAAATATAAAAAACAAAAATGCTAATGGCCTTATTGCTCAGATCATAAGAAGTTTGAGCACCAGAATCAATCCTGGAATCTCATGATCACAAGTTGGATCCTATACTAACTACACCAAGCTGGTGCGGGATTCTTCAGGCATTATAAATTCTTAACTGAATTTCTTCAATTCACTGCCAGCAATATAGTTGGATAAAGATCTAGCAACCCAATAATATTTCTTAGAGACAAGATTACAACAATTATCGACTTAAGCTCATAAATCAATTTCAGCACAGAAGATATTATAATGTTTTACACTTCTCCAATTGTATTATTTTATGGTAATTTATATACAGACAGTTGTTGGCAGTTCATTTTCTCTCCTAATAGCCCTTTAATTTCTGATGTACTCTCAGCTGTAGTTTCAATAATAAATCTGAATAAAACTTATTTTTAAAAATACTTGGCAATTGTTTGTTATCTCTCTTTTTAATCAATTAATTATCACATATAATTTCTAGCTTCAATAAATAATTTGTTATTTAATCAGTTTCTTTTTTTATGTTGGTGTATATAATAAAACTTTCCTCCTGTATTATGATAATTTCTTTGTTCTCACTAGATTTAAGCTTTCACTTTAATATCAACCCATTATTATTTATAAGAATATAATACATTTGGTCTCATTTGATAGTTATTTTTGTTTAGAAATTAAATAAATTTTAAAAAAATCACATTTCATTTTCTAAATTATTATAAAAATTAGATTTTAACCAAAACAAAATGCTGTCACATCATCAAATTTCAGGTGGAGCAGATTCAATTTGCAAAATGAACAAAATCTTCTTTTGTTTGATGTTTGTATTAAAAATCTGAATGAATTGTTTTCAGTAATTATTAAATCAATCAAATTATGATTTAAATATTTACAATTTTTTAATAATTTTTATGATATTGCTAAATCAGATTATTTAGTGATGACATTTTCTAGAGCATTGAATTTCCCACAGTTGCATTCTCTAAAGTGTCATTACTCAAATAAATATGTAATAATATACTTTTTGATTTCTAATAATTATTACACAATTACAATACAAAAATAATCATAAATGTTTCAAAACATCAAGTTCTTAGACCATCATAATATTTTCTCAAAGTAATTGCACAAAGTTCAAGATCACCAAATATACAATTATCAGCATGTGGCTTCAGAAACTTTGAAATTCGCACTTATTCAATTATCTGGACATCTTTTGAATTTTTTTGAAATTAAAATATTACAAAAAATCTATACGTGAATTTTAAAGTTGTAAAAAAAAAAAAAATATTAGCAAAATTTTTCAGTAGAAGATGAAAGACATAAATTAACTTTCTAGATTTCTCAGACAATGGTCCATCACCTGAAATAATGGATTGGTTAATTAAGATGCTCATTCCCTTCTTATTAGTAATTTTTTGATAAACTTACAAGTGACATATGTAAATTAGTTTATTACATATTTAAGTATTGCAGCATGACAAACACTTTATTAATTTCAAAATAACTTTGATTGTAAAGCTTTAATCTAATAGCCTCAAACATTTATCCTAAATTTATAATGACTATTATTTGATCTTTTACAACTGTGTTTAAATTTGAAAAATTAATTTAATGGTATGCAACAATTGATTTTACTTTTCTCATCACATTCCCCAAGAAATAGAACATTAATTTAATAATATATCCCAATATTTCCATTTAGATATAGTTATATTTTTCTCTCTATTTATTTTAGTATGTTGAACTCATATACACAAACACATAAGCTTAGCAACAATATCCCATTCTTCCTCTAAATTATCATCATACTGCCAAATTTTACATTTTCTCAAAATAAAGCTGTTCAGTAATTAGTCTGAAATAATTTTATTTAATACAGATGACTATAAAATTGCTTCAATTCAATATATATATATATATATATATATATATATATATATATAAAATTAATTTGTATTTGTATATATATATATATATATATATACAAATTATTTTTATATAATTTTAACTAAGTTAATTAATGATGGTATCTATGAAGAATATAAACATAGAGACTGAAAATAAAAAAAACGTATTTATGTTTTAAAAATAAAGATATTTGCTCTTATATTTTAATAAATATGTACTTACTTGTAAGTTATTTATTTATTAAAGTTCATTTCTTATGGGCAAAAAAAAAAGTCTGGTATTTTATTTTACTTATATGTTAAATCAATACCAAGATTGTGTTCCCTCCTTTTCTAAATAATTGTACTAATCACATAAATGTTCTTGCCATTCGTACAGAAAAGGTAGTTCTTTATAATTTAAATGTAGCTTTCATTAATGCTTAGCATGATTTTGATGTATAATATATCATTAGTTAGTGCTATTGTTAGTCATAGATGGGACAGTCATATTGAAATGGCATCTTTCATGCTTAATGATGAGCAGTTATTCAAAGTGGGTTCCAAAAAAGCATTTCTTTTATTTCTTTATATAACCAAATATTCACCCACCATCTTGGTGTTTTAGTGCTGACAGTCTATATATTGATAAAATACTAATCATAAAAGATAATTAGGCCTCATTACATTAAAAAAATACCAATTGATATATTAAAAACTCTTGGCATCAGCACTGTAAAAAGACATCTTACCATTACTCATTATAAGTACATGGATGATTCTTTTTTATTCCTGGCAGCAATTCAGCAAAATGGGTGTTTTCACTTTCTAAAGATTATGGTCAAAAATCAACTAGATACATTATGGAAATTTTTCCTCAATACTTTAATGCTTATGAAACTGCACTGTGTATGTTTGATTTACCTGATAATTTAAAAAATGTTAATATGAAATCTGAAGAAACTCTTCAAAAGTCCATTAAAAGACCTAGCAGTCAATACTGCCATGTAAGTTTATAATAATTTGTGTAACTCTGGAAAGAAAGTCGATGTGAATTTAAAACAAAATCTTTTAGATCTATTATGTTTCTATAATAATAATGATCCTCCTAGTTCTACTTTTTTAGAAGAGCAGTGTTTTCACAAAATAATTACATTGACTAATATGCAAATTTGAACAGATAATAATCAAGCAGAACATGCTTTCAATAAAATTAAAAATAAAAATAAAAATTCTTATGGGGCTGTGATTTTTGGCCTGGCTAAACATTTGGATGTTAACGAAACTTTTAATCTGTTTCAGGAAAAAGAGGATAAAAATATGATTATTGATGTGGAAGTTTACAATGCTATATTAAAGATTGTTATATTTTTAAAAGATAGAGATGAACAGAGATGGGAATGATGAAGAAATAGATAAGCATATGAATGATATGAATGTAAAACCAAATTTAAAAACATTTAATACCATGTGTTGCTACAAAAAGTCCATCATTTAAACAAGTTCAAACATTGGCTTCAAAAATCTTACCAAAAATAAAACAATGTAATTTTGAACCAAGTCCAGCAATGTTTTATTATTTTTTTACTATAAATCAAACATTCAACAGGTGTTATTATTTTTGAATCAGTTTTAAATTACTTAGAAGAGAAGAAATGAAAATTAGAGATGAAGATGTTAATTTTATCACTGCTATGGAATGTTGTAACTTTTATTCAAATCATTTGGCTTACCAATTGAATGATCTTTTAAATGTAAAAAATAATCGGATTATATTAAGTGATTCTTTTAAAGAATCTGTTTATTAGATGAATATTTTTCAGTTTCTAATTCAGACTCAAGATATTGACAAAATCTTCGACATTTATAATGTTATGGTTCTAAACTTTATACATCTGAATGAAAGATAATGCAAGATTTAATAAACACAGGTGGTATTTGTAATGCTTATCAATATGCACCTTGTCATTGGTCAGATATTGTTAATTTTCACTATAAGATACATGATAACATTCTGTGGATTTAATAAATATAATGATTGATGCACCAAATATAAAAAATGGCCTGCAGAATACATTTGCTACAATTGCTTGGGATATGAAAGATGCTTTGTACTATAATTGAAAGATATACTTCTTTTAGAAAATTTCCAGCTAAATCGTTTAGTAACATTATTCAGTTATTAAAAAAAAAACGAATCATTTGATAAATCTTGGCAAGTTATGTCAATGTTTAATAATAAAGAGCTTGTTTTTGGAACTGTTTCATCTGAAGCTCCATGATGCATATATCTCTAATAAAGATAGTGTGCGAACATTAGAATGTTTAACAAGAATGGCTGATTTAGGAAGGATAGATATTGTGTGATTATCTAAAATAGGAAATGTGAACATTTTATTTACTAAAGAGGAAAAACATAAATTCAAAATGCTTCTAGATATTAAAATAATTCAAGCAAATGGACATAATATTAAAAGAGCTTCTGTTTCACCTGAAGGCTGAGAAGATATTGTTGAAAATGAAAAGAAAAAGTAGAAATTTAATCAAATTCTTCTCATTATTTTGAGAGAATAAAGTGAGAGTGCTATGATTATGATATATATATATATATATATATATATAAATATATATATATATATAATATATATATATATATATATATAATATAATATAATAAAAGCATATTGTGCATAAATAAAAGCTATATTTCAATTATATAGACTACCTTTTCAGTATGAATGTCTAGAACATTTATGTGAATACTTTTACTTATACAATTGTAATTCAGTAAGAATTATTTCGAATATCAATACTGTTTTATTAGCCAGTGATGGCGTTGTTGCTATGCAAAAACTCAGAAATATAACATTACTGGGCTAGTATATTTTTCTTTTAACTAATGATTATTAGAGAATATATTTTTTAACATAAATTGATCAAACCATATGTTTAAAATAATAATTAGCAAATTATATTTGAGTTTTCTTTAGCAAAATAAAAAAAAATTGTGCCGATTAAGATTAACATAAAAGTTGAAGAAAGCATAAAGAAATTAAATTTACTTTCAAACATTTATTATTTTTGTAATTTTATTTAAATTTACTAATTCTTGATAATTGTTATTCAAATTACCCACTATCTAAAATTACTTTCATCAAAGAAAATATTATCGAGTTTTTTTTTATCAAAATCACAAACAAATTAATTTGGATGCCATTTGCTAGTAACACAAGGACAACTATTTTATTAAAACACCATGTTATTATCTATTTTAAATCGATATGTTTTTGTATGCTTAACATATATTCTAAATAAAAAATAAAATTAGCAATGTGAGACTTCAAAAATTAACCAAATATTTTAAAAACTTTTTAAGAATAAATGTCAAAGATAAATTATTAATGTCTTTGCTCTAGTGCCAGCTTGTTGCGGCTCCTGGAGCCATCAAACCAGGTTTGTTTCTGAAAGGAGCATCTTAACTGTGAGATGGTTTGGAAATCTCCAGTCTCATAGTTTCGCCACACACACATCTCTTGCCATGTAGGAGTCTGTTGTTGTCCTGAAAAATGCTATGTGCCAGCTTCTGTGGATGCCAGTTACCACAATTTTAAAGTCTGGGTTTTGCAGTCAACCATTTTATTTGTCTCATACCTGTTTTCACGCAAACATGACTTTTTGTGTGAGCTCACCAAAATCTTGTTTGCCCACACCCTTTCTGAATTTTTTGAAACTTTCATGTTGAGTAGGGAAACATGGCAAGGGATTACAATTGTGAGTAGCTAATGGTATGTCAGGTGAGGTGTAAACTAATTACTTTGTCATGCATATTTAAAAAGTTGTGGCAGACTGAAGTCCAGCTACCATCATATATTACTGTAGAAAACTTTGAAATGTGAGCATTCCGATAAAGTATGTAACACAAAGCAGGCCCTCGCAGAATCCCATGTAAACGACATCTTTCTGTGCTTTTGCATACAAATTAATACCTAGCAATGACTGTGTGAATGGCATATTGCTGTATTTTTGCATAGAAATAATGCCATCAAGTGGCTGACATCAGCAAATAGAACAGTATCCAAATATCTTGTTAATTGATAAAATGAAAATTTTTATTTAAAGATATTCCACAACATTTAAAAAATAGTAAAATAATAAGATCATCTGATATGTTTTAAACATGCTAAATACGATGACATTTAAGCTACAAATGTTTGAGCATATTTCCTTTAGACTGGGCATGTAAAATAGCTAAAGTGTAACAGATTTCCTAAAATTAGTTTTTATAATAAACATAAGAATAATTATCATGAAAGATGATCTAAAGCTATCATTATAAAAAGTATGAGGAGGGCACTAAACATAGGTAATAGGTACCAATTTTACAAAACATCTGGATTTTTTTTTTGGATATTGTAATTTTTATAAGTAATTAATTATAAAAAAATGTTTAAAGCTATCTAGTTAAAAATGAAATAACTAATTCCTTCCTCTAATTTGTTATTTTCATACAGAAAGCTATAATTTTAATTGCTATAATGGTGGTGGGGGAATATTTGTCAAAATTAAAGCTGATAAATAATAATTTGCAATATGCCTCGTGAATAGGATAGCTCTATAGGATAGATCTATTTATTTTATTACTAGAAAATGAAATTTAAATTAAATTAAATATAGATTAAATCACAAAAAAGGGGTAAAAGTAAAGAAAGTTATAATTGCTTATATTATGAGTAATAAATTTAATTTAACTAAGTCCTGTACTAAGTTTCTGTACTAAAATTAAATATTAATTTAGTTTAATTAATTAACTATTTGGCAAGTTATTTTATTAGAGATCTACCATAATAGTATAAGATTACAATTTTTAAAAGGTAAGATTTATAAATATAATATACAATTTTACCCAAGACTCCTTAAAACTGTTCATAAATTTCAAATAAAAAAAATTATATAAAAAATAAAACAATTATAATCATTTCCTATAGCAAAAAAAAAAATTGATTCATTATTACAGACTCAAAATTTACAATAAATATTGAATATTTAAACACACACACAAACAAACAAAACTTAAAAAATAAACAGTGACAATTAATGAATAAACATTTTACTAAATATTGTTATAAAATTAAGCAAAAAATTTCAAATTTCCATAACATTAGATACCAACTTGTAATAGTATAAAATAAAAATAAATCAATAATAAAAATAAATTAATTTGCCTCTCATATAGTGGACACCAAAAATGTAATTGAATAAATTATCTTAATTGGATAGTGACTAACAAAATATTAGCTTAACTTTTATACATCACTTAGCCACTATAATGAAAAAATATAACTGATGAACTGTTCTTAGACTAATTATTATTATATCATATGATATAAGACCAAAATGTAATAATATAAATAAATATTAATTAATAAATATTAACCAAATGTCTCATTTATTAGCACCAAATTTAATAACATGTATCTCTAATAAAAGACCTTATTTAGACTCTACTTGGACTGCATAATATAATGTTAATAAAATGAACAAAACATCCAAAATGTTTTACTTAATGTTCTGGCTAGCTAATAATATAACATATGAGTAATAATAAAAAACAATTATACAGAGAGAACTCATAAAGTTTGTATTAATGTTGAGTGTGATAATTTAATGACCAAAAATCACAGAGAAGCAATTTAATTAACAAAAATAAAAATGTATTAACAGAAACAATAACAATAAAACAAAAATAAAAAAACTAAATAGCAAATAGAATATTCCTTGTAGAGTAATTTAATTCTGAATTAATTACGATTTAACTATTATACGTGTTATATGGATTTATAAATGTAACTATCATGTGTTATGAATGATACACCAGAAAAAATCAAAATGAAAAATATATTATACTAGCAAAAATATTGTCAAATAAATACATAAAAATATATTTTCAAAATTTAATAAGTATGTTTAATTTGTTCACTATTTTCTTATTGCAATAAGCATAGGCTTATTAATTTACATATATAAAATATAAATGTTTATTAAATGTATATTTTTATTAATATGACCCCTAAATATTAATATAGAAAACCTATTTTTAAAAACTATTAACAAAGAAAACAAACATACTTTTATTTAAATAAATTATAATTAGAAATATATTGTTTTTGATTTTATTATTTACTTTAATCTTTTCTTTTTGGTAATGCTATATTTTCCTGTATATTAAAACAAACACATTCTAAATATATATAATTATACTACCTGTTTAATTTTGTATATATATATATATATATATATATATATATACATACTACCTCTTTAATTTTGCTTCTATTCTCATATGGTTTGTCTTTCAAATTATAATTCCATGGAATTTACTCATATATTTTATATAAATACACACAAAAATAATAATTTACAGTTCAAAATCTTTTTGAGATTTTGCTGGAAATCCCACAATGTTTCCAGTAATGTATACATAGACATTGTATTTAAATCCAGTTATACTCCAACTTAACAGCTTTCAAAAATTTATTCATTTTAGCGACATTTTCTTTAAACAAAGTACTCAAATAATTAAAACATTATAGCATTAATAATGCTTTACTTAGGGAACATTAACAGTGATCAAAATTTTCATATATTCTATGAATTATATAATAAGACTTCAATTTAATATTTAACACAATAAGATTATTTTATCTAATATTACTTAGATTCTGAAAAGACATACAGTCTTTTGAGCAAATGTTTACAAAGTTAGATCATTATATCCATAATTATAAATTTAAATACAATTATTGACATACATAGCACATTAACTTTTATATAGTTTAATTATCAAGACAAAAATTGAAGGTCCAAACAAAGATCAGGGTTTAAATAGTTTTCTCCCAATGACGTCATACTAATGTCATTACTCTAGATATTATTTTTATGGGATTTCATTTTGACAACTCCAATTCAGCTTGTTTCTAAGGTCTTTGCTATCAAAAGTCAAATTTGTTCATATATCCGTTCAATAAATGTTCTTATGCATACAGCACCATTCTGTGACATTAAAATAGTTTCTTAACTTTATAATAAATATACAAATTAAAAAACAAAAAATACATTTTAAAATCATATTTAAGTAAAAATATAGAATATTAGAAATTCCTTTTTTATTTATATAGTTCATATATTATAATTAATATTTTTAAATACCCATTTTAAATAATTAAATATTTTAGAACAATGTTTTTTAATATGTATGATTTAATATTATCTAATCATATTAATATATAAATACATACACAGAATCAAATAATAATTTAATACATACTTTATTTAATTATTACCATTATATAAAATCATTTAAATATCTCTGTTAATCATCTATACTTTTATATATCTCTGTTAATATATATATATATATCATTAACTTTATTACATCATACTAAAAATATTAATTTATATTTTTTTTTGCCGCAATAGAAAATAAAGTAACATTATGATACAGTTTATTAAAATACTAGACCATTTTATATTAAGATGTGTTATCAAAACTACCATTTAATAATAAGGTTACTAAAGAGTTTGAGTATTTTAAAACTAATTTATAATTATAATAGAAGAAATAGGCTAACAAAATTTTTAAGTATATAATGACACAAAGTTTAAACTCAGATTATAATGGTATAGTATATATATATTTTTAATTAATTCCCCCTCAACCAAACCACCAACAACAGAAAACCCCCACCCCCCACCAGGCCCTCCCACGCACGCATTCCCTAAAATAAAAAAAAACCTCTTTTACCAAAAAACATAGAATAATATATATATACTAAAAACACTAATTTGTATAAATATACTGTATAAATAAATACATTATAGTCATTGTTTGTTTGTTTTTTCAAAGTGTAAATTTAAATATTTTATAGTTATCATTCTGAAATTGGGTAGTTCTTAAGACACTGTCTGCTTCTTTCTTCACAGCATTATTAAAGCTTTTTCCAAACTTCAGCATTTGTGTCTGGATCAAATTGCATTTTCCATGTGTTTTAGTCAGTCTTATAAGTGAACTATTGAAACATCCCATAAAATAATCAATAAGATGCAATTATCCAAGTTATGGTGGAAAAGTTTCAACCAGTGGATTCTCTCCTCTGAATTGGATCACTGCAACACTGTTTGAATTGTCGTTGGATAAAACTAGAGTGGGCTGGAGATGAATAAATTATAAACTAGCCTTAATTGCTTTGTTTCTAACCTATTTATACACAGTTTGACATTGTTCAACTACATTGTTTTCCAAACAACATATTCACTCCCAGCAATTTATGAGATTTGATCTCTGTTTCTTTTCAAGTTTTTGGAAAACATTTTCTTTCTTCCCTTCACAACATGTTGTGAATACAAAATAAATAAAAATAAACTCTTTCACCTTAGATTCTTTATTAAAAGTGGTCAAAATACTTTTAAAAATAATTATAACATACACCAAATCTTTTAAAACTTGTTTTTTATTTTTTTGCCACCAAAATGAAATATATATTAAAAAAATAAAGAAATAGACCAAACGTTGGAAATCTATTTTAATATATATTTCATTTTGGTGGCAAAAAAAATAAAAACAAGTTTTAAAAGATTTGGTGTGTGTTATAATTAGTTGTGAATACAAATTTACAAATATTATATTTTAATTTGATAAATAAATGAGTGAAAGAAAAAAAATATTTATTTCTCTCTCTTTCTTTACATTAGTTACCAATAGGAGAAAAAAAATCATTGCCAACTTTTAAAATTTGATTGAGAATTTTAAAAATATTATTAGCTCCAAAATTTTAAATCATAATAAGATTTGCCATCAAATTTACTTGAGGAATCAATAAGTTTTTTAAAAACCTTCCATTTAGAAGGCATATCAAACAGGATGCAAAATACTACACAATTCAAACTTCTTTCATGTATTAAAACAATTTTGCTTTCTGAATTTACATTACAATTTATCATTTCATTGTTTCTCATATATTACAAAGTAACTTTATAAAATATTTAATAATATGATTACATTTGTAAACTAACTTTCCTTTTAACTTGTTAGGCAGTTTATATATTCATTTCTCAAAACTCCTTTTAACTTTTTCGCAATTTGTGTATTCATTTCTCAATTTATACAAGCTCTTTATTACACATTTTTTTTTCCTCATGCAGGTCTATAATAAAATTAATTCTAGCTGCTATCAGATTTGTTTTAGTTATCCAAAAAAATTCAATGCATGGATTTTTAAAAATCAGTAGCAAAATTATTTACAAATCCATATGTAGAAGAATGTCTCACTATTTAAAGTGAATTTTGTATTTATATTCTAGGGGCATCAAGAATTGAAGCTACTGATAATGACAATAACAAGAATCCAGATGACAAATGATTCAAAGTAAAGATAACGTCACTAGGGTTTTTCCCATGTGAAAAAAAAAAACTTTATGTCTGCAAAAAAATGCAGCAGGCCAATTTGTATATGCCACATCAAAAAAAAATATATAGTAAATGTTCTAATGTGAAAAAAAATCATTTAAAAATTATTATTAGTTTTTTTTCTTATTTAAAATCCCCATTTGGAACCTCAATTATACCATAGAGGAATTTTCGTTTTTGGAAAAAAAAAATACCACTATTATAAAAATATTAATTAAAAATTAGTTTAATAAATTGTATTTTAGATATTTCTACTACAGTTAGTGCACTTTATTATTATATATGATCAAAAAAAAATTTTAATTAAATAATGAATATTTTTTTGCATTTTTTTTTTTTGATTACAATATTTATTTGTGATGAAAATCCTTTTCTTTTATATAACAGGATATTAATTATATTTAAATAAACTGTGTTTAATACTAAATGCTAATTTTTTTGTTATTGCCAGATTTTTGCCATTTGATCTTATGAGGACAATATTATTTATGAGAATATCTTTTTCATATCAGTATTCTATAATGGCAATAGAATAATAAAATGACTACAATTTTTTAAAATGAATATTTTTCTTAACAAATGGCATAGTTTTTTTTTTCTAAAAATATATAAAAATAGTGTGTGTTTATTAAAGAGTGAATACAATTGATCATGACCAATAAGATAAAATAACAGAGTATGTTGTATTTTTATTTTAAAATAAATATGTGTATTGCATAAAAACAAGTTTTTTTTTAATCTTTGAATTAATACCAAGGTTTTGCAAGAGGGTGGCAATATATCAAATGATCAAATCACATCTATTCTACTTAAATATTCTCTTAATATAAAATGATGGTGATTGATTTCATAGTAAGATATGGCTATGGAAAATTCTAATAAACAGATACAATTAGATAAATATTTCAGAATGTTTGCAATATATCATAAGCAAAATTATTCACATTCCCTTGATCATATGTTACAATAATATGTGATAGAATTGAAGTGTGAAATACATCTAATTCTCTTTTTACGCAATAGATTGCTTCCCAAAAATTACACATAAAAAAATGTGGGCAAAAAAAAATATGTTGTATATATGGGAAATAAGGAGACTGGTTCCAGACTTAAGAAATGAATGAAAATAATTAAATAAACCATATGAAAATTTTTGTTAGAATGTTATTTTTGTGTGAGCTATGAAATTTTACTTCATACACATTGCACATAAATAAAAAATGAATTATAGGAACACAAATTTCTTGAAAGTGATAACACTTATAATGAAGCATTCATTGGTTGATCTACACAAGTCACCAAAACCTTTAAAGTTCAAAGAATATTGTCATTTCCACGTTATAAGTAAAAAAAAAAATGAAATAAAGATTATTAAAGTAATTTATCAAAATTCATTATTTTTATTTCATTTAACTTTTTTTTTAATTTAATAGCTCATTGAAAAAGAAAAATTATAAGCCCTGGAACTGTACATTTAAAATTAAAAATACAGGTGGCATCTTGCTTTCCTGTAAAACAAAAAAACAGCCAAGATTGAAATATCATTGCTATCACTAAAACTTGCAATACATAGTTTACCAACTACTGATTTTTGGCAAAATTAATAAATTAAAATCAATCAAATCCAAACAAACTTATTTGTTTTTAACATCAATATCAACAAAGAACACTTTTTTTAAAAAAAACTAATATTAAAAACATCAAAATGCAAATGAAGCATCAATATCAAAAAGATACTTCTCATTCAAAACATCAAAAACATTTTCAGTGCAGACAAGCAAATTTCTCCATTTGCAGGAATATTGTTGAAAAAGGGATTTCTGTTTTTAAAATAATGGAAAATAAAAAGTTTTGAATTTTTTTATTTTTTAAATTAGATCATAATAATACTTTTTTTAATGTTTTCATTGATCATGTTATTTTAAAATATTTCATGCAGAAAGAGATTTTTTTTAAACTCATATTATTTCAAAATCATCCAAAAAAAAGTTATGTTAAAAGAGAATTTGGTGCATATTTAAAATATATAGGAAGCTAAGTTTAAGTACCTTTTAAAAAATGTGTGTATAAAGTTAAATTTAACATGTTCTGTATGACATATTTCAGAAAATGTATGTTTAAAATATATCTATAGTGCACAAGATTGGTCTGACGTCTGGGCTAATGCATGGTTATGATAGGTTTATGCTAGACGAAAGATGCACTGATAAAAAAAAAAAAAAAAAACACTTGCAAATATCATATGCAAAATTATTGGTGATTCACGTTCTCATATAACTTACTTTTTATACTTCTTAGACTTTCCCTTCTCTTTTCTTTTTCTGGATTTATAATTGCTGGCTGATGAAAGATTATATTACTGGGTGCATTCCTCCCAGAATAACCCTTAGACATATAAGTAAATCGTATAATTTTTAAATTATATCATAAGTTGAAATAATATATATATAATAAAATGAACGAAAATTGAAAAAATATTCAAATGAAAAAATTTTTAAGTCATTATTGTATACTGTCATTAAAAATAATTGTGAAATCCAATTAAACGTTCTAAACTTTCTGGTTTATATTTAAGTAAAATTATTTTTTAAAAAAACATTTAGAATTAAACTCATCACAAATTTGCTTTCAAATGATTTTTTTTTTTTTTAATATACCAATATAAAAATTATTCCTACTACCAGAACCCGATCAATCATTTCTAAAATTAAAATATGTCAAACCGAAGAGACAAGCAATGGCAAAATTTAATAGATTTAAAAAAATTATGATTTTCAGAAAGATATTTTAATAACGTTGCTACCAACAGGGAAAAATTATACCATTAGTTCCTTCCTCCATTCCATTGATTTAATATCAGTATGTAGATTATCTTAATTGAAAATCATAATAGCTCTAATTATAGCTTTTCCTAATTTAATTACTAGATTTTTTAAAATTATTATTATTATTTCTACTTCAGAAACTTAACTAAATTACTATAATATTAGTAAATATCATTACAAATATATACTATTTATCAACTTTATTTAAGATATTTAAAAAGAAGTTATAAAAATTTAATAGCACAATTTTGGATCCGTTTACAATTTATAATAGTCATTTATTTCTCGAAATATAGCTATATATTCAAAACATAATTTATTTTATTAACAATTAGATTCACATATTTTTGTACCACTTTCTTCATTAGCATTTAGAATAATTTACACTTAGAAAATTAAAATAGTTGTTTTAAATTTATTTTTAATTTTATTTACAAATTTTGTATATGTTTATTAAAACAACTATTGTGGTGAATTTTAAAAAAAACTGTACACATTATACAAAATGCAGTTCAATGATTACATAAATAAAAAAGATAAAAATATTAAAACTCAATATAGTAGTACTAACAGAGTTAAATGGGTGGCAGCACTAACTAGAATTGATTTCAACATCTAAACAAATATTCTTAAATTATGATTAAACTATGATAAAGCAACAACAATAATGGTTAAATGATGGATAATAATTACTATTTCTTGCACTTTTATTTTCTGTACAGTAAATTTGTTTTCTTAAAGAAAGAGGAAAAGGTATCAAATGTGTGCACTCTTTAAACATAGTGAAATCAGAAATTCAATACAAAAGCAAAAATACATTTTTTTTTTTTTTTCGAAAATTAAAAACTGTAATTATTCATCATCAGACAAAAATAAATCATAATATAAATTAATAAATAGATTTGAAAACAACAACGCAGAAGCACTACTTACAAAATATCAAAAAATAAAGAATCTCTTTAAATTTTAATCAGTTATTTTTGTACAAGCTGCCATTAAGTAGATGAAAATTCTTCTTGTGAATATGAAATAGTATTTAACCTAATAGTATAAATTTACATCTAGATACGGGAATGTTGCTACAATGTTATTTATTGGATTTGGGTAATTTTAATATTATTATATATAAACTTTATATACCGGTACTAGTTTCTTTTTTCTTTTTTTTTGTAGAATCAAACTGCACTAATAAAATTAACTTTTCTACCAATATTTCTAATATTTACTGTTGTAATAGACTGGAAAGACTTCATGACTCAACTAACTGCCATGCTTATATCCTAATTTTGAATCTAGTCTGAGTGAATGACTATGTTTTTTGCAGATTCTGATAAGACAAGCATTTTTCTTTCAGTAGCATATTATAGCCAATCCAGCCAAGCATCCAACAGTGACAAATATATAAATAACTAGCTACTCTTAACAAAAAAATATAAATATCTCAAAATCTTACTACAGGGTAAGTATCATGTTATAGCTTCATTATCCCTTTGTGAAGGGTTTTTAGAAAATCCTTTATTTTGTAAGAAACTATTTAAAAACTGCTTTAATCTATAATATATTGAAAACTAATATTTCAAAAAAGCTGAAGGAAAAAATGAATTTAACTGATAGTGTTTGAATACATATAACTACAACAAATGAAAGATTAAACAATTTTAATAACCCAATGTATGGTAAGCATCCTTACATGTATTTCCACAAAGAAATGGAAAACAATACTAAGTTACAATATTTTTAAATGTTAAACATTTCTTTTTGATGTTTTATTCTAGCTAATAATACATAAATATCCATTTAAAGATCAGAAATGGAAATGCTAACTAATTGGTCAAAATATCAATTATATATATATATATATCAAATTTGCTTGGAAATCATTAAATATTTTTTTAAAAAAATATCCAAGTTTTACAAAGATTCAAATTTCAAATCATGGTAATACATAAATATATAAAATATTAGTATATATATATATCTTGTTATACATAAAAAAAAAAAAAAAAGCTTGTTTAGAGTTATTAGCACACTCTTAATTTTACATATTTGTAAGTATTAGTATATATATATATATATATATATATCTTGTTATAATAAAATCAGAATACAATAAGCAAGATTATTATCTATTGTATTTTTAGTCACAAGTGCATTTCGATTTATAAAACTGCTGTTTCATTTATTTATTTTAATAAAAAGGTATTCATAATAAATATCCGAAAACATTTTTTTTTTTTTTAAAAAAACCATGGTCATATAACTTTATGATTTTCATCATATGATTACTATTTCCCATGCTTGTTCATAACTGTTGTTAAAATAGGCAAAACTCTCTCCATACAGTAGTGCCACTCAAAACAAGACAGAGTAATCAACGGATGCCAGAAGATTTGTGCATAAAATCCCTATCTAGTGCCTACTCATCCAATATCCCCAAACTAGTTTCTGGCTTATGGCCTTTGTCAGTGAGGAGTCTTGGATCTGAGAGCACTGTACCTAGATCTTAGAATCTAATGCAACCCTCCAGCAAGCTACCTTTTATCTCTACATAACTACAAAACTATGAGAATAAAATTAAAAACACACAAATATTTTCAATCCAAGCTCAGTAGCTTATATAGTCATATAGTTATAAAAGAACCAAAGACACCAAAATGTATGGTGCTGAACTGAGTTCAGACCCATATGACTATATAAGCTACTGAGCTTAGGTTGAAAATATTTGTTTTTCAATTTTATTCTCATAGTTTTATAGTTGTGTAGCGATAAAAGATGGCTGCTGGAGGTTGCATTAATTCCTATGATCTAGGTGCAATGCTCTCAGATCCAAGACTCCTCACTGATGAAAGCCATAAGCCAGAAACTAGTTTGGGGATATTGGATGAGTAGGCACTAGATAGGGATTTTATGCACAAGCCTTCTGGCATCCATTGATTACTCTGTCTTGCTTTGAGTGGCACTACTGTATGGAGAGTATGATTTTCATTAAATGTTAATAATATATTTTATTTTTAAAGATATAATTATTAACTTTCTTAATAAAATATATATTTTATCATTTTATCAATATGAGTCACAAAATGTAGTTTTTAAAAAAGGAACATTTTATGCTATAAAGCAACAATAACTGATTCGCTCTTCACATTGTCTGAAGGTTATTTCACTTATTGCCACAAGTAGCCTAAATGTGGTATCCAACTTCTATATTGACTGTCAACAACAAATTGTTTAAGTACAAAATTCCTATAATGAAAGCTTGGCTCTATTCATGTTCAAAATATTATATCTGTACTGAACCATATTACAGTTAAAAGTCAGAATGCAAAAAAAGTTTATATTATAAAATCACTAGATTTCTGGAAAGTTCATAAAATAGTATGTTCCGAGGCTGTGCATTAAAAAATTGATTCTATTCCAAGCATATTGGTAAAAAAAAAATTGTGTTCTTTGGAAGTTTCTACTAATTTGAATAATTATTAAATATTAAAATTTCCAATTCACAATTTCAAGATGGCATTACCAAGGCATGGAATTCTTTAACAAGTGTGATGAACACAAATAAATTTATTTTTGGCTCCACTGTAAAAAAAAAAACCTGACTAGAACTCTGACAATGATTCCAATATTTGTAACTTGTGGATAAAAAAATTATAGTACTTTCTGTTTGATTGAATAATAAGTTGAATGGAACTTTCATTAGCAATATTAAGATTTAAAAATTAGAAATTTAACCTTTGATAAAAAAAAAAATCTTTAAAATAAATTGATGAATTAAAAATTATAAAGAAATTAAATAATCTGCTAGTCATTTGAGATATTTTATGATATATTAAAATTAACACATGGGTCTATATTCCAGAGCCATCTATTGCAAGTTTAGATAATCAATGATCACTAGATGCTAGTGCAATATGCAAATTCTCAGATTAGAAGAATATTTAAGTTAAATATTATGCTCATATAGCCTGAAGACTTGGATAAAACAATAATCTGATGCTAATTTAATATAACACTGCTATCTAATGAACAATGATTATTATACAACTGTGGCATAAATAAAATGAGTTACTGCTCTTAATACACAAGTTCTAAAAAGAATTTGACAATTATTACTTTTACATAAATTTGACTTTCTGTAAACTGCCAACAGGCAAAGAGGAGCTACATTTTTAAATACTATTTGGATCTATATCAAAAACTTCTCATATAATTAAAATTATACTAATACTTATGATTATTATGGTATTAGTGCAGAAACATTTTTTTTTAAATCTTGCTAATAAAAATATGCAATATGGTAATGCTGATTAATACCATATACAATCCTAATCTATCCATATTCATTCCTAGAGTAATTTCTGACTTTGAAAAGCCTGGACTTGAAGCTTGCTCAAGAAATGTGTTGTGTAAGTCAACAACACATGGTGTTTTTCTTCCTTTTTTAAAAAATATACTACATTACCATGATTTTTTTTAAGATGATAATTTATCAATGACATAAAACTACTTTGAAAATACAAACATCCATTATTTTAAAAAAAACTGGATTTTTAAAATTTTAAGCAGAACAGATCATAATGATTATAATTTCAATTAAACATCTTTCCTTTCTTTTCTTTTTTGCTGTTTAAACCAGATTTGTACAAAATAATTAATATTTTTATCCATGCATAGGCAATGATTATTTTTATTCTGACTCTGGAGCTCAATGTCTAGGAATTTTGGTCCAGTTCAATCACTTCTGGAGCTAAAACTTGTTATAAATTCCCAAGCAATAACCCATTTGATTTGATTTAAAAACTGAATAGAAACTAATTGTCAGTTTGATTCTGTGGCAATGTTAGAAGACAACTGATTATCCATGGAATTATATTCATATTGCATAACTGACATGTAATTGTAAAAAAGAAATGTTATTATTGGTAGTGAAAAATTAAAGAATGTGAAGTAGGGTCAAATTTTGTTTTGTAAATATGTGATAAACATCTGTGAAACAATTTACTAAAGAATTCATGAAGCAGTGATCAAGATGTGATAGATGCTGATGGCAGAGCTTTTAATTTGGCTCCTTGATTTGCAATATGCTGATGACTGACCTATTATTGTAAATTTTTAAAAAAAAATTCTATAGAATAGATTTAATTGTTAGAATGTGATTTAAAAACAATTTTGTTCAATAATATTTAAAAAACTAAAATATTTTATCAGCTAGTATAATTACATTTTGAATTACAAGCGTCAAAATAACTCAATTCACATCTTTGATACCATCCACTTTATATAAATACAGTAATGATTATTACTAATCATTCACTAAACTAGAAATTGTCTCTAGCACAGATATAAAATTCAAAACTCAATTAAAGATTAATATATCAGGTTTTTTTTAATTAAGCACACACACATATATATGGAGTTATTCACATTTCTCCGTCTCACATGTTGTATTTGTTCTAGAGATAATCTCTAGTTTAATAAATGATTAGTAATGATTATTACTGTATTTATTTAAAGTGGATGATGTCAAAGATGTGGGTTGAGTTAGTTTGACACTTATAATTCAAAATGTAATTATTTAATATAAATATTTTTTCATATAATACATATGTATAAGAAAGATGGTAACCTGGACCAGCTGAAAAATACTGGTTCAGCACAAAATGCATCTTGGTGGTTGATTTGTCTTTTATTTGAGCTTTATTTATATGAATGTAAAAGAATATGTGATAGTATTGAGGATGTTTAATATATTTATACAGCTAGTATAATCTATGCAATATAATTATTTAACTCATATGTAAGATCTATACTAACAACTATATATTCATGCAGTTAATAAAATTACAAATAAAATTTGTTTTAAAATTGCACTACAGTAATATTTGACTTGTATATTTGGGAGTTTGAGTATATAGGTTATGTTTCAGTGGATGCCATATTGAATTTTAGAAAATATGAATCGAGATACAATTTGTACAATATATCTAGCTGAGCTCCATATCAATTTTTTAATTAGTTCAATGTTGTTAATGATATCTGTTTTTCCTCTCATTCATGTATTTCATTTTCAATCTCTTCTTATTACTCATAATTTATCTCTCCAAATTGCTTTTCTATCAAGGATCAAAGTCTCAGATCCATAAATAAGAACTGACAAAATATATCTATTAGAAGCTTTCATTTTCAAACACATAAGACATATTTCCATTTAATATGAATTTATTCCTACCAGAAACATTTCATCCAAATTTAATTCCATGAATAATTTCACTCATTATATTTATAATAAAGTTTATTTATTTATCTCTAAATATATTGACTTCTGTTTACATCTTTTAAATTTCTGTATAATTTCATTTTTTATTCGTCTTTTAACCACTATTTCTTCCAATTACTCAATTAATAATTTTATTATTAATCTCTTCATAATTCTGTACTATTTTATTTCTTATGTATAATTTTCTATTGTTTTGTATTAAATAATATATGAAGGTTTGATGTAATCTGAATATTCATTCCATATGAATGTGGCAAATACATTATATATATATTGTAAATATCGATAAGTCTATCTATATTTTAAAAATTGTCATTTGTTATTAAAAAAAAAAAATCTCTTTGAGTTGATGTTTACATATGAAGTATTATTATTGTTTATGTTTATTAGGTATAGTTATTGTTTGAAGTTATTATTTTATTTATATGTTGATAGTACATCGTTATGAATATTTAATTATTATAAATAGATAGAGACATATAAATTGAAGATTATATAAAAAAATTATTTTATTTGCAGTGATTATTAAAAAAATGCAATATTATTATTTATGTATATTTTTAAAGCTGTCAAATAAATTTTCAATTGAATGTTTTATATATATATATGCTGGATATATATATATATATTTTAATGTTAATTGTTTTAAAAGAAAACATGTATAACAAGGGTTTTCAAAACAGCATTTGCTGGCGCGTGGAACAACAACAACAACAATAAAAGAAGCCATTATTATTATTGTTATTGGAATAGTTATAAAACAAACAAGAGGATAAAATTTTGTTGTACTTTATTTCTTTGAAATTACCATTCTTCAGAATATTGGAATAAGAGATATTTTTATGGTAAATACAAGGCAATTTAAAATGAAACAACTAAGAAAATTTCAATATATGTATTTCATCGCGTCTGGAGCCGAAATTTGATATAGCTATCTGGAATCTATAATGGTCAATCTAATAATAATCTGGAGGTAACTAAAATTAATATATTGGATTCAACATTTCAATTTATTTATTTATTTTTCAAGGAAAGAAATTTTAGAAGGATAAAAATATACATATATCCAAGAATTAACAATTTTCTCTAATGTAATAGTTTCTTCACCTTCGATAGAATGCATTCTAATAGTAAACGGATAAAGAAATAACCCATGGAATAAATTGACCTTTGAAGGAAAACTAACTAAGTGAACTTTGAAAAGGTAGTTAATAATTTTATATGTATGAATGATATATAAATATATTTTTGAGATCGATATTTTTGTTTACTTTTATTTTTCATTATAAAAATATAACGTTTTATAAATAGTCAATTCAAGCGTCTTGTTTTCTAACAGCAATAAATGTTTAACAGGTTTCAAAATTAATACTTAAGTAATTTAAAATTTTAAATATATATATTTGCTGTATGTAATATTTTTTATTATTATTTTAAATATCTGAAAAGTATAAGTATGGATTTGTATTTATATTGATATCTACTTGTTAAGCATAGATATGTCTTTATATATTTAATATATATACTTATTGCAAGTATATATGTATATTTATTATTTGGGTTTGTATTTAAAACATTGATATTACCTAAAATTAAACCATAATATAAAATAAAGGATGTACTATTTGTTTTATAAGTAACGTCTTTGTAATTTATTTGAAAGAGCGGTAATATATTATTCTTATTTTTCTTTTAATGCTAGAGTCATTATGAAATTAATTGAATTCACAATTTATTTATATATAACCGGGATAATTTTGTCTTTCTTCAATTTAAATGGAATGCAGCAAGTACGTTCCATTACAATATATATATATATATTGTGACATACACATCCATCACATATTATCCATCTATATATATATAGTCTTAAATCATAAATAAAGAAAATAATTAGAAATCACTTATAAAATGTTAAATATAGTTCGTATTTAATAGTTAAAATGAATTCAAATTCAGAAAATGAATGTGTAATTTACTTAAGTCAAAATAAAATATTAAATGTATGTATTGAATTTGTTATAATTATAAATAAAGAAATTCACATATTTATAGCCAATTTTAAAAGAATGCATTGTTGCCAGGTAACGGAAAAACACATACAAAAAAAAAAAAGATTAAAAAAAATTATTTCAGAAAGATTTTTATTTTATCTGCTTTCTTTTAATATTTTGTGGATTTAAGATATAAGCCATAATGCACTTTGAGTAGAAATTATAAAGGAGAGATGTGAATCCTTCTGGGCTAATATTCGTAAGAATAAATGAAATGGAAACAACAATATAATAATCATTTTCTAACATGGAAAATACTATGCTGAACCATTGAAGCAGTTGAATGTTTGGATATTGATATGAACAGTAGTATTTGAACAGCTAGATCAGCAGTACTCAATCGTTTTCTTTCCTGGGCCTCATATATTTGTATGCTACATCAAGCAGATAGAACATGCTATATAAGTAATCAGCAACCAATTGGTGTAACATGAAAAAATATCTCACTTCTCAAGTCATGCATGACATAGGTTGTTGATCACTTTACTATATCTTAAAATTAACACATTAATAAACTGCAAACACTTTTATTTGATATAAACATTTATTTAAATATCAATGTGATTTTTGATATTGAGATAAACCTTTAACAATTTTAGATAAATTTGATTTATAAGCACTACATGCTACTCTTGATATATCAAGGTGTGAATCAGTTGGACTGTTTCTATATACATTCTTCACATATTTCATTTTCGAATAAGATGATTCACAAAGATATATTGATGCAAACAATGTGAGCAACATTTGCGCACACTTTTTGCCAGTTTTATATTTTTCGGGCACTAATTTCCAAAATTCCATACACTTTTTCCCCTCTCTTTTTTCATTAAAAATGGCTTCCAAATTTGTGTCATTTTAAAATTCAACAAATTCATCAAATAGCATAACATAACTATGTCAAAATGCAGCTAATTGTGTAATAGTTGCTATGCAGCTGATTGTGTAATAGTTACTATTTCTAAGAGTCAGAAATTTTCTATAAGTAAGAGGCAATTCTTAATATTTCTTAAACCTTGAAATCTACTTTTAAATTCTTTCAATAAGATAGCTAAATAATTTGAAATAATTACATAGTTTTCTGAAGAAATGTCAAAACCATCTTGCTTAGTATTTGTCAATGTTGGAAAATAATGTAGTATTTGGTTTTGTATATCTTGGTAATAAATATTTAGTTATTCTTCAAAAACAAATACTTTACTTGCCATTTGTGAAATAATTTTATGTTTGCCTTGCAAACTAACATTAAGATCATAAAGTTTTTTCTGTGATGTCACATAAAAATGCTAAAAGTCACCACCATCCATCACTGTCAAGCTTATTATAAATTTTATTGTTTTCTTGTAAAAATGAAATAATTTCATGACATAATAAAAAAGGGGATCTAAAACTTTACCTCTGCTTAGCCATCACACCGAAGTATGCAAAAGTACATCAACATAATTACTATTTATTTCTTCCCAAAGATTTTTTAATTTTCTGTGGTTCAATTCTCAGACTCAAATATAATTCAGTATCTATTTCTTTAATGGATATATATGCCCCCAGGTCAATAAAATAATAAGAGATTTGTTAGATTATATTTCTTTTTTAATAGGTAAACAAATCCCTTTTCAGATCCAATCATTGAAGGGAATCCATCTGTGTACACATAAACCAATTTTTTTATTTCAAAATTATTATTCTCCAGAAAAATTCAAATACTATTGAGAAAATGACTACCTCTAGTTTGATCCTTCATAGGAAGAAATTTCAAAAAATCTTTACAAATTGAATTCTGTTCCCTACAGTATCTGATGAAAATAGCACATTGTGATGTTATTGAAATGTCAGTATTTGAATCAACAGCCAAACTAAAATATTTCCAGTTTTTCAAATCTTCTATTATATTATCAAAAATATGTTTTGCAATAGCTTCAATACATCTAATGGAGGTAGAATCTGACGTTTGTAATTTCTTAATTTATAATAATATTTGACTTTTATTATTAAATTTATCAAATAATATAGTCGAAGCATTTATGAAACATTCTTTCACAACTTCAGCATCCATAAATGGTTTCATATTTTTGCCAAGTATATAACAAATTTCATATGATGCTCGGGTCACCGTTACTTCTTGTGAGATTGCCACTGTCATATTTTGTTGTTGTTGCAATGATTTCTTGAAGAAAGCAAATTTTTCACTTGCCCATGAACAAAAGTGTCATTAAACAATTTATGTTTAGTAGTTAATGATGATCAATGTTATATTTTTTTTAATGTGATCCTTTTTCAACAAATAAAACACATTACTGAACCTTTGTTATTTAACACAACAAAATATTTCTCTTCCTAGTTTTCTTGAAATATTCTATTTTCAACCAATAACTTTTGTTTGTTGCTTGAAAACATCATTATAGTGTTTAAATTGTAGGTTGATATAAAATACTATATGTCTGTGTGTATAGTAATTCACATATGAAACTAACATGTACCACCTTGCCTTCAAAAACATGGACTATTGGCAGATTGAATTAAAGTTTCAAACTTCTGAATGGTCAATTATACAATCTGCAATAAATATATTTGTCTTTTTAAAATTATATTTGTTTTAGTTTAGTATCTAAAATGCAAATTCATAATTTGTCCAATTACAAAAAGATTTTTAAAAAATAAATTTATATTTATAATTGATGATAATAATCTCACGCTGTCAAATTAAAATAAATGCTTACCATCCAATTATAAATTCCAGATGTAATTCATTGAATTCCTTATCAATATGTTTTAGTGTAAAAGTAAATATTTTTGAATAAAATCTGAAAAACAAACAAGTGGGTAAAAAGAAGTCTAGCAAATTATGTTTTTGTTTTTGAATTCAAAACGTAGAAATACAACTGTCAAAGACATGGATTGATGTTCCCCTACAGAAAAGGGAAACAACCAATCAGAAGCTTGAAAAGATAGATTTGTATCATTGTTATACCATTAAATTTAAATATTATTGATTTTTTACATGTAAAAAAATACTGAAGGTACTAAAATCAGCAAAATAATGCTAAAGATAACAAGTTGAGAGTGAATACAAGCCGTATATGAAGATATTTGGGCACTTCCAGTGTAGACTTAGAAGGTTTTTCAAATCTGTGAAATTAAAAAAAAAAAAAAAAAACAGATAACAGTATTAGTGTGTCAATAAAAAAAATCAGTCACACATGGTTATTTGTTAATTAAGAAGTGTGTTGTCACATCTGCTAACCATCAGTCTATTGCTGGGCTGCAGATAAAAGCTTAGTGGGCTGCATGCAGCCTGTGGGTTTCAGGTTGATTATGGCTGGGCTAGATACTATCTAAAAATAATGCCCATGGAGTCATATATCATCATACACCATTGTGGGAATGTTACAGAAAATATCGCTAAAAATGGAAATGTAATTAGAGAATGTTTAAAATGACCAGGATAATAAACACTGGCATAAATAAATGATTTCTGAAAATTCTTCATTAAATTTATTTTTAATTTATCTACAATAGTTAAAAAGAATAATAATAATAATACATTAATAGATATCTATTTAAAATTCTTTCTTTAAAATCTAAAGTAACAATATAGTTTATTATATTATTCAATAGAAACTTAATGAATAAATCAAATAAATAAGATTTGAATTGATTAGCATTAACACTATGAGTAAAATAAATCAAAATTTAAAATATAATTAATGTTTAAATTTTTATTTGGAACATCTATAAATAATGGTAAAGATATAAAAGATATTTTTTTAAAAAAAGGGAAAATATTTTTTCTGTGTGTGTGAAAGATTGTATGTACTACCAACCTTTTATTTTAATTGTGAACATACATATTTACTAATATTTAAAGTCTATATTGCAACTTAGTAATTGCAATATATCCAGAATAGATTATAATAATACCATGGGTTATTTTAAATTTATAAATGTTGAATTCAATTTTGTATTAGTATCTTAATAAATTTACATTTATTCTTAATCTATGCATCATTTGATTTACCTATTCAAAAAGTTATTTTATTTATAAAGAATTGATTCACATATTCCAAACAACATATTTACTAGATAATAAATACATCATTTATTTATTGAATTATTTATTTACTAAATAGAATAATTATCAATGCACAGAATCATTGGCACCTTGTAAATATATGAGTCTATTATGATAGAGGTTATGATTATTCTAAATTCATTTGTAAGCAAGATTAAAGTCATAATATGTCTTGAATTCACTTTTAAAATAGTTATATAAATTAAAGTACAAATTCAGTCATTACATATAATTACTTTTGATCTTCTAGTTTTAAAGTAGTGTGCATATTATTTTGGCTATCAACATGTTGGTTAATTTTGAATGATTTATGATGATAATATTTATTATTTTAACTGAATCAAAAAATCAAGAGGTTAGTAAAGTCATGCTATCTGAGCTACGCATACTAGTATATACATTTTTTTATACTATTGCTGCCCAAATTTTAATAAAATACATTAATATTCTGTTACATTTTGGTGTCCAGAGTATGGTCATGTAAAATAGTCTTGTTCTTTTTTATAGCATATGTATATATACTTTCTGTTACATTTTTGGCTACACGACTAGGTGCATGAAGATAACAGTTTTAATCATTGAGTATTCTTATTATTATTATATATAAACATATATTTCTATGATGGAATGATTAAACATTTTGAAAATAAATTCTATTTAATCCTTTTTTTATGGACACTTTCTTTACACTAAAATAAATCTCCCAAATTCATATTTTTAAATCTCATTAATAACATGCTTATATTTGAAAAGATTATACTATCCAAATAATCTATAATTGTAAATTCAACTATTCCTTGATCAGAATACAACACAGAAAGATTAACTGTAAAGTCACTAAGAGACTATTATTGTCACAATCATTAAATATTACTCATTAACTAAAACTAACGGCATATTTTTTTCCCCATAACTGTATATTTAACATTTCACTTATGATATACATAAAATGACATCTCAAAATTAGATTGTATACTATGCATGTAAAAATTTGAATATCTGAAGAATGAAAGTAGGTGTATGATGTATGTAAAGGAATATGTAATAACAGCATTAAAAATGAACATTTGTTAAAAAAAAATGTATATGCTCTGCAACTGAACTGTACATTTAAGTACGCAAATTATTTATTTTAAAAAAAGCTTAGTGAAAAAAAAAATCCCCATCATGCATAATCTAAACATATATATATACATAATCGCATAAATACCATTTGAAAGTAATTCAACATTATAAACGATCATAAATTAAATTAGTTTAGCATTTATAGTATTAAATTAGTTATTCAGGCGGCATCTTTATTTTGTTATCTTTTTTTTCCTCAGCTATTAGCGCAACCATAAGCTATATCGAGTCCCCAAAATATATACTTACGAGGAAAGGGGGACTGTTTGATGCTATTACCAGGTGATGAAAAAGCATTGATAGACAAAGCTAACTCCATTAATCCTCGACCAGGAAGATAAATATCTCCAATTTTCCCTGTGGTGAAAGAAAATTATAAGCATTTCCAAAAAATAATTACTTATATCCAAATAATTTGGAATGCCCTTATATTTTTAGATCTTCGGTTAATTTATTTCTAAATCACCAATATATATATATATCATTTGACAAATGCAAAAAAAAAAATAATAATAATTTAAATTATATCAATTACTAATTATAATCCATTACTTAAAAACTTAAAATACTTTGTTAAATGAGTTTATGTTAAATAATAGAATAATAAATGAATAAATTTCTTTATTAAATAAATAATCGAAAGAATTGTTGCTCGCGAGTTCATAAGAAATCTGAGCATTTCAAATTGAATCGCAATCCAGGAACTCCACTCATTTGTTACTGCATCAAACCATGTACGGCAATTCATTATACAAGCAGGTACACTTTACGAGAACACAAATATATATATGCACACATTTGTTTTTTATTTTAATTACTATCGGAGGTGGAGAAGTAAAAAAGTTTCATGAAATCTTAAGGTCATTAATTTTTATGTTTATTTGTATATAAAAACTTTACAAAGAAAGTCATTGTCTTCAATTTATAGAATATGAGGCAGTCACTTAAAAGATGAAAGCGCAAGTGTTTTGTGATAAACAGTGAGCTTAGAAAAAGCTTTAGTTTCTAGAAATATCAGCTAATTATTACAAATTGTTCTACAAGTGCCTCTTCCTGCTTCTCGCATTCTTTGACACCAGCGTTTTTTTCTCTTTTTCATCCAATCCAGCATTAAAAAAACACGCGCGCGCGCACACATACAATAATAAATATCCTTAAAAAACGAAATTCACCTACATATATAGTGTTGTTGGAATGAGTTCTTTTTAAACAGTGAAAAAAAAAATGACAATGAATTAAACAATACTATTTACTCCTGCCCTCTTTTGGAGGTTTTTAATACTACTAAATGAACTAAACCACAAAATAATGAGTATAAAACAGTTTATCCTAAAAAATGAACAATAACTGCAAATATAAATTATAAATATGACTATTGTTGCTCTTGTTTTTATTATTTATGACGCCATAGCTAAGTATAATATATTTGTCAATTAATTATATCTTGTTTTATAAAAGAATTTATTCAAAAGGAAAATCGACATCTACATATTATCTTTCTCACATTTTGCATTTCTTTATTTTCTTTATTTGTTTTTGTTTTCTTCCTGAGAATTATTTTACTAATACACTCTATATTGGACAAGTGGCTGCAGAAAGGAGTTTGCTATTAACTGAAAGGAGACCTTTTGATTCCTCTTGGAGGCCTTAAAGAAACCTAGCAGGGCAAATTCATTATGTCCACTCCATACTTTCTTGTCGATGCAGCCATTATTACTATGTGATTATTCATATAGTATACGAACATGGATGGGCTTTTTACATCTGAGTTTAACATCAAGAAAAACCATGGTGTTCCTTCTCAGTTGCCTGATAAGGCAGAATGAATGTTTGTGTAAATATTTTTCCAATATATACAATTACAATAGACAAAAATAAATCATGGCCCTTGTTCCCAGGAGGCTGTAAGGTCACAAACCAATGCAGCAGTTGGCAGCCGAAGGCGGAGGGTGCTAAGAAACCCCTGACTGCAGACCCAGGCTGCCATTTGATGATGACTTTTTATGTAGGTACTTACAACTGCAGATCACTTTCACATGAATAAAGATTGCAAGAATTAGAAGAATTCCCATATTAAATGGGACATTATTGGACTTTGTGAAATTAAAAGAAAAGGTGAAGAGACAATTGATTTTAAAAGTGGACATGTACTCTATTATAAAGGTACAAATATTGGAAATAAAAGTGGCGTAGGATTCGTTATAAATAAAAAGTGGAAGAACAACATTGTGGAAATTGATGGTGTATCAGATAGAGTGGCAAGATTAGTTATACAACTTAATAGCAGACATCAAATGCAGATAATTCAGGGTTATGCTCCAACAAGTTCTCATAGTGGATGAAGTAGTAGAAGATTTTTATATGGATGTACAAAAGGCTTTTGATCAGAGTAAACAACATTTTAAAATTGTTATGGGAGATTTTAATGTGAGAATTGGTAAACAAATGAAAGATGGAAGTGCTGTAGGTAAGACAACATAGACTTATGGAGTTTGCAGAAGAAAAAAAAACTTTATATTATGAATTCTTTTTTTGAGAAAAATGTTAAAAGAAAATAGACATGGATGCATCCAAATGAAGGTATAGCAGAATTGGATTATATTTTGACTATTAGTAAGATGTAAGATATGTGTTAATGCAAAATTAGAGAGACAAAAATTATTAAGAAAAACAATATTTACCGTTGATATTACTAATCTTCAGAAACATTCTAATGAATTTAAATTAGAACTTACAAATCATTTTCAAGTATTAGTACATTTTGAACATGATTCAGATTTGATTGAAATTAATAAAAATAACTGATACACTTTTAAAAACTGCAACAAAGATAGCTGGTAGAAAAAAGCAGCAATTGACCAATAAAATTTCTACTGAGACTAGAGAATTTATGAAGAAAAGAATGAATATGAAGATATACAAATATAATGCATTAAAAAGGACTGATTATCTCGAATTTTGTAAAATGGCGCAGAAAAGAGTTGAATATGATATAAGAAAGTATATCTGGGAAGTAACAAGGAAAGCTATAAAAGAAAATAAAAATCTCAAGAGTGTAAAACAACATTTTAGTATTGGTATCTGAAATAAAAAAAAAAAGAAGAAATTATTACTAAAAAGAGAGATGATATCATGAAATGGGTAGAAGACTTTTATCAAGAATTATATAGTAATAAAGAACAAGTACCTCCTATATCTATTATATCTTCCGAATTGCCCACAATTTTAAATGAAGAAGTGAGACATGCAATTAAATGTATGAAGAAAGGAAAGAATTCAGGTAATAATGGAATTATAATTGATATATTAAAAGAAGCAGGTGAAGAAATAGAAATTTTTTTAGCAAAGTTATGTACCAAATGTCTAAATGATAAAGACGTACCAGATGATTGGAAGAATGCGGTATTGATATTAATATTTAAAAAAGTGACAAAGAAGATATTAGAAATTACAGACATATCAGCCTTTTATCAGTTTATACAAAATTTTTACCAAGACAATTACAACTCGTCTACAGAGAACATTGGATTTCCACCATCCAAGAGAACAAGCTGGATTTAAAAGTGGTTTTAGTACAATAGATCATATCCAGGTATTGAGAGATGTTATAGAAAGGACAAAATGAATATGAGTTGACATTATGCTTTGGATTTGTAGATTATGAAAAAGTATTTGATTCTATAAACATTTCTTCAGTGATTAAACCATTGGATCATCAAGGTATAAATCCAGGATGTCATATTTAAAAAAATATTTATAAAAATGCAACAGCAACAATTAGATTACATAATGATACTAGGAAAGTCAGCATTGAGAAGGGTGTAAGACAGGGTGACTTCATATCTCCAAAACTTTTTACAGCAGTGCTGCAAGAAGTATTTTGTGGATTAAAATGAGAAGCTAAAGGACTGAAAGTAAATGGATATTATTGAAGTCATTTAGATTTTGCAGATGATGTAGTTGTTTTTGCAAATAATGCTTTAGAGCTGCAGGAAATGTTGCAGGAGTTATCAGATGAAAGTAGGAAAGTAGGACTAAAGATAAATGTTAAAAAGACTAAAGTAATGTTTAATGGATTTTATCAAAATATAAAAATAAAGATTGATTGTGATGAGTTAGAAGAAGTTAACAGTTATAAATACCTTGGTCAGATTATTAATACAGATGGAAACATAATGAATTAAATTAATCATACAATTAAACTTGGTTGGAATGCTTTTGGTAGAAATAACTTGATATTAAAAGGAAATATGCCTATGTGTTTGAAAAGGAAGGTTTTTAATAAATGTGTTTTACCATTACTTACTTATGGATCTGAGACTTGGACACTTAATAGAAGAGCAATACAGAGACTTCAGACCACTCAAAGAAGTATAAAAAGATGTATGTTGGGAATAACAAGAAAGATCGAAAACACAATATATGGGTAAGAGAACAAACAGGTGTTATTGACCTCATTGAAAAAATTAAAAGACTGAAGTGAAGTTGGGCTGAACATATTGCTAGAAGAGATGATAATAGATGGACAATTGAAATCTTAAACAGTATTCCAAGAGATTGTAAAAGACCCAGAAAGAGACCACATGTGAGATGGATGGATGAAATAAGAAAGTGTGCAGGGGTGATGTGAAGAAGAGAAGCTAAAATCGGAGAAGATGGATTGAACTTGGAGAGACCTTCATCCTGCAGAGGATTGATAATGGTTGATGATGATGATGATGATGATATTGGACAAGTGCTTAAATAAGTAAATATATTGTAATAGATAGTATAGTGTATTGGGAATGTATGAAAACAAGAAAGATCAGCAACTATTTTTGATTGACAGCAGTAAGAGTAGAGCAAATTATCAGCAGATCATCAACAGAAACAATTGTAAGTATAAAAAAGTCAAAATAAGCTCAGCAGCAGATAATTATCAAAAGGCATCTATTGTGACGATTTTAAAATATGCATATTAAAAGGCATGAGACAAAGTATTATAAAAAAGTAAATGTTATCATAACTGTAAATTTAAGAATATATCACAAGCTATATAAATGTTCTGAAGTCATTATAGCAGTATTGATCATCATCAATGCTCAGAGCCATTCGGTCCCTTTAATATGCCGATCATAAAACAAATTTAGTAATCATCATGAAATATATATATAAAAATACAATAAGTAAACTTTAAAAAAACCTTCAGTAACTTAGTATCATCTAAATACTTTTAAAGAGAATTATATAGAGATTTATATATTAAATGTTATTATATCCAGAGCAAGATAATAATGATAAGTCGATAGCAATGATAAAGTTTTTTCTGTGAAAGATATCAAGTAACTGAAAACCCTGCATTTAACCAAGGTGCACATGTAAGCATTAATGATAATCCTTCAGTGAAAGATATCAAATCAATGAAAACTCTGTAATTAACAATGGTTGAGCATATCATATTGTTCAGCTAATCCAAAATTTTGCTATATAATGATCAGGACTTGAATGTATGCAAAGTACTATGAGAACATTTTTGCACATAGTGTTATTGAACCTTCCACATATTATCATCAGTTTCACTTATAGAGAATGCCAAATTAATATTTTTTCTTATAATATTCAATAATAAAGTGATGCATAAAATAATTTATTACATATTATATGTGCATAAAAAGTAAAATATTTTTAAAAATATAAACATTCAATAATTAATAAAATGTTAATTCTTCAGATTAATCTTTTATAAATAAAGGATAAATTAAAAGCAATACTTATATATAAATAGTTTAAATATTACCCTATGTAAATTGTTTTCATAATTTATTTAAACTACACTTCAATTATATCACAAGTCCTCTTTAGAAAAACATCTTTGAGACTATACATGTAAATTACAAACAAAAAAAAAAAAAACTAATTATAAAATTGTAAAGCATATTAATAATAATTAAGGAGAATATAATTATTTGTTTATTTAGATATATGTTGACAATTTCATATTTCTTTGTTTTTATTGCTTAGGATCATAAGGAATACTAATCCATGGACTTTGAGTTTCAGTGTTAATCAATCTAACACCAAATCACATGGGTATTTGTTTGTTTATTTAAACAACTTTGGATTAGTGTTGTGAATCAATACTATTTTATATAACAGAAAAATATTTTACACAAATTATAAAAAAGATTCATTCAACCATTTTTTTACTACATCCTAAAGATATAAAAATATTTCAGAGAATTTAAGTTTGGCTATTACTGCTGCCACAACTACGTCTATTAACACCATTTCACTTCATTCTGAAAAATCATAATTTTAAAAAGTGGTATTTTTTTTTTAACAATTAAATATAGTTTATTTATTTATCTAGATTTGTGTGTTGGATAAAAAAAAATCTTGTTTATAATATAGATGGTGTTATGCATTTTAGGAAAGTAGCAGAGTAATACACTTGAAATTAAAGGTTCTTGAACAGAATTTTAATTTGACAATTGTAGTATTCACATAAAATGAACTTCATAAATTGCTAAATATTTGATTATTTTATTAATAAACTATAATCCATGGAATATTTAATTACTATATAGGGAGATAATATAGTATTTAATAAACTCAGGAAAAAAGACAAATATATGACTTTTATAATAACTACCCAAACCAATCAATACATTAGACATGGATTAAGTTCACATATATATGACACTTTTGATCTTTAATCTATTTAATTCACATTCATTTAACATTTTTCTCAAAGAAATAATTCATAATATACAGTTTGTGTGTCAACTTCATAAGTCTATGTCCTCTCTCATTTCTGTCATTATAACTGAATTTGTTCATTTTCATTTTTCCATTATTTGTCAATCTTCTCATTAAAGTCTCTCATGACAATTTTTAAATGTATGGTATGATCAAAAGCATTTAGCACATCCATTTAAAAATCTACTTTTTTATCATAATGACAACTTGTTAAAGTAAAAATTTGAATTATCTGCATTTGATATCTTTCATTAATTTGAAAAATAGTTTCTTGTTATTCTTTCTGAAATATCAGAAATCTCCACAATGTTCTTCTATTATTTTTTTATAATGAATCCAACTCTACTTGTACTGCTAATATTTGCACTTTTGTATTAAAGTATATGTTCACTTTTTAAATCAAGTGTTTTTATATTTTTGTTCCAACTTCAAGGTCACTAAATATGAGACTGTTCTTTCAATTTATACAATTTTCCTTCACTTGAAGGTGAATTGCAGTTGTAGATACCTAAGGTAGATTGAGACCACAATAAGGGTCCTCTGCCTTTAGTCACCAACATGTATATTAATAATCCTATTACCATCTCAATGAAAATAATTTCTTATTACTGTTTTTATTATCTATTTCACATTATATAAAATAATTAAAATAGCAACAATTATCATTAGAATTTATTAAAATATCAATAAATGCCACTTGGATGTATTATGATACAGTCTTTTCCCCATTAGATTACTGCAATTTAGGTAATTTTGATAATTAAAAATATTAATGATTTATGGGGTCCTAATTATTTAAATATAAGTCAGATTAAAGTATTTATATATGGTAACTTTTTTTGGATAGAACTAAAATCAACTTCATCACCATGTTTTCAATTCTACAACAAAATAGCACTTTTGAATCTCTAATAGAACTAATTTCTGTAAAAATATGTACATGCACCCTCTTTAAAAAAAAAATAACATTTTGATATACAAATAAAATGGCTACTTGTGGACAATGTACACTTTTCCATTGTTTCTGAAGTTTTGAAAAATAAATAGTGAAAAAACATGTCAGTTGACTACATAGAACATGTTGTGATGTATTATGAAAACATTGTGTGCAATTCTGATAAGCTCCAAAAATACTTTGTTACTTTAATTGATAGGAGTTATGTGCGAATAACAGAACATTGTGCACAGGAGAGTGGGTAACTATAAACAAATAGATTACATTCTATCATTTGGATGGTATTTACTTGAATCATTATTTGGTGCAGGTCCTGTGGCCTTGCATAGAGTGACAGGGGTGCATTTTGTCAAGTTTGACTTCTTTCCTTCAATACATTTAACATAGGTGTATAAAAGGTCTTGTTATATAATTATAGAGGAGAATACATAATAATTATTCAAATATTGGTTGATGAAGTTTCTTGGCTTTTCTTCTTTATCTAAAATTTCCATTTACCAATTAATAATTGTACAATGCTGTTAAAAAATATTTCTAAACTTGTTTGAAATTTAAAGCAACTCCTAGTTTTAATACAATCTGTATATCAGTCCTAAGGAAAAGTCAGGTGAGTGCAGTAAGGCCTTCATATATATATATATATATATATATATATATATATATATATCAAATATAATATATATATATGTATTTAGATAACTATTTTTAGTCTCAATTGATTATAACATTTTAGCACTATCAGGAATTATGATTCTTGTATTGAAACATATTAATGATTAGGATTCACTTTTTTCTTATATGTATATTATTTTTGCAAATGGCTTATGTGAATACATATTTAAATATAAAATATTACTAAAACTTACCATGATCAAAAATATCAGCAGGGTTTACTCGAGATTTCATCTTCATTTGAAATTTATGATGTGAAGTACACATATGTAATATGTAGCGACCCCTATAAATAAACAAGTATATATATATATATATGTGTGTGTGTGTGTGTGTAATATTATTATTATTATTATTATTATTATTATAAATATTCAGTTATATAATTACATATATATATATATGTGTGTTTATAAATTGAAAGACCCAGAAATATTAAAAATATTATTAACTTTCAAGTAATTATACATTATCATTACATAATGTCTACCTTATTTCGGTTAAAATTTTCAATTAATCTAAGAACATTTTGCTTATTTTAGTAGTCACATAGTGATGAATTCAAGAGCTACTTTCTCAGATCTAAGCTCATTTCTAACACTTGTGATGCTTGAACATCACAAGACTTCCAGAGTAACAAACCATGAAATTATTAGTTATTATTATTATTATTAGAAATTTTTCTAAAATACCATTCAAATTTACTTGAGAGAACTATTGAATAAGAGAAGAGAATGTTATGTTTCAGTTCAAAAGTACATCTGAGATTAATAATTTTTGATGTGATAAGAAATTGTTGATGTTTATGTATTTACTATAAGAAACAGTAAATTGATGCAGTATATATTTTTTTTAAAAGTATTTTCAAATAATTACCAGTTTTAATAATATACATCAATTACTTTTATACTATCTATTGATGAATACGCAATGACAAAAACAGATATAAGATATCAACACCTAGCTCCTAATGCATAAACAACAATGCTAATAATAGTGTGGCATTTACATCATTACTGTTTTCAACAATTAATGTGCAGCAAGATGCAAATTCTAGATTCTCCTATTCTTAGTTTTCCTTTTATATGTAATTCCAACAAACATGCATATGACATCTTTCTAGATCTCTTATATTCTTTGATTCAGTTTAAAACTTCAATCATTTATCTCATAATCTTTTAGTAACATCTTCAACTTAATTCCATTTCAATCTCTTAATCTGTTTCAATACTACTTATTTCATGTTATTACTTCTTGTAATTTCAATATTCATAACACAAAACTTTAATACATAATCTGTCATCTTTATATTGTTCTTATATGTATACTGACATATGCAATATTTAAATAATGTTGTTTTAAAATCAACAACTTTATCATATTGCCTAATATTTGATTTTAAAAAAAGGTGTTGAATCTTTTTAGAATAAACATTTCATTTAAAACGCTTTTTTAGATGGAGAATAAAGTTCTTGAAAGGTAAGGGAATGAATAAATTTAGATTAGAAAAAAGGACCTAAAAGTTTTGACAAAAAAATAAAAATAGCAATTTATAATGAAAGGAAAATTTAACAACAAACAAGCTAAAATAAAATATGTGCAATTAATATCACATCTTATAAAATAAAAATTAAAGATCACCAGATGTCTAATCAAATCATGAATTGTTTTTATTCTATTTTTAATCCATTATTTTTTCTTCCAATAATAATTAATTTTAACAACAGTTTATATCTAGAAAAAAATTTGTATATTAACCAATATTTTGAATTTCTTAATTAATTATTGTATATGTATGGAAATGTTTAAGCTCTTTAAAATATCATTTTAGTATTGGTTATGAGTATACTAATTGCCAATTATTATTTTTTATACTTATTCCATTTCATCTTTGACTAAATAGCAGTCTTCTTCAGAAATAACATTGACCACACGTCATAATAGTCATAATCTATATATAAACATTTTTTAAATATATATATTAACAATTCCAGGTCTGAAAAAGACAGCTAGACAGTCAAATCATACAGAAAAGAGAATTATATTAAAATAAATGCACTAAAGTAAATGTTTTATTGATGAAGTTGATGTTTTAACAAATTTTAATCACTTCAAAACACACTGACATATAAACTAGATAATCAAATTACCTTCAATTAAATATTAATATAAATCCTAAAATATTGCTAAATTGAATTTCCAACCTTTCATTTTATTTAAATGGGTATATATTTATATATGTGTGTGTATTAAATATTTTCAAAAAATCCCATACTTCTAAAAATATTTAAACAATATATTTTCAGTGTTTCTCTGAAAGTTTGTAATGATGTATCTAAGGCTACAGATTCGATTCCCATACTAGTATTGTCACTAGTCAGGTCAGCAACACCTGAAGAAGAGGAGAATAATACCTCTCAAAACATTGTGTGTATACTAACCTGTATGCTATTATTAACAGCTGAATGTAATTGGAATATTTAAATAAAGTTAAATTATTCTAAAGACCTTCAATACTTAATATTAGATGATGGAAATAGTCCAATATATAACTTTTCAGGGTTTTTTAATGTATTTTTTTTTAGATCAACCATCCTTTTCTGATAATAAGTGAATTATAAGAAGAGAATGTTTCTTCTATACTTTGATACTATTCCTGCTATGGTGTATTACTCCGATGATGTTTGCATCTGGTAATATTTATTCAAAGTTTCCATTTATGATGTCATGGCAACAAACAATCCTGGCTTGACTAATCTATGCCAAATAAACTGACTCTTTCCTTTCCATTTTAGAAGATATTAAACAGTTCAGTCTGCCACGATGACTTCCCCTCCCCCCACAATATAATACATCTCTCACATCATTTGTAAATAATATGATTTTATACTTAAAAATAAATTTACAGCTAAAACTTTATATATTTGTGTCTTGTTTTGCTAAAATTTTATATGTTTTTTTTTTTAAAAAAAAAAAAAAAAATATTTAAAATGCAATGTTAAACTTACAGTTCACCAGTTTTAGATAAAACTAAAACTTTGTTACAATTCAACATTTAAAATATGTTTGAGGATTCTTTTTCATATTTTTTTTTTCTTTTTCTATAATGAATATATCTCTCCATTATTGGAAATAATATGTGTTGTTTTTTTTTTTTTTTTTAGATTTGAAGTTTACTATTGCACTTGTTGGGTGGTAATGACAGCACAAAATACCGTATTATGCCAGGAGAGAAAAGGATAGCTTTGACAGTATGAGTATCATAATAAAAATTCACAACACCACATTAAAAAGTCACAAACAGCTGCTTTTATTTAGCATCGTAATGTGTTTTTTCCTTCTTTCATACTGAATATATCCCTCCTTTTTTTTTTTAGATTTGAAATTTGGTATTACGTGTGGTATAAGATATTATTCTGGTGATGTATTATTTTAAGTTTGTGATATTTTTAAAATGATGCCTCCACACGATCTGCAGAAAATTTGATCGATTAAATTTGTCTGCACATCCTTTGGAGGCACTGTTTTAAATATATCACAAACTTAGAATAATATATCACCATATTAATTTGTCATAGCAGGAATATTACCAAAGTACTATTTCTTTTGACTAATATATATATATTGCTTTTTTTCATTTCTCAAATTTATGATTTTCTTTTTATTATCATTATTTTATGCATTCAAAATAAATGTAGTAAGAAAAAAAAATCATTCTATTGCTTACTAATTTCAACTTTATTTATTTATTTATTTTAAATATACTTCTCAGTTTATGAAACGATGCATAAAGTTTCTTTAGCACTCATAAAAAAAGATAACCATGTTCATTATGGCATTTGTAATTTCATCAAATATTGTCAACATCGATTTCTAGTGATGAAACAAATGTCATTCTTATACTCATAAATTTTATAACATAAGAGTATGGCTATATGATTATTTTCTATTTTATAATTTCGAAAGACATTGCTGTTTGAAATGACTATGATTAATTGCCACCAGTCTCTAACATAAAATATTAAAATATTAAGAAAATATTTAAAAAAAAAAAAACAGATAACAAAAGATTTTAAAAAAGATACAGAGTCTGTCAATAAAAATGTTTAAGAGCAGAAAGATGATATTCAATATAGATTAAAATGAGAGATATAATCAACAAGTAAAAAAAATAGAATGATGAAAGATATTTCAGATTTTCTACAACAGACCCATTAGCTGCTAGCCCAGGAAAATTTAGTAGTATTATATATTTATTATTGGCTGCGGAAAGGAGTTTGCTATTAACTGAAAGGAGACCCTTTGATTCCTCTTGGAGGCCTTAAAGGAACCGAGCAGGGCAAATTCCTAATGTCCACTCCATACGTTCTTGTCGTTGCAGCTGTTATTACTATATGTTTATTCATATAATATACGAACATGGATGGGCTGCTCACCAACAGGCATTAGCCAGCGTGGTGAGTTTATTGGCTTTTTACCTCTGAGTTTAAGATCAAGAAACACCATGATCTTTCTTCTCAGTGCCTGATAAGGCAGAATGAATGTTTGTGTAAATGATAAAGATTTTTCCCAATTATACAATTATGACAGACAAAAATAAAGCATGGCCCTTAATCCCAGGAGGCTGTAAAGTCACCAACCAAGGCAGCGGTTGGTGGCCGAAGGCGGAGGGTGCTAAGAATATCCTGGAGGCGGACCCAGGCTGCCATTTGATGACAACTTTTTATTTAGGTACTTACAACTGCAGATCACTTTCAAGTGAAGGAAGATTGCAAGAATTAGAAGAAGAACTCTCTTATATTAAATGGGATATTATTGGACTTTGTGAAGTTAGAAGAAAAGGTGAAGAGACAATTGATTTAAAAAGTGGACATATGCTCTATTATAAAGGCACAAATATTGGAAATACAAGTGGAGTAGGATTCATTATAAATAAAAAGTGGAAGAACAATATTGTGGAGATTGATGGTGTATCAGACAGAGTGGCAAGATTAGTTATACAACTTAATAGCAGATATCAAATGCAGATAATTCAGGTTTATGCCCCAACAAGTTCTCACAGTGATGAAGTAGTAGAAGATTTTTATATGGATGTACAAAAGGCTTTTGATCAGAGTAAACAACATTTTAAAATTGTTATGGGAGATTTTAATGCTAGAATTGGTAAACAAATGAAAGATGAAAGTGTTGTAGGTAATTTTGGTTATGGTAATAGAAATGAGAGAGGACATAGACTTGTGGAGTTTGCAGAGAAGGAAAAACTTTATATTATGAATTCTTTTTTTGAGAAAAATGTTAGAAGGAAATGGACATGGAAGCATCCAAATGAAGGTACAGCAGAATTAGATTATATTTTGACTAACAGGAAATACATATTTCAAGATTGTATTGTTCTTAATAAATTTAACACAGGAAGTGATCATCGATTAGTAAGGGGTAAGATACATGTTAATGTAAAACTAGAGAGACAAAAATTATTAAGAAAAACTATATTTACAGTTGATATTCCTAATCTTCAGAAACATTCTAATGAATTTAAATTAGAACTTACAAATCGGTTTCAAGTATTAGTAGATTTTGAACATGATTCAGATTTGAATGAAATTAATATGAAAATAACTGATACACTTTTAAAAACTGCAACAAAGATAGCTGGTAGAAAAAAGCAACAATTGACTAATAAAATTTCTACTGAGACTAGAGAACTCATGAAGAAAAGAAGGAATATGAAGATATGCAAGAATGATGCATTAAAAAGAATTGAATATCTCGAATTTTGTAAAATGGTGCAGAAAAGAGTTGAAAATGATATAAGAAAGTATAACTGTGAACTAGCAAGAAAAGCTGTAGAAGAAAATAAAAGTCTTAAGAATGTAAAACAACATTTTGATATTGGTAGGAAATTTATATCTGCAATAAGGAAAAAAGATGGAATTATTACTAAAAAGAGGGATGACATTATGAAATTGGTAGAAGATTTTTATCAAGAATTATATAGTAATAAAGAACAAGTACCTCCTATATCTATTACATCTTCCGAATTGCCCAGAATTTTAAATGAAGAAGTGAGAAATGCAATTAAATGTATGAAAAAAGGAAAGGCTCCAGGTAATGATGGAATTATAATTGATATATTAAAAGAAGCAGGTGAAGAAACAGAAAAAATATTAGCAAAGTTATATACCAAATGTCTAAATGATAAAGATGTACCGGATGATTGGAAGAATGCAGTAATAATATTAATATTTTAAAAAGGTGATAAAGAAGATATTAGAAATTACAGACCTATCAGCCTTTTATCAGTTTTATATAAAAATTTTACCAAGATAATTACAACTCGTCTACAGAGAACCTTGGATTTTCACCAACCAAGAGAACAAGCTGGATTTAAAAGTGGTTTTAGTACAGTAGATCATATTCAAGTATTGAGAGAAGTTATAGAAAGAACAAATGAATATGAGTTGTCATTATGTTTTGGATTTGTAGATTATGAAAAGGCATTTGATTCTATAAACATTTCTTCAGTGATTAAAGCATTGGATCATCAAGGTATAGATCCAGGATATTGTCATATTTTAAAGAATATTTATAAAAATGCAACAGCAACAATTAGATTACATAATGATACTGGGAAAGTCAACATTGAGAAAGGTGTAAGACAAGGTGACTCCATATCTCCAAAACTTTTTACAGCAGTGCTGCAAGAAGTATTTTGTGGATTAAAATGGGAAACTAAAGGAGTGAAAGTAAATGGAGATTATTTAAGTCATTTAGATTTCGCAGATGATGTAGTTGTTTTTGCAAATAATGCTTCCGAGCTGCAGGAAATGTTGCAGGAGTTATCAGATGAAAGTAGGAAAGTACGACTAAAGATAAATGTTAAAAAGACTAAAGTAATGTTTAATCGATTTGCTCAAAATATGAAAATAAAGATTGATTATGATGAATTAGAAGAAGTTAAGAGTTACAAATACCTTGGTCAGATTATTAATACAGATGGAAACATAATAGAGGAAATTAATCATAGAATTAAACTTGGTTGGAGTGCTTTTGGTAGAAATAACTTGATATTAAAAGGAAATATGCCTATGTGTTTGAAAAGAAAGGTTTTTAACAAATGTGTTTTACCAGTTCTTACTTATGGATCTGAGACTTGGACACTTAATAGAAGATCAATACAGAGACTTCAGACCACTCAAAGAAGTATGGAGAGATGTATGTTGGGAGTAACAAGAAGAGATCGAAAACGCAATGTATGGGTAAGAGAACAAACAGGTGTTACTGACCTCATTGAAAAAATTAAAAGATTGAAGTGGAGTTGGGCTGGACATATTGCTAGAAGAGATGATAATAGATGGACAATTGAAATTTTAAATTGGATTCCAAGAGATTGTAAAAGACCCAGAATGAGACCACATGTAAGATGGATGGATGAAATAAGAAAATGTGTAGGGGTGATGTGGAGAAGAGAAGATCGGAGAAGATGGATTAAACTTGGAGAGACCTTCATCCTGCAGTGGATTGATAATGGTTGATAATGATGATGATGATATATTTATTACATCCCACGATATTTTTTTTTTGTTTAAATGTCATTTTATTCCTTTATACAAAAAAAAAAAAGTCTCCAAAAGATTTGAATGTGAAATAAAAAAAACAAAAATAAAAAAATAAAAATGAAGCGATGAGAGAAACACAGAATTAATAATATCATATTCTACAGCATTTTGAACTATACACTTTATAAAAATAGGTAGTTGTTTCTTTTCCTTCAAATATGAATATATATTTTGAAGTAGTAATTATTAATTATGACTTATTAATGTTCAATCCTGTTTATTGTGACTTGAAAAATATGTTCAACATGACATCTAAAAAACAAATTATAACAGTTTAAATAATACGAAATAATAAAAGTTATCTATAGAATATTTTTATTTACCTAAACGTAACACATGCAAAAACAAAAAAAAAAAAAAACATTTAGCAAAATCAAAGAAATATAAGGCAAATTTGTTTCAAAAATGATGGCACACAAAATATATATTTTTATTGTTAGTTTAAAAAAAGAAATAAGTATTTAGAGAAGACTCACTTTTTAAACTTTGGGTTAGTTGTTAGTTGGGCTATGAGTTCAGAAGATCTGTTAATAAAACTGAAGATAGAAAAAGATTAGAAACAAATTAGATTTTTTAAAAAAAAGTTTTAATTATTGTATAAGAAAGTACAGAAAGATTACTTCTTTTATTTTTCATTTTCTAACAAAAGCAATTAATACATTCATCAAGCTACTTCAATTGTCTTTACGACAATATATAAACTAAAACATGACTGCATGTACATTCTAAATTTTGCCACATCGGTGATTTACCAGATTAAAAATAATTCAACTATACACTTTTAAACTATTCACTTTCTCCATTATGAATTTCAATGCTGAAAATAAATAACAATTGCTAGTTTTAATACATAGTAGTCTGACTATATCCAACGATTTCCATAATTCATAATTTCAGTTATTTGCAAATTTTTAAAAAAATTAAAAAAAATAAATATGAAAAGTAAACTTTAGCTTTCTAACAATAGATATAAACACATATTATACATGTGTGCGTTTGTGTTACACATATTTTAAACATGCATATACAGTAAGTGCATATGTTAAAAATACATATTAGAATATGTATCATTAATATATACAAATTTTGGTATCCGAATATCGTAAATTTGAGAGGATTACTGCGTACATTGTTAACTCTAACTAATTATTTTTATATAACAGAAAGAAAAAAAATGCAAAGCACAAAACTAGAAAATTTCATGTCACTTATTTTTTTTTCATTCTTTTATCTATGTATCAGAAAACTTTAAAAAGTTTTCTCTCGCTATGTATTGGAAATAAACTGCCAACTGAGCACCGTAATTTATCAGTTTTTATTTACATTTATGTGTGTGTTTGTTTTTGTTTTTTTTTTAAGATTAAATTAAATAATAATACAAAATCCCAACTTAAGATAAAACAATAAAGTCTGATAATTATAAAAATTTAAAGAACATCTCATAATTTTATCTATGTAATAGAAGTATGAAAATTATAAAAAAGTAAGTTAATAGCAAATCATTGTTGCACTTAATAATATTGAGGTGTTTGCTTTTTGCACTTTTAAAATTTACTACGAAAAAAGACTTAAGTAAATCTGAATCAAAACTATCCATATTCATCTCTTTTATTTTTTAATGTTAGTTTTAAATTTTAAAAAATACAAATATGTTTCATTTGAGTGAAAACCATATATTAAATTATAATGTGGGGTGGTAGGTTCTTGTCAGAGCCTAATAGTTATCTCATAATTGATTAACATTAAAAAAATACTGTTAAATATTAAATTAATGTATTACAAGGAAATATATATTTATAATCAAAATTACCTCAAATTCACAATTCAACCAGATTAGCCAACCAAATAAACTCTAAAACACTACCAATGGTTTCACTGCTACAAGCAAACTTCTCAAGTGTAAAGAACTACAAAATAACACCATATTTAAACTAAACATTACCCACAATTCCACTTACCTCCTATCCATCCTTAATATTAAAAGATCTTTTAAATAAGTTAACTCCTTCAGAATCATAATTTTTTAACAATAAAGATCTTTTAATTCTTCTTTTAATTTCATTTCTCACAAAAAACACAATATTAGCTTCATCAAAATTAATAATATGGCCTGTATCTTTTACATGGATATATATATATATATATAAGGTAGAACTAAGATATTTATTTCAAACCCTACTTTTATGTAACTTTATTCTTTCAATTAAACTCAAACTACTCTGACCTATATTTACTTTCTTACAAAATCAAGGAATAATATGTACTACTCCAGGAATAGACTTTCTATCAAAAATTTATTTTGTATTAATTCTTTTGTATTACATGATAAAAAGATTATTCCTGGAGTACTACTCTTTCACTGATGAAAAACACAATTTAGAAATGAGTCTGGAGATATTGGATGAGTAGGTATTAGATAGGGATCTTATTCACAAATCTTCCTACATCCATTGATTACTCTGGCTTACACTGAATGTCAATACTGTATGGAGGGTTTTGCCCTGGTGAAAAACAGATAATAAATATTTTTTTCTCATTTAAATATATTATTTGTATATTTGCAAAAAAGAAAAATCATTTATTTGTTTATGATATATATATATATATATATATATATATATATATATATATATATATATATAAATCCCAAAAGAGTTCACATGAAAGTTTATCATGTGAATATTTTTTATCCAAGTATCAGCCTATAAAATATAGCTTATATGAATTCATTCTTTACTTTTTTGCCAAGTAAAAAAAAAAAATACTAATTATGTTGTCATTACAACTTTGCCATTATATATTATGAGTAGAATTTTAGATATAATAAACTTCTTAAAGTAATATGCCTTATAGAAAGTATTTGTTTTAATATGTCTTGGCAATCAATAAATCAAAAATCACCTAAAATGTTTTTGCTTTTTTTAACCTTCTTTCTCTTTCTGTCACTATAGTTCCTGCTAATAAAATCTTTTAAAATGTCTCTTATTTTTAAGTACATCAACAATGAATTTTATTTACACAACCATTTCTTAGATTCTAATTTTCTCTAACTAACATCTTCTCTTGATGTTATTTATATGCTCATTGCAAAACTTTCTATTCAAAGTTTCTTAAATTTTATTCATATTCAGTACATATCACTATACTGTAAATAAAATAAACAAAAAAAAATTTTCTCAAACATATATATATAAAAAAAACATTAAAAGCCTAAAGCTAATCTAGTCAATAAAATAATCATAATTACCCTAAATTTACAACTCCACCAGATTAGACAACACAAAAACACATCCAATGGTTTCACTACTACAAGCAGACTTTTTCAAGTGTAAAGAACTACAAAATAACAATAGAAGCATTGTTTGCATTTTGGAGTTGTTATTTTTTTTTCTTTTTTTTTTGGGCTAGTCTGGTTGAGTTGTGAATTTGGGGTAATTTTGATTATATATTGTAAAGATAGGGAGGACTCATCTTTGCAGTTAAATATATCAGTATATATATTTTTTTAAAAAGGTATATAGCAGTGATCTTCAACCACAGGGCCGCTGAAGTTGTCTGTCGGTCCGCAGCTAGACCGCAAGAAAGCTTATAATAACAAAATAATAAGATTTTAAACTTTTAATTAATATGAACAATTTTTATTTATTTTTTCATCACATTTATTAAAAAAAAGAAACAGAACAAAAATACCACAAAATCTAATCAATCAGACATAAATTAATTTGTTTTTCTATTTATCACAGATGTTTATGGGGGGGGGGGGTAGAAAGTTTTTTTATTACACAAACTCCGGTTGTCTTTTGATAGCCAATCATGGCTGCTTGTCAGCGTTGTTAAAACAATAAAATGTAACATGACTTTTTTTGATCTCTTAAATTTTTTCTACTCTCTCTTTTAATATTTCATTTTTAGTGTTTTTTTTTTTTTTGGCTTTAACTTTTTATTTTGGAAATCAATTTTTATTACCTTTTTTTAAAAATAAAAACCAAAAAATAAGTTCTGTTTCTAACTTTTGCAAAGTATTTCTCAATACACCCCCACCACCCCAAAATATAGTAAGATCAAAACTTTTGACTTTTTCAAGTTTCGTTTTCTTTTTTTTTTATTTTTTGTTTAAAAATACGCCCACTTTTTTTTGGCCTATAAGGCAATATTTTTTTTAGGCTTTATTTGTATACAGTTAAAATACTAAAACTTTTATTTTTAAAACCAATTTCTGTTACCTTTTTTTAAAAATAAAAACAAACAAAAAATAACTTTGGTGTCTATCTTTTGTCTCAGTGTTGACAACGTATTTCTCAACCTCTCTCCCCAAATAAAAATTTATCTGTAAACTTCTGCTGGTCCACAAAATCTTATCCTTACTTTTACCGGTCCGCAGGTGTGAAAAGGTTGAAGACCACTGGTATATAGAGATATTGATAGAAGGGAATGTAAGAAAGCAGAGATATTTCTTTGTGATTATGCATAAAGTTAGAATTATTTATTAGTAAAGGAAGACAGATATTTTTATTGGTTTGATGTATATATTTTCCTTTCTAAAATTGATTATTTAATATATCTGTCAAATAAAAAAAAATGTTGCAATTTTTTTTTCTCTTCAATTACTATCTCCATTCAAATTTGTTGTATTTTTTATTGTTATTAATATTTTCATGTTCCCTCTTTTATGGTATAGATTTTATTATGATTATAGATTTGGCAATGATAATAATAAACAGATTATATGAAAATCACTTTGAGGAATACTAATGATTATAATATATAAAAATGTATAAAAATATGTGTTTGCTAAAATAGAGGAAAAAAGATTTATGATTGACAGATGTGTTTATTATTGCAGGTATCCTGAATTGTTTAGATTTGTTTTAGATATTTATAAGCATTAGTCATTTGTTTTTTGTTTTTTTATTTTTTGAAACAATTGTAAAATATTAAAAGAAAAAGAAAGTTTTTAAAAAATTAATAGTTATATTAATAATAGGTTTTTGACTTTTGCTATCTTGTGACCTGTAAGCTAAGTTACCATGCTAATTGATGATGCAACAAAAAAAGAAAAGATGGTACTTGTAATTTTTTTATTATTGACAATCATTTTAACTGAAAAGGAATAACAAATTTATCATTAGTTTTTTTTTTCTTCTGCCCAAATTTTAATTAATAGAGCTTTATCTGAAATAAGATTTGCGGAGGTATTTGTTTCCCCTTTATTCTATATCTCTACAACTAATTACCATCTGCAGGAGGAAAAAAAATATCACCAAGCATGCATCTGAAAGAAGAAATTATTTAAAAAAAAGCAACAAATCATTATACCTATCCTGAAGATTAGGATGAGAATTCTAACGGCAAAAAATATCTGAAATAACTTTGCTACATCTGCTAATTCACCTTAATTTAACAAGCAGAATGGAAGCTTTACAAACAGTTAATTTTTATTATTCATAAAATTTGAACCTTCTTAACTAAAAATAAGCCGTCATGTTAATCTGAGTCAAGCAAGATTAAACCTAAACTCCTGCAATATCTGTTGATTTTGAAAAAAATAATAGAAAAAAAAGTCAATCATGATAATTAAATTTAAAAAAAAGGATTACAGTATACACATTTGTTGGGGGGGGGGGTCATGGCAAACCAGCAATCCACCAGATATTCTTTTGTTTTTTTAATACATATATCTAATACATGTATATGGATAATATGCAAGGTACATAGATAGTAAGTTTTCAAAAAATTTATTAGTGTGTTCTCATGAAGACCATTTATATATACATAAATGCATTATGTTATTATCATTAATAAAATTTCTTTTCTTTTCACAATTTTTTTATAGCTATAATCAAGATGCTATATTTTTATATTGGAATATTTCCATCATTTAATATGAGCATTGAATGTCTTTAGAAAAATTTAACTTCATTTAAATATTCAAAATACAGTCAACTGTTAGCAATACCACATCAAACAGGTTAGTATATGTACATTCCAAGAAGTATTATTCTACCCTCTTCTTCATATGTTGTGGGCCTGATCAGTGACAGTACAAGCATGGGATTCGAACCTGGATACTTAGATTCTTGAATATTGAGTTTTAATAACGCTCTAAGTAACTGAGCCATCTTGCCAAAGGCAAGAGTCAGCAGAAATTTCATATACTTATCTACGAGGTTCCTCCTGATTTCTCCACTTTTTCCTAAGAGCAATGTTGATTAGTGGTTTCCATACATCAGGGGTCCCCAACCTTTTTGCACTTAAGAGCACATTCCATAATACCGGCCAGGTGGTGGGCACCATTTATTTTTTCAACTAGGTGGTGGGCAGCATTTATTTTTTATTATGGGCATAATTGCTAAGATATTCTTGACTTTGTTTAAGGAGTAGCCACAGTACATCACATCACATGTAAATTTATAGTTGGATATTGTTAATAATACGCATAATGTACAAAAAATATTTATTTCAAAAATAAAATTTTAACATATAATTGACGTTTATATTTTTACGCTGTAAAGGTATAGTATGCCCTACAATTTGATTACAATATAATACAATAATTCATAAAAAAAATTCAAAAATTAAATTTATTTGTATCAGATAAATAATTTATCATGTTCGGATTGCGGCGAGCACACGTAAAATGGTCTGCGGGTGCCATGGTGCCCGCGGGCATAGGGTTGGGGACCCCTGCCATACATTATGTATAATCATACTAGATTGGTTTAGGAGATTGTTTGCCATTGTCGGTTTCTTTAAATTTTCTTCATTGTACCCTTTCTTCTCTATCCAATATTTTTGTATTTTCCCAATTGAACATACATTCATTGGCACATACATGGTCAGCTACCTTAGACACATCTGTTTTCTCTCTTCTAATCATCAGTTTGTGTTCTTGCAAGTACTTTCCAATAGAATGACTGATGTCACCAATATATGTTCTTCCACATTCTCATGTAATAAGTTGTTTTGTTTTGTATTGAATAAGAATTGATAATAGTAAATACTTCACTAAGTTAAAATATTTCAAACTATTAGCCTTTTATCTTTCTAAAATCCAGTTAAATTTCTATTACAAATGGTAAAATATTTTTTAAAAGAAAAAAAAATATGTTGTACAGTTAATTTTTTTTTTATCTTGCTAAGCTGAATCAAAGATTGTTATCTTTAATTCTGAACATGTTTCTTAAATAATTCTTAAAAAATTTAAAGTAAGAATCTAATGAATTTAAAGTTAATCCATGAATAAAAATTAATCGGTTGGTTATTATATTTTTTATAAAAAAAAATTTTTTTATATGAAATGGGTGTTTAAAATGTCATACTATCATGTCATTTTTGTTTTTGTTGTTATTAATTTGATATTAAATAATTGTTTTAAAAATATTTTTTTAGTCTATCCAATTCCTATTTCATGAAGTGCAGTATGTGTGTGACCTCATATCATGACTGCTCATTCTAGGATTTCATTTGTTTATGATCCCAATAAAACTAGTTATTTATAAGTAGAAAAAGTTCATGATTTGCTTAAGGTTATTTATAATAAGCTAATCTATTTATTTATTTCACTCTTGCTCACAGTAATATATTAGAGTTCTTGTTTCCTGAGCTAAATTCATGCATAACAGCTATATACAATAAGGGGCATATATTTAGTGCAGGGGCATCAAGTTGATGGTGATGATGATGGTGATTGTCATCCTGGAATGGTGGGAAGAGTATATTCTTTAAAGCCCATGCACTACATTTTATTTTAGTTTGGTCTCTATGAGACATTATGTTTATATAATGGCCAGTACATCAAGGGTACTAAGTGGCCAGAGCATTGATGATGATCATATTTTAAAATTCCAGCATTATTAATTTTTTTAATTGTATTCTTGTGGATTAGTATTTAAGTTTGTGCATCCAACTAATGGTATCAATGATCTGCCCCCAACAGGCAACAGTTAAATAATTAGCCTGATCTATAGTAGGCCCATTATAAATCCAGTCACCAGACTGATTTTTCATTTAATTTTATTGTTGATCATTCATGATAATGAATGACTTATTCTTATTTTAATACTGGTGAACTTAATTAATTATGCTTATGCTTAAGATAGTTAGCTGCTGATCTCTCAGAATGATCTTTCATGCTCATCTCTTTTATATTAAATTGTATTTTTCTTTCTTGAGGATAAACAAACAATTCCTCAGATCCCTGATGGTTTAAATTCCAAATTTCCATAAAGTTAGAAATAGTTACCCAGCTTTGGGCTGTTGGTGATCATGTACTATTGACCATCACCTCAAGTTTGTTCCTCTTATTTCTCTATAGTGTTAATATATATATATATATATATATATATATATATTAACACTATATATATATATATATATATATATACAGATATCAAACTTTATTTATTATATATATATATAATATCCAAGATTTACCATTACTGATATTTTGGCTGGATTACAACAGCTGTGAGAAAAGTGACAGTAGATATGAAAAGAAATGTTACATCGATGTTCTCGAATATTATCATCCCATTCACACATACACATTTATGATTTAAAAATTTATGTTGTTTTTTATTGATCGAATCTTTAATTTTGTTATGCCTTCCTGCCTGCAGCAGCTCTGCAATAATTTTTAAAATAACATGCGTTATCCAATAGATGGCAAGAAGATTCAGCTGAAACATCACTGTACTAGTACTGTTAATTATACATGAGTGAAACTAGATAGTTATTTTATATCTGCCGCCAAGAAAAATATTCATTTCAATATATATATGTACCAGTACATTATGTTACATTAGTTTTAATCCCTGCAATTTTTTCTTCTTAAAATGCATAAGCATTTTCCTAGTAGAAAGTGATATCTTAATCAATGTTTAGCAAATTTTATTAAATTTATAATTAGAAGCTGAAACGTTTGCTTTAATAATATAAAATAAAATATTCGTGTTTATTAAATCTAAAAAGATTTGAAGAAAAACAAAAAAAAATATTTTTTGTTACATTTTTTTTTAAAAATCCTTCCTGTGAATTATAAACCAAATAATTAAATAAAATTAACTGTAATTAATTTATGGATTATCTTGTTCGAAGGAAAGATTTTTAATATGCAGACATACATTTCTGAAGGGCAACTTAGTTTAAAAGATGAAAAAAAAAAAAAAAAGAATGAAAAAGAGAATATATTTTTTATAATCTGTTTGATTCAGTTAATCAAGTGATTGATTAGATATAAATAATGTCATTTTCATTTTTTCTCAGCTACAATGGAAGTTATAAATTAATAGTTGATCAATGTCAGATCATTATTAAAGTTATCTTAGCAGAAAGTTAAGGGTTATTGATAGTGAAAAAAGTATATTAATAATTCCAGTGAATTAACAGTTAGATTATATTACAAAAAAATAGAAAACTTTCCCTGATTGCACAATAACTTTAATAATGAAAAGCTAAACCCCCTTTTAAATACCAGTTATAGCCAATCTTAGTTGGAAATGTGGATCTATCTTTTAAACCACTTGGGATGACTGTTTGCATAAAATCTGCCTGAAGTGAGAATTCTTAAAAAGAACCTGTTAGAAAAAATGAAATCCAGCCTTTGCAATAAATGATATATCCATTTTGTTTGGAGTTAAATTATATAGAGAAAATTTAACTAAAGAAATATAAAATTTAAAAGCAATTCTACATGATGCCATAAAATTCAACAAGATGCATGTAAACTACAGTACCATAATTAAGACCCTATACAAAGAAAATAAGGTTGAAACATAGATTTGAATATCACTTATTTATATACAAGTAAATTAGGAGTGCAGTCATAAAACTGTTAAATATATAATAGTATTAAGGAACCAAAGTCATACACCACGTGCTTTAATTTGTTTGTATTTACAAATGTAATATGACAAGCATACCAACAGCCTGTGTTTCCTTACTATTATGGTTTGGTTTTAAAAGTTTTGGTGATATTATATTACTAAGGCTATTGATATATGGTGTATCTGAATTTAATTCTGTCCCATATGGCTATTTAAGTTAGATAATTGGATTTGATGACATAAAGATATCTGAAAATTTCAAATTTTCTACTTAATAGTTAAATATTCAATAAATGCTCGGCTTGAATTTGTATTTTAAGCCTAGTGTTTGAATGCCATAGCATCTCACTGATGAGAGCCATTAGTTTAAAACTGGTTTGGGGACAGGGATAATTCTAGATAGATTTTAAATGCTTTCTCTTGTGGCATTTATCAAAAAAGCTTGTTTATAGCTATTATCATGCTCAGTATATATAATAGTATATATGGTTTTTTTTTCCTTTGGGCTTGTATTTGAGCTCAAGAGTATCAGAAGATAATTTTTTATGGTGTTAGTAATATATATATAATTATTATTATTAAATGTTAATTCTAATATTCTCATGGATAAATGATGAATTCATATTATTTCCGGAGCTTCCATATAATAAAAATATAATAACCACATAGCTGATGTTTCAATACAAGGAAGAGCTTCTTCATTTTCAAATCATATGAATGTGTGCGGTAAGATTTAAAATCGTAATTTTTTCTTTCATTATTTCCTCATATTCAAATTCTACTGGTTGAGCAGTTTTAAAAAATATTTTATCCCCCAATAGTTTTTCAAATATTGTTAATTTTCTTCAATTCACACTTGTCGTTATTACTCTTGGGCCTTTTAAAAATATTTATAGCTTCTCTTAGCATTTTCTGGTCATATTATTCAATTTTGGCCATAATATGTGTTTTATTAAAATTGATGTTATAGTTAGTTAATTTTATGGGTGAATAAATGCCTGATGAAATGGATTTTTCTCTAACTGCCAAAATGTATTTTTCCTTTCTTATATTTATTTAAGGATGTCTGTGCAATGTATGAAAGTAAACAAACTTCACATAGAATTTCATATAATCCATGACACTCCAAAGGAATTTTATCTTTAGGGCAGGAAGTATTTCATTAATTTTTTTAAATGTAGTGTAAACTATGTGGATATTATCTTTCTTTAAAACATTATATTATCAATTTTATCAGTTACTCCCTTTATATAAAGCAGAAGTATCATAATTTCTGAAGTATAAAAATCTTTTTTTCTTATATGAAAACGCCCTATTAATAATCCTATAATCAAAACCATTATGAAGAAGCATTTTTTTTAATAGCAGCGATATCTTGTGAAAATGGCTGTCAGAAGAAAGTCTCTTAGTTCTATCTAATGATGTCTTTGCTACTAAAAATAATTATGCTAGATGGTGATAAAAAGAAAAATGTACATATTGCTCAGTATGTGTTTTTTTTCTATATATACTGTAATAAATACATAATTCCATATATAATTTTACTAGAAGGCAATATCAAAGAAAGAAGTTAAGTTTGCTAACAAAGTTACCAAAATATTGGAAAGTTATAAATTATAATGTGAAACTCTTCTAATTAATAATAAACCTTGAAGTAAAAGATAAGTTTACCCAGTACGAATTACATTTGGACATCATTAATTTGGCATATCAAAATTCTATATTTTATAATTCAGTTAATAGCGAATAATAAAAGAAAAAAATTATTTATTACAAAATAAAATAACAATTATGTCATTGTAAGTGATCAATATTTAAATTAATACATAAACATCAAAAGTATGTCTATTATCCACAATCTGAGACATTGCCAAAACAAACCAAGCTATCCTTAATCTCAATACCTAATAACACAGTAACTTATACACTGAGGACTATAAAATTAAGCAATGGGTGAAATACCAGTTATATATAAGCTAAATTACCTCCTACAATACTCAAGGTAATAGCATAAAAACAACAATTACTCTTAAAAATTCATATATATAATATTTATATATTAATTCATTATTGTATGCTCCTATTATTTATAACGATAAAAACATTACCTATTCTTAAGAAAGTATTCACTACAAAACAAAATCATTATAAAATAAAACCATAGGAAATTTATAACTGGAACTAACCAACAAATATCAAGGTACACATATCAATAATATCTTGGTTGCTAATACATACAGTGTTAGTCAAATTCCATATGTATGAAGTAAATATTTATCACCACTTAAACAATCATTACATAATATTATAACAATCATTAAACAGCAGATTATATATTTCATAATCTCTATTGAAATATGATGTCTATAAAATAAAATAAACTGTCATTTATTACATCTGTATTATTTTTGAACATTATATTTAAAATGTTTTGAAAATATTACTTGTGTATAGCTTTGATAAATACACACATAGTGATCAATTCAATATTTCAGAAATGACATTTAAAAAAAAATTCATATTGACATAATAAATATGTGAAGAACAATTTATTATAAATAAAAAAATATTTCATAATAATTTATAATTTCTTTTGTAATTTTAACTTGTTACCAGTAGAAACTGTTAACGTTATCAAAATTTAAGCTAAAAAAGCCAATCTCCTTTTTTCATAATGGCACTTCATTTGAAATATAAAAGATAGGCCTAAATGAAGATGTAGAAAAAATCATGATTTGTGCCACAGTTGATGATTATGAAGTAATCATATTTATGATAAATAAAACATGGAGAAGTATCGGTTCCCAAATTCTTGGGACAAAAAGTATTTATTTACAAATTCATTTTGAGAGTTTTGAAATACAATGTTTTTGTTTTTTTTAATTCAATACTTGATGATCCTGTTCACATGATCAAAACAGTTTTCTTGATAAGAAATCATTCTAGGCTATTGCCAATAAAACAGTAAATAAATACAGTCAATTTTAAAATTATTTCAAACAAATAATTGTCATTCCTTTAAATTTAATATTTTTAAATTAAACATTTATTTTAAATTATCATTTAACAAAATCAAGTTTTATTTATAAAAAGAGTATATATTGACTTTCAAATAATAATAATAACTCAATATTCTAAAATATTAATGATGTCACACTTTTAAATTAATAAAATTTCTTTCTATACATTTTCTTAATTTATACAACAATGAAATATATTATAAAGGAATATACTATTTTAATACCATGGGATAAAAAACCATCCTTCTTTCTTTCAGTTAAACCATCTAAGATTGGAAGTTGATTATTATTTTCTGTTTCCATAATAAGTTTGACATTATTGTGAAAATAATTTAAGAAATTAAAAAATTCATCAAGAGCATGCTCTCCAAGAGGCCAAATAACAAAGTTATTGCCAACATACCTCAGACATACAAATGATTTTTTAACTGCTGATATTAGAATTTTATTTTCCAAGTTTGCCATAAAAATAGAAGCTAATGCTGAAGAAATTGGTGAACCCATAGCTAAATCTGACATTTTTTTTATACATCTAACAATTAAAAATAAACTTAATATGCAATATTTAATCAAATCCACAACAAAATCAGGCAATTGAATATTTTTCAAAACATCAATTGCTTCATTTACAGGTATAGTAGTAAAAAGTAAAACAATGTCAAAACTTATCAAAATGCCATTCCTAGTTAATTTAAGATCTTGAATAAGTTCAAAAAATGATTTGCATCTTTAACATAAGATGACATTTCTATTAAGTGTGGCTGTATAAAAGAAGATAGAAAACAAATTAGTTCTTATGATTTGAGAAAAAAGAAGTTCTGAAGAAAATATTTCTTTTTTTTCTTTTTCTCATGTGTCATAACATCAGCCAGGAAGCGAACCCACTAACCCGGGACAACTGCTTGTAAAGCAGACATCGCTGGCCTCTCAACCACCAATGAATGACAAAAAATGTCAGCTATTTAGCTATTATATTTTTACTACATGAAATTTCCCAGAAATAATATTATGAATTCATATATCATTAATTATAGGTATATTTATTAGCTATACTTAAAGCAGTTAACATATATAAACCATTGTATATTCTTCCTTTTTATGGGCAAATATAGTAAGAATATAGATTTTTATATATAATTTTTTTTATTGTTATTTTATACATTTTAGATTTTATACGTCAATTAATGGATAAATAAAAAATTATCCATTATCTAATATTCATGAAAATGCTTATTTATGTATTTTTTTGAGACTATAAATTCAGTTATACTAATTGTTTTTTTTTTATTATTATTTTATTAAAATGTAATGTTGTTGAATGTCCTTATTGTGGGATTACAAAATATATCTAAAATATATCAAAATATAAGTTGCAAATTTAGTGTGTATGATTTCTAAAGCAACTGATGAGATAAGGACTAATGGATATCTAAGAAGATAGTTTCATCATGTGATAACTGAAAGGGCTATATTGTTCATTATAGCTAATACTTGTTAATAAAATCAAACCTCACTAAAGATATGATATTGGACGTCATAGAACCAATTAATTCAAATGTATTTTCAATTTTCATTACAGTTGATACAATCAATAGCTTCTCAAAATGCATATTTTCTAATTCTGTTACTATATATTGTCACTTTATGGTTGGGCTTTAATGTTTGTCAAGCCCTATTTAAATGGTCAATTACATAAAATTTTACATTTTAATTAGTAATAATTGAAAATATTAAATAGGTGTATTACATCAGTGGTGTGTTATCATGATTGCTAAATTATATTATAAAATAATTAAATTTCATCAATAAATCTCCTAAGAATGATAAAGAATTGGACTGTTCAAGATATGCTAGGCCCTCTTCCAAATTGTATATGAGACTTTTTATATGCAGTCTGTCAGATGGGCTAAATTCAATAATATCTGAATATTTATTAATGTTATGATTAAATTAAAAGTATGGAAATATTTTGTACTTTGTTATTATTAAATAATACTCGAAAGGACTTAAAATTATAGTTATTCTAAATTAATCTTTATAATTAATTCTCAAGCATATTTTTATTGCAATTTAAAACAGTTGAACAGCTTAATTAGTTATCACTTATGCTTATAGATGGACAACTATTAATTGTACGTTAATGGATGCACATACAATAATTTCATTGCTTTGTTAATTTGTATAATCATTCTATCTGATAAAAGTTTATAAATAGGTTAACATAAATTTTTATAAGGTGAGAACTGGAGACCAAGAAAACGGAGAGACCAAAATAGTATAACTGAATTAAGAATTGAAAATTAAGGGGAAGCTGAAAATTATTAAAAAGTAAAATTGAATGTGAATTGAATTAAGTATATGTATTACTTTAAATAATGTTTTAAAGATTAAATACACAGTTTGGAATATTCTGTTTATCTAAATCATTTTGCCCATGGTTATTAAATAAATGATGGGTTTGTAAATTATTATATATGATTTATTAAAAAGTTGTTAATATTTCATAAAAATTAAAGTTCATATTATTGTTAGTATTGGAATTGCCAAATGCTCTTTACTAATTCCATTTTATTTTATGAGTGGTCTTTGTGTGATATATTTGGGTAGTGGCAAAATCCTTCTCATTGACCCAAATATATCTTTTATAATAGTAGCATTTAAGTTATTTAAACCCTTAAAAAAGTAAATTATTAATTAATAGTCTCAATTTTGAATCTAAGTTATTTATTATTTCCTGCCTTTATCTCTTATATTTGTTCTTGTTGTTTAATTGATTCTGTATAATTTTAAGATGTAAATTTATTTTCTAGTTTAAAACTTATAATCTATTTTATTTTCAAATCTTAAAAATATAAGTAGAAGTTCTGAAGAAGATTACTGGAGCAATCAAAATCATCAATAATGATTGGGTTGTAATTATATGAAGCATTGTAAAAATAATAAAAAATGTAAATGATATTAATATTGAAACAGTCAGATCTAAAGATCCACCTGTTTCACCTAATATAGTCATAGTAGTATATTTATTTGTATGTTATTTCACTCCAAATTGCATGTATTTCTTTAATTCAGAACTCCAAACATGTGCTCTTAAGAATTATAGAGTATATGCCTGTATAAGTGCCTATTTCATTGCAGTATATATGCAAGTAAAGGTAGTATATACACACATATAGCCCTTCAGTTATTAAAACTGTGTAAACCTAGCAGTCTGTGCAGCTAGAATTTACATATAGAATTATATTTAAACTTAGTAAAAAATCATTTATTTAAAATATTAGTCTTAAATATTCTTTTACATTATTTCAAGTTTATTCTTTGTTAAAAGTACAGATGGTAAAGTTGTTTATGAGTTAATATTTGTTCAAAGTAATATTTCGTTAAAGAGTGACCAGACTGGCATTACTTAAAATTATTTCCAGTTTATTATTTGTAGAAGTGCCGATGGTAAAGTTGTTTACGAGTTAAAACTTGTTTAAAATTATGTTTTAATCAAAGACTGACTAGATTAGCATTTCCTTAAAATTATTTTAGGTTTAAGATTTTGTTTAAAACTGTGGACTGTAAAGTTGTTTACGAGTTTTTGCAGTTGACCAAAATAACCTTTTAACTTAATTAGCCTTATAGCTAAAAAGTCAATTTAGAAATCAGTCGATCATAAATCCTGACTTGACCATTTGGAGGAACCCCGGGAGAGTTTCTTTAGAAGTGGTAAAAGATAATTGAGAGCACGAGGTTCGAAGCAGTAAACAAGTGATGTATTAAGCGTAGGAAAAAAAATAGGAGTGTGCACTGAGTATAGATATAAAAACTTACAGTTTTTATTATTAAAGGGAGATAATATATGAAGAAAATATATAGCACAGAGAGAATATTATTAAAGTTTAATTTATTTACAAGATATTATTGTTGCTAAGATGAAAACCATCGCCTAGTGGAAGATAAAAGTTGTTGTTTATCTTCCATTAGAGCTTCTACAAATGGTAACAACAGCAGTCGTTTTACGCCCAAGAACTAGCAATGGCTGCCCTATAAATATAAGCCAACCGCATAGATAATAATGGAGCCATATCCCGAAGCAACGTCAACTATAACAAAGCTGTACCCAGTAAGCCATCCCAACCATAAGCAAACTGTATCTAGTAAGCCGCTTTAAAATGGTGAAGCCGCATCTACTGAATGGTGTCAGAAAGAAAGAAAAGCCAGATTCGCGTCCGTCCTGGAGAATAGAAATCACGCTCAGAGAAGCTGCCCGCACATGAATTACTAGAATCCTCTCGAGAATTACGATAAAGCATGCTAAAATACGATTCATTCTTTAAAGTAACTATCAAGCTAGCACTCATTATGTTGCCTGTATAACTCTGCTATGTAAATGTAAATCTGCTATGTATCTTTATTTTAAAGTAATCACTTTATTAAACCTTGCTTGATCATCATTATAATCATACACATACACATATATTTATTTTACTGTGCAATGTGTAAATCCTACAACTTTAGTGATAAGTGTATTAACTTCTTATTTAAGATGTTATTTAAGCCATTCTTTATCATAGTTATGTTTCATTTAGGCTAAAGGAATCACAATGGAGTTTGGCAAATTATTAATTCTCAGAGAGATATCTATATGCTCTCATTGTGCTCATTTTCTCTAAATAAACAAACTCCCTTCTGTACTTAATATTCTTCATCAGTAATAGTATTGCTATCTATAATATGGCCTAATAAATAATTATAAATAGTATTTATTTGCCTTTAAGCGAAAGCGATTTTCTACAGTATATGTGTGATGAATATTTGGACCCGTAATAACTCCTAAAATATACTGTAAATCTATAATTATATGTCTTATGTGATACAGATAACTCTTAAACCATATTCTAAGTATTTCCCTATAGTATAATTATTATGTGCTATTTTCGAAATTGATTAATGATAGTAATGCTGCTAGACTCTCCGTATTTGGTGTATTTAGTGAATTTAAAATGATTATATTAGATTCGTGGAGCAAATGTGATGCTCATTAGCAAAGAATGTTTGGCTTCTTGCTATATTCTCTACATATGTATGTATGTGTCTGCATTGGGGTTGATTTAATGTCAAACTTCGGACAGCCAAGCCATTTTGTATTTGATATTTGAAATAGACCAAAGAGTCTCATCCTTGAAGTAGCTGTTTGATCCTCTGGAATAAAGAAATTTCCTTTATTAGTATAGCAAGCAGCACAGTACAAAGAACCGATTACTTGTTAATAAATCTTTATCAGCACACCTTCAAGACACACTCTTTTTATTAATATATTTGATACACCATAGAATCTAAAGTGGTCCTGCTCCATCAGTTCTGCCCGCCTTGTTAAATAACCTCGGCCTTGATCCAAACCAGAATCTGGGTTAACTTGATTACTTTGTGTTGTAAATTAGGTGTAAACTTTATTGATAAGTAATATACCTCCCAGCTAATTTGATCACACCCTTTTTGTTAATTTCTTGGCATATATCTTAGCATAAATCTCTGCATAACTTTGTATAATATTTACTCATCCCTATGTAATTAAAGGAAAATGGCAATGTAAAAGTCAATTAGCCACTATAACGTTTTGTTTTATCGTATAAAGCTAAAATACTAATCATATGTAAAATAACATTCACCTGCATGTGAATCATTTATATACCCGAGTTTTAATGATTGCTACACTGTATCACGAATGTATATTTATTTCCCTTCATAGCTCAATTATTAACCTGTTAATCCTATATATCTTCACCTGCATGTGATAGATTATGTACATTTTGTTTTATTAATTATGAATTTATATATTAAATTTTCTAAAATATATCACCTCTCAGTCTCAATCCTTGCTCATAGTCTTTATGAATCATTAGTTAAGTCATTTAGTATTAGGAAGGGGGGATAAGTCTCACGTTCTACCGATTTGATAGTAACGTAATGTAGTTAAGGAAGTAACAAGAGATGTCATTCACTAGTGTGGGATTTGGAAGCACGGGTGAGAGAGTTGAGGTATGATCAGACATAAGGTGTCACCATCCCGACTTGGTCAGCCTGTTTCTCTTTTGGCCAGATTCTCAGTCTGTTGAGTAAATGTACAAACCTGACCGTTACAATATTATATGAACTTGGCAATACAATAAGAAAGATAAAGTTATAATGCAAAAAAAAATTATAAATATATATTGAATGTATTTGAAAACTTAATAATATTTAAAATAAATCAACTTACTTGCGATAGTTATCTGTAAAAAACATCAATTTATCGGGTTTGTCATTGTCACCAATATTATTAGGAAGCACTGTAAAGTAATTTTTTTTAAATGCAATTTGTCTTATCTGTTGCCAGGCAAAACGATATTCAAGAATTCGTTGACTGTTAATACCATCATATAATAGAAGACCATAAGTACATATCCCAACCCATGACAATGAACTAAGATCTTTTTTATTCTAAAGAAATATAAAATATTAAAAGATATTGTACACTAATAAAAAACTATATATATATATATATATAAAGTGGACTTATTAATAATTTACATGCATATGATATTTAAGATGATTTCTATTCCATTTTACATTAAAGAAAAAAAAAGTTATATATATATATATATAGCAATAAGAAAGAATCTTTTGGGCAAGCAAATAATGTATTCGTTTACTATAACCATAACAGATTAAATGCTAAAAAAATTTTCAGGCTCAAACACACTTGGTCCCCCCCCCCCCAGATAACCATTCCATAATCAATTCAACATTATATTCAATATTGATTGGTGAATGGGCCAGCTATTCTTAGCTATATAAAACAACGATAAGAAATTATCTAAACTCATCAGCCAGCAGTTGGTGTCTGTTTAAATAGGAAAAAGAGGAATACGCTAAAGATCTTTGCAGTAGATTATTAAAATCTATTTTATACCAATTGTAATAAAGCCATAGAATATATTTAAATTGCAAGCAGAGTTCGGATTAATACAAAAAAAAATAGATATACAGATGACAAAAAGATTCAAAAATAATTATTTAAAATTACTATAAATGTAATCACTCTTAATATATATATATATGTACAAGAAAATTTTATTTTACCTTTAAAACTTTGTGAAAATGAATTCCATACTCCTTCAAATGTTGTGTCTCCTTTAAAAGAAAAAAGAAAAGGGGACATATTAATTCAATCTATAGCAGTCATATTGCAAATCAAAGAGCAAATAGATTAATATATGATACATTCAATGATGTAGTAAGTAACTAATTGTAACTAAAAATAAAGATCAGTGTAAAAAATATGGATTATACATCAGAAATTAATATATAATTAAAATGTAATTGTTTTGTTATTATGATTTGAATTATATAAATCAAAGAAATTGTAAATACATAAACTATTTATGACAATTTCTTCTACATAAAGATGCAACTATGAATTATTAGTAGAAGGATATTTTGTGCAAACAGATGTAATTAAATGAATATACATATAAAATTCTCTGCATTACAATACAATATTTATTTGATTTAGCTTATAATATTGATCAATTTCTTTAAAAACATAACAAAATTTGCTAAAAATTGATAATTTTATGTAGAAATATGAAATGTTTTTATTGAGATTAACACCTCAATAATTCTTAATTTTTTATAAATAAGTACAAAAATTTCTTTTAAACAATTTATTATTTTTTGTTTCTAAAGAATTAGTATTTTATTATGTGGGTTATGTAAATATATAGTCAGGAATAAAAAGGTTGGCATTTAGACAAGCAAGTGAATGGATGTGGATGAAACACTGAAATTTTAGAAACTATTGTTACTTAAATAAATCCAATTGATCTTTTCTTAGGTAAATGTAGCCTGTCTCAGCAATAAGAATACTAATCAGATAATAGTCAATAAAATAGTAAATAGATCTTCAAATTATTCAATATAAAAAACCTTAGTCACTGCACTATAGACATTATAAATTATATCATAATCAGGACATTATATCTTCTATTAAAGTTTTTATTAGTAATACTATTATAAGAATTTTGCTTTCTGTACTTTTCTTGTTATTATAATTTATCAATAATTGATTTTTGCTTTTAGATGATATAAAATTGAAGTTAATTTTATGCAATTTACTATACCAATATAATTGAACAGTATATGCAAATGAAGATGGAAAGTGCATCTATAAGATGAACATAATTTAATATTTGTTTCATTAATAGCAGCTATCATTCACAAATGGCTTGAAATGGACTATTGAAAAGGAACAGGACAAAAGTATTAAGTATTTGGATTTAAATATTACAAGAGATAATAGTATGTCTAAATTAATAATCAAAACCATTGCAAAAAAGGAGATATATAAATTGTAAATCAAAAGAACCAATTATGCATAAGATGGCAAGTTTTAGATTGTTTTTGCATAATGAAAATTATGTCATTACCACTGTGATAAATTAAAAACTATTGAGATATTTGCCAATGAATTGTTTGAAGTTAGTTATACTTGATGTCTATTTAAAAAAAGTTATAATGATTTGAAGAAGTTGAAGATTGATAGTAAAAAATGGATATTTATTCCATATATTTCAAATGCTCAAGTGAAATTTTTTAAGGATATATATATATATAAGAATATGTTTAATGTTTCATTTTGTGTTACAAATAATGTTTATAAGGTAGTGAATAATTCTAAAAATATACCTATCAAACAGAAAAGTAATGTTGTATATAATTTTTTTGTGGGTGTATGTTATATATAAGTGAATCGAGATGCATGAAATGTTATAGTAAAAATAATAATGATTTAATGACTGTTTCTATTTTTTTGGATCACGAAAGGACATGTAACTATAAATTTAACTTTGATATTGAAATTGTTAAGATTCTTCATGAAGAGAGAATTCATAATAAAAGAAAAATTAAGGAAGTCATTTTAATAAATATAAATAAAATGAATATAATTAATAGACAAACTGCTAATGATAAAATTTGGAATTCATGGGATTTGAGTTGATAATGTTTGTTTCCATTGTGTTTTTTGAATTTAACAGCAGTTAAAGAGGGTTATGGAATTAACTGACAGCACTTCTGTGGATAGAAAGGCTGTAAATAATAGTTAATTACCATTATATTTATTAGTTTTATTGTTATTACAGTAGTTTTTTTAATTAATGGGCATTCTTTATTTGTAATATATATATAAATGTGTGTGTCAGGTATGTGTCTAATTGATTTAATGAAATTGAATTGGTTCAGAGCACTATTTATCATTTTGGTGGTTTAATATTTGATTTCCCAAGCAATGTCACATGATAAGGGAGAATATTTAATCCTTGTATAATAGCTTATATTTACATTAATGATGTCTTTAAGTAATGAATAAAATATTTTACTATTGATTCACTAAAATCCTTTTACATCATAATTGACTGAAATTTTTTAATGCCAAGAAATCTATGTTTTGAAATTTAAAATGTTATAATTAAGAGCAACCTGCAATAGTCATATATATATAAAATCATATTTTAAATTTTATTTTAGAAAGAAATAAAGGTTTATCTAGTTAATCTTAAACTGTCAGAAAAAAATTTGATAGTACCTTTTTTAAGAAAGAAAAAAGAAAACTATACTCAGCAAAGTAAAACTTACTATAAAAAAATGAATGAAATTTATATATATTCAACATTGAATTAATAGTGAAGAATATAAATTTTAATAATTTATTTTGATAAGTTAAAATATATATTATAAACACCAGTGTGGACATACATTTCTACATACACAAACATATATGTTAATTACATGTTATAAAAATTAATGTAATTTATTATTTTGATGAATTCAAATATGATAGAGGAATTTCCTTTATATGTTAAATCAATTGTACTGCGTATCTATGTGCAAATATCAATGCATGTCAATTAGACACATAAATTTGAATCATTTATTTTATTATTTTATGAAAATTCAAATAGGTTCAGAAATTATGCCACATGGATGTGTGTATATATATGTCAATGTGTGTCAAATAGACACGTATATAAATTTTAATCATTTTATTACTTTATGACAATTCAAATATGTTTAGAAATTATGCCACACGTCAATGTGTGTATATGTATCAATGCTTGTCAAATAGAACATATATGTAAATGACAATATAATAAATTAAATTTTGTTTTTGTGTTAATCAACACAGATGTAAAATTTAAACATTTTTTTAATTTTATTGAATGTCAATTGAAATATATTCATTGTATATTACAAAATGTGCATCTGTGTGCATATCTATATTGTGTTGTATGTAAACCCATTAAGAAGTATTGTAAAATCAATGTAATAATTTGAATTTTGTATAGCAATCAAAATTAAAAAGCTTCTATGAGCATATCCATATTCTAAAAACTTCATATCATTTTTTACTGTTATTAATAAACTTATATATACATGTTAAAATTATTCCAATGGCTTAATTCTAAAAGGTTTTTACATCTTATGTATAGCATCATCTCTTGATCATAGTTGCAGTTATAGATCTTATGTTCTCTAGGTTACATTTGAGCATAAGGGAATATATATTTAGTGTATGGGCATCCAAATGATGATGATGCTGCTTCTGGATTGGCAGAAAAAGTATATTCTTCAATGTTCATGCACTATATTTTATTTAATTTAGCCTCTATTAGAAATTAAGTTTTTAGTTGACCAGTATATCAAAAATACTAAGTGTCCAGAGCATTGATGATGATCAGCATGTTTTAATATCCCAGCATTATGATTTTTATGGTTGTATATTCTAATGGATCAGTACTTAAGTTTGTGCATCCAGATTAATGTTTAAATAATTGCCCCAAGCTGGAAAAGGCTCAATAGTTAGTCTGCTCTACAATAGATCCATTTCAAATGCAGTCATAAGATTGACTGTTGATTTATTTTGATTGTTGATCATTTATGATGATGAATTGTTATTTCTTTTGAGTATTATTTACACTTACGTATACTTATTTTATTGCTGGTGGGTGTATAGGTAATTATGCTTATAATAATGACTTCACTGGGCTGATATCTCCAAAAGATATCAAGATCTCTTAGGCTCTTTAATATATAAAAATTCTCATACTCTTTTAATATATAAAATTTCTTATATATTTTTGAATAATAATACCTCTTACTTAAATCTTTATATACACATTATTTAAATATTACACTTTTATATTTTCATAAATATTATGTTTATGTATTTTAAATTTATCTTACATAATTTTAATTGAAACATTTTGAAATTGACTTTATTAATGATGGTTTGCCATGACTCCTGATGTTTTGCCATTACCCCATCTTCACCATTCAAAGATTCCCCCATCCCGTTACTATATATATATATATATTAATTTGATATTAATAAGAAAAAAACTTACTCTTAAAAACTGAAATTCTGCTTGATTATTTATCATACCATGACATTGTTTGTGAGCTTCGGCAACGGAAGATTCAATACTTTCAATACTCAGCATTTTTAAAACTCTGTGAGGTAGATAATGTTCAGGTCGAAAGTAGCCTGAATTGCAAACTTGATCTTCATAATCACCAAATTCTGCCTGCAATGCTAGACCTGCCAAATGGATAGCTGTTGCTTCAGTACACTGAATACGATCTTCTAAAATTTCACGGCGCATTTGTAAATAATACAGATGTCGAGTAAAATCATGCCTAAAATAATACATATATAAAATTAAATTCAAAAATGTATTCTGGTAAAATGTGTATAAAGACTCATATTTAAATATGATTTATAAATATAGAAATATTATTATTTCTTAAACTTTCAGCCATTAAATCAGTAATGATAAAAAAAACTACAGAATCAGCACTTATAGAGATATGACACCTTCTCCATTAGTGAAAAAGCTTCATTATAGTGACAATTATCTTTTTTTTTTTTTACCGGCAGTATACTCATATAAGTATCCCAGATTAATACCTTTACTTTTAGCTAATTATAGCTACATAATAATTTACTGACTATTATTGGATGGATAGTTGTATTATCTATGGATATTTATCTGACAGAAAAATCTTAAACTCTTGATTCTGATCAAAAAATAGTCATATGATCAAAACTCAAACCAGCAGTTTTACTTGAGATTCTTTTCAGTAAAAACAGATCTTTTTTTTTATATTTATAATCTTTCTTTTGATCCAAATCTATTTGCTTAGCATTTGTATATAAATGTATGAAAATTTTTAATAAGAACAAACAAGTTACAATTCCTAAAAGAAAAAAAATTGACAGAGAAAATATCCATGAATGTCCATAATCCTACATTATGTGCAAATATTCACATCAAAAGTGCAAAAAAGGTTAAAATACAAAGTTCACCATGTCATCATAGAAAAATAATGATAATCCTATATGATTTAGCATAGTATTTGAGCTCTGAAGAACTCTATTTGCCAAATCACTGAAAGAATGAGCAATGATATTTAAATCATTAATGATAAATAGTTTTTTAATAAATCTTAGATTCATATTTTAAAAAAAAAATAAAAAGTATCTTAGCATCAGTAAAACAATTTTATAATATGCAAAGTTTATAGAAAGAAAATTTATTCACCTTCATGAATTTATATTTTAAAAAATGGGGGAAATGGTGTAGAAAATATTACCGGTGCATAATTATGACGAATGAGAAAAGAAAATAGGTGAATTATTTAGAGAGAAAAAAAATAGAATTATAGAAGATAAATATGAAAACAGAAAGAGTGTGGAGTACCATAAAAATATAAAAGCATGTATGATAATATTAAAGGAAGCTTATTATTATTTGAATTAGGATAGGAGTTTTAGATATCACATAAAGAAAACAAAAATGAAATTAGGATTTTGACTAATAGATATAATGTATTTGAAAATGGGAGACTATTGAAAATTTACTTTTGGAGTGTAAAATGTTGAAAGATCAGGATAAATTATATGGAAAATTGAAAATACTTAAATATAAAAGAAACAAAAAGGTTAGATATTTTATAACTTTTTGTTTAGGTCTTTATAACAAACATGAGGAAATAATATAATTTTCTTCTTATTCCGTTTCTTATGTATTGTTTTCTACTTTTATATATCATATCATTTACAACTTTCTTTAACACTTTAATAATATTATTTTTGATATCAAAACTGCAGGACAGTTGAAACTGTTAGAATAAAATTTTGATATAAAAAATAGTATTGATAAAGTGTTAAAGAAAGCTATAAATGATATGATATATAAACATGAGAAAAATAAAGATAAAATAGTGACTATAATAAAATACCCTTTTATTAAAATTGGATAAAAGAATAAAAATAATGAGTTGGTAAACTGATTTGGTATTAAGGAATAAAAAGGGCATCAGTTGTGTGTATTTATTTCAGAAGAGAATGTTTAACTTGGCTAACAATGTTTCTGGGCATATAGCTAAATAGAAAAACTTCTTATTTTATTTAAGAAGACATTTTATATTACCAACTTATATTAAAATTTTTAAAAAAGCAAATTACAATTTAAAATTTTTTTTAAAGAAAATACATAACTATTAAATTATTGATTGAATGGGATTGAGTGCTCAATCTGTTAACATCCTAAGCAAATGATTATATGGTTATGATATAGTTATTAGCAAATGAAGAAATCATTATTCCAACAATCACTTTAAGATAGAGTAATCAATTTATAAAATAAGCACTATTTACTTAAAAAAAATTATTACTATTTCAAAACTTATTATGATTATAAGGTTAATTAATTTGGACTAGAAATTTAATTGAAATTACATAAAGTCAAAACTGATCCAATAGATGAGAATAATAAGAATTTGAAGGCAGCTAATATTAAGTTCTTGTCATAATTTTCCTTATAAATCCTATAGAGAATGAATCATTATAACTTTATATTAAAAATGATGACATTAAGTTTTCTAGCATAATTTATTGGAATGTTTTCAGACATTACATTAGCACTTTGATGTTCAGAATAGTGATATGACTCATTAATATAAAACCATTGTAATAGATTAAAGAAGAAATGGTATCATATATGATTAATTGTGAAGAGCAAGAAATAAATATGTTGTTATTAAGTAATGGCTAATAAATACTTGTTATACAAAATATATTATTATAACAATAAACCGAAAAAAGAAACACTTGGATTGGAAAAATGATCAGTAACTTTAAATATGTTTGTGACATCAGTTTTATAATTGAAATAATACATTAAAATGCTAATTAAAAATATTAAAGAATAGATGAAAAAGATTAGATTACACATAAAGATATTACAATGGCAAGACAACAGTAAAGTTCCAAACTGATAAAAATTTGCCCAGCATTTCCCCATGCTTGGATCATTCATCATTAAAAGGGATCCAGCAGATAAAAGATTTAACAAAAATTAATAGTAAAAGATAATTTTACTAAAAAAATATTTTAGCTATTGTTCAGGCTATGATATTTTCAATGATTCTTTGTGGGAAAAAAAAAAAATAAAACAAAATCATTGGTGCTCTTGACCTGTAGTTCAGAGGAAAACTTATGAGAAGATCAAAGACAAGTCTTGCGTTGTTAGCCGAGAGGTATCGCAGCCGCCATGCAAGCAAGTAGTTGGTTGCAGACGGGTGTGGGTTCGTGTCCCGGCAGATGCTATGACATATGAAAAAAAAAAAAAAAAGATCAAAGACAATAAGAAAAATGAAGAAGTGATTATTTGATCAGATCAGACCTAAACTCTTTCTTAATGTTCAAATGTTCCTACTGTGAGATCACCTAATTCATTAAAAAGTGTGTAATGCTCAGAAAAAAAAAAATTAGGGAAAGGGGAGGAGGTGTCACAACCAGTAGTAAAGTGAATATATTTCATCATTACAATAATAAAAGCATCTCTTTTTTGGCATACTAAAAAACAAATTTATGAAGATATGTGATTTGTATGACTTCAGGAGGACAATAGTAATTAAAATAATATTGATAATAGTTAATTAATAATTTATTTAAATATTCCACTGCATTTTTGTAAATCAAGATTTAAATTCATTTAATAAAAAACATTTGTTAATTTGGATCAAAATATAAAACAAAAAATTAAAAAATCACACATTTTAATCTAAAATAATTTATATAATCAAGTAGACAAATTTTGCAAGATTAATCATTTTAATTTCTTGAAAAATTAAGCAAAACAAAGAAAAACTTACTGGCAATTTTATAGATAGTTAAAAACAGTTTGCTATACAGAATAATTAAATTAATCGTTTTCAGTTCAGGTGTTAACTTATAATTCCATCGTCTTCCAGAGTTTTTAACGTCATATTGTTAAAAGTTTATTTTTAATAAGTTTTTCCTCAGAGTCTATATTAGCACGTGCCCAAAGGCTATTAATATTTGTGACAAATTTATGAGGATATGAAGGAAGTGTCATTTACAGAATGGTAAATTTTTACTAAACTTCTATGATCAGAAAAATATTTTTGTGACAGTCAGCTGTAACAAAGTTTAGATCAATTAATGGCAATAATAGGAATTATAATTGTTACTTGAACCTGAGGGGAAGGGATAAAATGAGTTAGTGATTCAAGTGCTATTTGTCTTAAAGATAAATGCATATTATTAGATATGAATTTCTAATTAATAAAATTGGACCCAATTGTTCTAATGCAAATATGTTAAATTAAACGTATATACTAGATGAGCTCTCTGAATACATAATAGACATTGCAGATAACTAAACTTTTATTATTAAGCTAAGATCAAAAAAATATTTGTGTAATAGAACTAAATTTATATCACAGGACAACAATAGGAATTATAAATGTTAGTGAATCTTGAGAGTAAAGACGAATTAATAATGGCAAGCACTAATTATTTTATTTAATTTTTAAGATAAAAAAGATTATTATATGTGTAATATCTACCAAATAACTGATATTGTGACTTAGCAAGATTCCACTAAGTATATTTTTTCAATCTTAATAAGTGGAATTAAAAAGATGTTTAGAAGATATATTATTCTGCCAGAATCTTTTTTTTTAAGTGTCATAGCATCGGCCGGGATGCGAACCCGCAACCCGGGCAACTGCCTGCAAGTGCAAGGCAGTCGCGCTGACCTCTCGACCATATAAATTTACCTTACTTCTTAAATGTATTTTGCATTTGAAAAAATTTATGTTTCAGTCATACATAAATTTATGATTTTTGTTTATTCACAGGATAACTGAGATTATCAGTTTATTTAATGATTCAATTGTTTAACATTTTGTAAAAATCAGAAAAATAAACATATGCAAGATGTTAATAATACCATGCCTATATTTTGTTTTACTCTATTCATTTTTAGTGTATGGGACTTTTTCCACACAACTCTAAAATCACTCATTAAGGATCCACCAAAAATATCAAATAAATCTCTAAATATTCAGGCAGCAAATAAAATTATAAATAAAATAAACAAATATAATAGTATACCTATAAGTACATAAAAACTAAACAAAAGTTAACTTACTATTACTATATTCTTCTAAAATTTAATATAATCATCATTAGTCATCTCACCCTTTCCATACATACACCCACAAAAATTATATCCACAAACTATGAGTAGAATAACGATATTGTACATAATGTTAAAGTTGAATTATGTAATTTATTTACTTACAACAATGAAAATAATTAAAAATATCAATAATTATTGATTGATCTATCTTAATTTTATTACACATCTTTGCATAGTTACTTGATTACATGCTTTCTAAACAGTAATAGAAAATAAAGAGAAGGTGACAAAAATCTTGAATTCATAAAAGCAAATAAATGCTCAATTAATTAAATCTAAATTATTAATAAACTGCTTCTAATATTATAAATTAATATAAATCTTAATTGACTGTTAAAATAATCATCAAGACTTCTACTAATACAGACATCTAATACAATTACTTCACTGTAAACCTTTATTTATGAAAAATTCATCAACTTTAAGTTATCTTCCCCTTATGTGCATGCTCCAAAAGGATGATAAAAATTAATTCTTCATGTATACTTCATACAAATATGTACATAAATTAACATTTGTACCAAAGTTAGAAATATCAGTTGTTTCATCCAACTAAAGTGCAAATTTGGGGCTATTCTTAAATGTAGTAACAAGCTGCTGCAATTGGTCATTAATAATTTCAGAAATTCTATTGGAAACAGTATCATTTGATAAACTAAATTTCATCTCCATATTTTTTCCCATGAACTATTATTTCCAACATTTTTATTGCAGTATGCAACATGAGATCTTCTCCTATCATGCAGTATTTTTATTTTTTGCATGTAAATAAGAAGTTTCATAAAATGCAAGAAAATTATTTTCCTTCATAGCAACAAATTCCCCAAAACATTGTTTTTCTGTATTTAAGAGTTTTAAAAGTATTCAAAGTATTCCTTTGGTTTATTGCAGTATGGTGCATGGTTAGTACTAAGATGTCATTTTAGTTTGGATGGCTTCATGTTCTCAACAGTGAAAACTTCATTACAAATTAAGCAAATAGATTGTTGCATCATCACAATTAACATAAGAAAATTCAATTATGAAAAACAAATCTTTTTTTTTTCTTGTTAAGTCCCACATTGTGAGTATTACAACTTGCTAGTGAGAAATATGTTGTAGTGTTATCACAATTTGAATCCTTTCTGCTTAAATGTAGTCACTTAACCAAAACAAAACAAAAAATATTTTTCCTTGAAATGTAAACATCATAATTAAAAAAATAAAATAATAATACGTATAAAAATATAAAAGAACATCATAATTAATAATATTTTTCAAAATTAAGTTCATTTTACTCATACCTGTGCCTTAAAATAATCAAGAATTTGAATTTTTTTGAATATATAAAAATTAAGTTCTTCAAAAATTTCAGGCCAAGTCTACCCAAGAACGTCTTTAAAAAAAAAACTTAATTTCAAAAAAAAAAAAATATCCTTGCAATTAATTAAGATGTTTCACTTGAAAAATGTTTGGTTATTATTTATCTTTGGAAACTTAATATAACTAAAACAAAAAATAAAAAAACACTTACACTTTTGAAATAATATAAAAAAACATTTTTATCTATAAAACACACATGCAATTTATTCTTCTTAAAATAAATATTAGCATCAATTTATGAAATTAAATTTGTTTGAAAAGAGCTGATTTTTAACCTTTTCTGATTATTGTGTTTGTTTACAACAGATAAGTCATGAAAGAAAGCATTTCATATAGGTGAAAAGTTGAGGGCCTCTTAATTTTATACTTACTTGTCAAGAAATAATAGTAGAACAATTTATGTATAACATTATAATTCAGGCCATGCAAAAACCTCAAATGTGGAAGTAACAGCAGAATTCATAGATCAAGTAGCGGGGTATAATGACCAATGGAAGTTGGTGAGTTGGTGCAAATACTATTTCACTATTTTAGAGATCTATATGTGTAGCATTACCAAATTGGTTTTAAATTAATTTTCTATTGTTGCATGTCCTGGAATATTTTAGTTTATCTAAAATTTCAGTGACTCCCAAATTTAACTACGCAACCCCATATAGTATCATGATTCACTTTGAGAAGTCTTGCTTTATGACAATCATTTGCTACAAGCTTGAACAATGAGTAATTCTAGATAGTACTGTTGTATCCATATTCCTAAACTAGTTTCTTGTTATTAAACTTTTTAAGCAAGAATATTTGAATTCGAACTATTAAAACAATGTAGCCAAAGAATGAAAAGTGTCTATAATTAATATAAAAACTGGTCATTAAAATATATAATTACTGGCTGAATGTCAAATCGAAATAACTATAGAAAAAAATTGACCAGGGTTAAAAAATTTAGATACTTTTAAATTTTAGGCTATTAGCAAGATGGCATTAAAAAAATTAAAGATAAATGTTGGATTTCTAGACACAACATGAAAGCTCCTTATTTAGTAAAAGCTAAAAAATACTCTGGATTAAAAATATAGCTCTGCCATCTAATGCCAAATTTATTCTTGTAATTTATAAGATGGCTCTGGAATAGACTAAAATGAATAATATTGCTGCTCCTAAAAAAAAAATGCCATGAACAAAAAAAAAAAATGTTATTATGATACTGTAATTAGAAAGAAAAACTTGTTGAAATGTTTGGAGTGGGTGGGCACAACCAGAGAGGCAGATCATGGCATTACCCTCCAGGTCATCACCAGAAGGTTGCAGGGTCTCCCTGACAGTGTTCATCCTGGGATTCATGCCATCCCGAAGTTTGTGTTCACTCACTTAAATAAATTTTACTGTGAGGATTATATTAAACATGTTAAACTACCTCGCCATTGAAAGGAGAGTAATTCCTAACCTATATCCAATCGCCATGGTCCCATTCATTAAAAAGAACCGGGATCCTACCTCTCTTAGCAGTATCAGGCCGATATCGATGACACCAATTTTGTTCAAAGTCATGGGGGGTGTAATAAAAAAAAAAATTCAGGATGTCATTCTACAGGATATATCAGCCTCTCAATATGCAAGGAAGGGATCATCAGCGCTGACTGCAATTGGTGAAGTGAAAATTATGCTCGATCACATTAGATCTAACAGAAAATCACGGCCTGTGGCAGTTCAACTGGATGTTCCCAATGCTTTTGATACAGTAGATGTCAACATTCTTCTTAAATTGCTATCTCAGTTGGACATATCAAAACAGATAATTCAGATATTGGACAATCTCCTGAATAATAGGCATATTCATATTTCCATAAATGGACATTACTCAGACGGATTTGCCCCTTCAAGATCCATACCACAAGGATCACCATTGAGTGGTCTATTGTTCATAAAGTACATTGACCCTCTGATTAAAAAGCTAGATCAGCTTCCAGGGATATATGTGCCTCGGCTTAAGAAAAACATCAAGGTTTTCGCATATATGGATGACATACTTGTGATTCTTCCATCCCGTAAACATCTGAAGACACTTCATTCCATAATTACCAATTATAGTAAAGATTATAATTTATCCATCAATCCTCACAAGTCATCATCCTGGTGCATCAACACTGGTAGAAAAATACTATCCAATTTTTTAGCGGAACCTCAGTATTTTCTGGGGTTTCCTATCTTCAAGTCACAGACTGCTATGTCTGTCTGCCTACAAAAATCCATCATAAGCAATGCTACTAAGGTGATTCATTCGCTGTCAAGGACATACCTGTCTCTACAAGGGAAGATTGCTCTGATTAATATGAAGATTATGGCAAGCATAAATTACTATCTGCCAATAATGACAGTTATCAAATCATTCAGCTAACAAATTCGGAGGCTCTGTGGTCAGCTCTTATGGAGAGATCGGACCACTGCAATTAGCATCCGCAGACTTCACTTTCACAGGAGACAGAGCAGTATGGGTCTCCATTCAATTCAGACAATCAATTTCCAAAAAGGGCATTCACTTTTAGTAAGCCTGGAAAAAAAAATACCCTCTATCAGATATTATAGACTGTAATACCTACTGACAGACCTCCCCCCAGTAAACACACATGGCGTGACACCATTATTAAACAACAATCTCTATACATCGGGAACCCAACAACAGAGTTTAATGATAAAATCAACATCTGGCAGGCACATCGCCTGCTGAATCCTGAAAATACAGTTATTTATGCTCACCTAGGGTGCAGCAATCATAAAATCACCACAATATTTAAATATTGCTACTGGAGCTCAAACTTTTGGATTATCTGATCAAGGTGAATATGGGATCCATGCCAACTAATACATTCTTATACTATAAGCGGTTTCTAAATAAAATAGACCCAATTTATCATGCCTGTTCTAGAGGAGAGGAGACCTTTAATCATCTGTTAAATATATGTCCAGGCTATAACAGTATTCAAGTGTCATCTCTCAACACTGCATTATAGCAGTGGATAAAATCCTGGACATCAGGGGTTGTCTCTTCTCTGGAGACTTTACAGTTATCAGGTTATCTATCTTCCTGATATACGCTTTTTGGTACACAAGGTGCAGGACAAAGTTCAAACAACCAACACCAGACTCCAATGCTATATTTTGCGATAGGCTCAAAGCTCTTCAAAAAAGGACAAGATACTATCCTCTAGATTTTTGTTTAATAATACATGGAGCCTACTAGTATGGCCCACAGACTCTACATGAATTTTGGACCTGATATATCCACATTGTAGTGTATCATGGAAGAAGTAGTCTATGTTGCAACATGTTGGATTCTACTAGAGAGGCATTGATTTCACACTACATGTATCCCATCTGATAAGTTAGCATTATTGGGTCAACCTCAAAAAGGGTGGGCAATACCAACAAAATAGTACGTATTTACTCATATATCAACCTGCTAGTGCAGAGAATGGTTCTGGCATACATCTACCAGACCAACGTCAGCAATGGATGAGCCAACTTTAACTAAGTGTATTTATTATTCATCTGTACAATTTTATTATGTCAATAAATATTTTTTTTTTTAAATAATATATTTTTATTATATTAACACTATTCATTACTTTTTTCATAAGACAACATCAGAAAAAATAGCTTTATAGATAATCTGGATTTAATAACATTATTTCTGTGATTATTCAAATATTCTTGAAGATTATGAAAAATATCAATTTAGAAATCAACTCATTTTTAATTAATGATTTAGTATATATATATACGCATGCGTCTAGCATTCCAGTTTAAACAAAGGATAAGAATTCTTTACAATTTTTTAAAAAGTTTAGATTTAAAATTGAAATTTATTCTTTTTACCTTAATGCAAAAAAAAAAAAAAAAAAAACAAGCAAATAATCCAGCATTGATGAAATACCGCAAATAAACAATTTGAAATAATATTTTAGCAAAATAAAATGTTTTCATTTATAAATACTTCAATTTTATATGCATAATGTACAAAAAATTAATAAATATTTGTGATTCTTTAAAAAAAAAAAAATGTAAATAAAACTATTAGAGATTTAAAAAAAAAAAACGTGTGTGTTAGAACCACAGACATATATTTTTGAAGACAAGCAATATAATATGTACAAAACTGAATAACATATAAAAAATGCTTGCATGTTAAAAGCTATGATGAATTATTTTGCTTTTTTAAAAATAACAACAGATACTTATATAAAAATTTACCTTATTAAATTCATATTTTCAACATAAAATTTCACTCTAAAGTACAATGTAAAGGTAAAGAGAGCTTTCTTGCTGCGATTCCAACCAGGAGGAGCACACTTTGATAACTTCATATCATGCTCAAGAAAAAAATATTCTCCATCTAAATAAATAAATAAACGATTTTAAAATATTCATAATTTTTAAAAATTTGAAAAAATATTTATTCAAAAAACCAACCATAATCAAAACTAATGCAAAAATAAATTTATGATCTTTTTTGGAAAATAAAATGAAGTATACACTGTATCTATATAAATGACTTCAATTATATGCTATATAATAAAAATATCAACAAACAAAAAAAATATTAAACTTTGTAAATCTATATTGCTATATAAATGTGAAAGCTTGTTTGTATATGATTTCATACCATGAGAAATATTGAACCAACCTTAAATAATCTCACATGATTTTCTTTCTTTGTACATAATTTTACTAGCATATAAATTTCTGCTTCAATTCCTTTTTAACAAAATTGTAATTTACAATTTTAAAATGTTTGGAAAATGTATATTGTAATTGTTTTCAAAATGATGTCATAAAAAAAAAAAAAAAATGAAGGCAGCACTATCTAAAATATTGCAGAGTTGGAAATTTTTTTAAATAGACAAAATTTGATTTTTTTTATATATTTTAATAAATTGTCTTTATAATCAAGTAATTAGTTTTTTCAATTTTATTAATAATTAATTTAGATCAGTTATAACAACGAATTTCATAAGCTTAAAGATTTCGATTTAAATATATAATTAGTTTAACAAATATTAAAGTAAAATTTAAAATTACACAGGTAACCTTTCTAAAAACTGCAATGGAACATCTAGAGAAAGGGAAAGAATTATCAAGGGAAATTATTATTTAGTATCCAATACATCAAAAATGGAATTATAATAAAACATATATCCTCTTTATATAAATATAAATTAGAAATATATTTTAATAATCAAGTGCATTATATATATTTTTATTATTATTCTACTAATATATGCAAAGACTTTGGTCACATTGCTAAAATAAAATACTGAAATGTAGTTGAAAATTAGAATATATTTAAAGAATATTTAGATAAAATAATAATACATGAGTTATCAACAGCATTTAAAAATGATCTACAACATTGTTTATAAAAGCATGTTACAATAGTTATTTTTTTACTTATAATATCCCACATTTTAGTATTTTGTGTAAATATTATTTAAATATATTTTAATTATCAATTACATTACATTCTTTTCATCCAATAATAAAAGTAAAGCCACGGGTACAACTAATATACTATATTTTATATATGCAAACAGCAATTGATTTCTCTGTAAGCACCATATAGTCATGTTTTTTTAGTAAAAATTATTTGGTTTATGTTGAAAGCATATATGTTATATTATTCCTGTTTATTCTTTTCTAATTGGATGTTCAGTATTCCATGTAATAAAATGTTTTTAAAGTTTTACAAAAAATGTTATTGAAAAAAAAAAAAAACATTATCATCCAGAATGTGTTTAATTTTGATGAAAGTCAGACATTTTGCTATCATTTTTTTGAAATAAAATATAATACAGTTATTTTTTTTTCTTCTTATTGTTTCCGTAAATGAAAGATTGAACACACACTCAATAAAATCTATGTAAGGGTGTCCTCTCAATTTACTAATAACTAAGTTGTGTTACTAAACTTTTTTAAAAAATTTGTTTATAATATAATCTTAATTTATAAATGCATACTATACATATAAAAAGCATGTGTTATATATATATATATGTCTATGTTAAAAAGTATTTTACACTTGCAATTCAATTAGCAATATATATTCTATTCTAATCAAAATTTATCAACAAATATACACAATGTACGATGTACATGGAGGGAGGTAGAACAAAATATAGTAGATATTACTTCTCCACTTACTTGGGGGTTTTTTTTTTTTAATTTTTGCCATTGGTTTACTTAATCTGATTCAAAATTCTTCATTCTATTCTCAGCTTCATTTTTTTATATATATATTTCATTCTTTAATGCACCTTCAACAATCAGATTTCTAAACACTGTCTAAAAAAATTGTTTTCACACTTTTTTCCAATATTTCATTTTTTAATGGTCAAAATACATGTGTTATGAATTTCAAATTAAACTTCAGAACCTAATCTCAATGATCCACAATATAGCAATGCTAAATTCAGATTTCTTTTTTTGATTTCTACTATTCTTATTTATCCATTTTACTAAAGACTGGAAATATTGCTTAATTTCATACTTTTAAAATGAAATATAAATACAATCCCAGATTTCCACAATTTTATTGCATGTGCTACTTGTTAATCTTAAAAAATATTAATAAACCAAATACAAATTAATGTTAAGTTTAAGTAATTAGTAATATTTTTTTTATAAATGTCATTCAGAAATTTAATTTTTTTTTTTTAGCTGTACTATAATATACACATTGCCACCATTGTTATGATTTTTTGCATTTACCATAGCATTTTCATTCAAGCTCGTTTCATTATTTATCCTAACATTTTGCAAAAATAATTAAAATTTGAAATCTATCAGTGGTAGAAAGACACAGCAGAGTATTTTCAGAATTATTGAATAATACATATGTCTGTGGTGATGATGTAGGCTATTAACAATTGCTGTCCAGCCGACATGAATACCTACATTAGTTATGATTTCTTTTCACCATATTTTTTAAGTGTATTAGTTGTGTTGTAATGGTCAGAATCGTCTATCTCGCTAACACACTGCATAATTCAAACCCCAGACACTAAACTGAACATTCTAGGAGGGGTTGCCTTCTAGATATACTAAGTTCGAATCTAAAGTCCAAATTTCACAGCGCCACCTACGTGATAACGCATCTGATGCTACAACTAGTATAACCTTTAACCGGTGCCTGGTGGTCAGGGAGAAACAAAAGACTCTATACTAAGATAAGTTTGGGTGGCTAATTAACGTCTATGGATTTATAAAAGAAATGCAGAAAATATATATATATAGACCGAGACAGTGATAGGAATCAAATAAAATAAGAGATAAAATTTAGTTTTAAATAATTTCACACAATTTATTTATATAAATATATATAACGCCACTGTCTGCTTATATGAGTCAAGGACGCGTATTAAATAATTGTTGGCATTTATATTTCAGTAATGACAAAAGGTTTTAAAACAGAGTGATATATTCTATTCCTCGGGCTAATAGCGTTACGATAATGTGCTTGACAAGAAAGGAACATGTGCGAGGTGCTTTGAGTAAATAGACAAGTCTAAGACAATATTTGAAATTAAATGTTCTAAAATATTTATTGATTTCGAGAATAGTACGGACTAAAGCTTACTAAGCAAATGTGGGAATGGGATCAAAGCATTTATTTGAGAATAATAATAATAGATTTGTATTGGGAGGTCAGTATTGCTGATAGTGAATTTATAAAGTTGGAGGGTGTGACTCGTTTAAGTCACGGATGCTTTGTAAAATAAATATAAAATGAAACAATATTGAAGATCCGGAATAATTACGGAGGGCATCACGCCGCTCACCCGTAGGAAAGTATTTTGATGAACAGCCGAAATTTAGCGACTGTGTGATGGTTGCGTTTAATTCCCAGGGGTGTCATTTGGGACACCCTCTGCCTGGAAACTGCAAGCGTGGAGAGAACGGCCTTAGCCGTGTAAAGAATCCTTGGAAAAATAAAACAAAGTGGTCTCAACAACCAATTCATGTACCAGCAATACGAGACTAGTGTATATAAAAACATACTAAATGGGTTTTACTCGGATTAAGAGACATGCCCAATCAAATTCCCCGAAATTCATTTAAGAGGGTCTGCACATTTTCGACGTCAATGATGAACTTTATAATGAAAGTAGAACACGGTAATTAAAATAGGAAAATGCATGCTTGCGGGTTTGAAAAGTAAGTATAGATTTATATACGCAATCATGCATTTGGGGACACATTTAAATCATTGACTTCGCACATACTCTTATATTAGATTAAAATCAATAGCATGTAGATTTTAAACTATGTGATTATATTACATTAAAGAAAAGAATCGCCCTCGAACGAGTGATTTGCAAGATAGTAAAATTGGAAAATTATAAATTTAAAATATGCCTTAATAGCGGCGTCTTACTTTCAATAGAGGGAATAGTTCACTCGGTCAAAGACGATTCTGACACATTATCATAATAAAATAAAAGAAAGCTTTATAAATAGAAAATATTAACCCAAGGATAGAGAGCAAAATGTTGAGTATATTTAAATACATGAAAGAAATACATAATGAAGTTGTGAAATATAAGAAAACAATGTTAAATAGCTATAGCATGTTAGTTAGGAATCACAAGAGCTCTTGGGTTAATTTGGGTTACCTCTGGAAACGCATTTGCAGGTAGATGTTCGGCAGGTTTTATAATTCAGCAGCAAAATCTGGAATGTTCATATTTTGGCAGCGGCAGCAGCAGTTCCGGGGTCCGTGTGATAACTTTAGATGGTATGGAGCAGCGGCTGGCTATTCCGAGGGGACATAGCCATCTTAACGCCTCTACTCGAACATGTCAAGGTTAGCAAATTATTAGAATCTTAGAACAACTCAGAAACCTTTAGACAACTCAGAATTCTTTAAAAGCTTAGAATGGAGAACAAAAGAAAACCATCCCTTTTATAGTAAAATTTAACAATAGACTAGCCCTGGAGCGTACAAAATTATTGGACTTATCTGCTGTAATTAAATCTATCCGAATGTCTAAAGGAATTCAACATTAATTAATTTCTTTTGTTAACTTCCCCGTCGACATTCGAATTACAAACTAGATTAAATTAAAATTACTGCTACTAATTAAAGAAAACTTAAGTGGACAGCTGCTGTTTTTAGATAAACTTATATAATTAAACTATTGTCCCTCATTTATTTTAACAGAAATATTTGGGATGATTTTTATTAAATAAAACGAAAATTATTTTATTTTAAATTGTAATATTTGAATCTATCTACCAAACGAATATTTACTAAATGAATTTTATTTTAAATCAAAATATATTACGAAGGTAATATATTTGTAAATAGATCCAAACAAAATAACTAACAATTTATAATTTTGATATGTTTTAAAATGGATATCATAGTGTGTGCGCAATTACGACTTATATAACTTACTTTTTAATAAATGTAAATTATGTGAACAAATACATAATTCATAATATTTTATTTTATTTGGGAATAACTTATATATATAATACGAGCATTGTGCTCGTGGTTTAAAATTAGGCGGGATTTTCGGTATATAAGTGTATTGCAGACACACTACGATAGATTGGGGTTCAAACTAAGGTATGAGGGTAGGAAGTATGTGAGAAAAGGTGAAACGAAGATCTGCAAAGCAGACCTTACTGTTTCAGTGTTAAATTTTATTTAATTACAATTGTTTGGAGTTTGTGTGTAATTTCTTGTATTTTTATAATCACCTTATTTTATTTTTTTGCAAAATATTTAATACAATAATGACATTTAAAAAAAACAACTGCAACTTCACCATAAATGTATGTGTTTGGAGTTTTGTGTAATTTCTTATGTTTTTGCAATCACCTTACAAAAAAAAAAAATTACAAAATATTTAATAAGATGCATTATCCTGTAATTCTGAAAATACTTTATTGAATCTTTTTCAGTCACTGGTAGATTCCAAATTTTAACTATTTTTGGAAAATGTTAGGAAAAATAATTAAACAACAGCAAGCACTGGTGGTCAAGAGGTCAGTGCGACTGCCTTATAAGCTGTTGCCCGGGTTGCGGGTTCACTTCCCGGCCGGTGCTATGGCACATGAAAAAAAAAAAAAAACAACAGCTTGAATGAAAATACTACAGTAAATACAAAAAAAATCACGACAATGGTGGCAATGTGTTAACATTTCTATTTTATAGTTTACCTTAAAAAAATAATTAATTAATGTTATGAATAGCATTTGTAAATAACAATATTAATAATAATTATTGAAACATTATTAAAATATTATAAGATAATAATTATTTAAAATTAAAATTAATTTACATTCGATTTGTTAATATATATACTTTTTTTAAAATTAACAAGTAACATTTGTGTTAAAATAATTTTGTGGGGGGGACGGGACAAACAAACACTTTGAAGCCCTTTTAAATGAAAAAATAAACAAAAAAATAAATGGCAAGCTTCAGGTAAAGAAATTATAAGTAAGTGCCTATTTTTGTTTTTAAATATTATTTAATTATTGTTTCAAAATTATTTTTTTAAACATTAATTTGTTTTATTTTACTAAGTGTTTTAATCTCGGGTTTACTTTATAGAAATAAACTAATAAAACATTAACCCACATTAAATGTCTAAATTCATATTTTCAAGACTTTCTGGCAAAAGCTCAGGGAAAAAATGTCTTTTAATTTACAAATTTTATTTCACAGAATTGGGTGGAGGGAGGATCGCTAAAATTTACCTTGTACAAAGGAGTCTCTTGCCCATGATGCGGCGCTAAGTGGAGATACTTTGTTTTTAAATGCTTGAAAGCAGAAAGGGTAGAAATAATGAAGTTATGAAAGATTAAATATAAACAAAGTGATTATACAGAAAGTGGGTTATTGGTTTTTATGATGGGTTTGGGAAAAATAAGTAGGATTTAGATATGAAGGCCATGGAGTTGACAAAGATTATGTTGTGGAAATAGGATGGAACAGGATATGGAAAAACTTAGGATGGGGAATGGAAAGGGAAGGTAAAGTAGCAACAGGTTTCTCTGGGCATAGTTGCTGAAAGATTCCTGACTCATATAAGAAGTCACAGTGCATCACATCACACATTAAAAAAAAAAAACATTTTAATTAATTAATTCCTATTGAAATTTAAATATTATATATTTGAGTCAATATCTGATTTCACTTAAAAATATAGATTTTTTCTTAATTAATTTATAAAAGAAGATAATCAATTCTAAGTATCTGAATGTAATTAATAACACATTGTAAAGTAGTTAGTTTGATTTTTTTTAATTATCTTTTTAAAATTCAATTTCAACTGAAAATCATTAAAAGAAATGAATCGTTAAAATTCGGTGCTTTTTAAAAACAGATAAAAAAAAAATCATCAATAGAGCAAAGACAAAAGATAATTTTGAGCAAACATTCCTACTGTCATAATGATGTAATCTAAAATTGAAAGATAATATTATAATCATTTGCATTTTTCGTGTCTGTATTGAAACAAAAAATTAACGTAATTAAAAATTACCAAACAATCAATGTAATTAAAAGTTAACAAACATTTTTGGCACATGAAGGAAAACAGAAGCAGTACCAAAAATGTATGACTCCTCCCACAATGATGAAAGTTGAATCATTCGATAAACATCATTTCGAAATCAAATTAACTTCAGATCTTTACCTTCAAATAATAATAATTATATGTTCATTTAATGACAACTAATAAATGGCTATCTAGTTTAGCTTAGAGCCAGATTCCTAAATGATAAATCTGAAGTTTGTTCGAACGTAAAATTTGGCAGTTTAATGGGCTTACGAATCCTACTAGTTCGCATATAAGAGATAAGCTAGAAATCCCTCACTTTCTCTATTACAGCGTACAAATTGATAAAATGTGTCAAAATTACTATTTGGTTTTCAATCACATTAAACTAAAAAAATGAATTTGAATAAATAATACGAAAGTAGTTTAAATAGTTACAAAAACTAATTTGATTGTAATGTTCAAGGATGTCTTTTTGTTATTGTTTATTTGTTTTAAACTATAAAAAGTTATCAAATTTTGCTTAAATATATGTCAAGAATAAGCAAAATAGACAATATTGAAAATGTCATTTTCCATAATATTTAGTAAAATGATGATTATTAAAATGTATTTTTCTAAATATATATATTTTATTCAAAGAATTCAATTTGTAGTGATTATTTTAAGTATTTAAAATAAATTAAGTTATATGGTTATGTTATATTGTTATGGTTTAAACAATTCTATGTCTACATTTAAGATCTATATGTATGATTAATTTATGAATATCACACCATAGTACCGTTTAAATCCATAAATTAAGTTTCTAACAATTTTCTATTTTCATTCAAGAACTTTATATGCATGATTGGTAGCTAGATATTATTTTATAATTCTCTATATTAATAACGTGAAAGACTAAAACCTTTGACAGAAGCGTCTTAAAGATGCTTATGTGACAGCCAATCAGATGTAATACTGACTGCACATGGAACTCTCAATTCAAGAACACAAGCCAGAACTATAAGAAAAAGATGGAACCCATCTTCTTCTCTACTGGTTCCATCTTTTTCTCATAGTTCTGGCTTGTGTTCTTGAATTGAGAGTTCCATGTGCAGTCAGTATTACATCTGATTGGCTGCCACATAAGCATTTTTAAGGTGCTTCTGTTGAAGGTTTTAACCTTTCATGTTATTATTAGATCATCTACTAGTGCTTAATAAATTTGATATAATTCTCTATTCACCTAATGGTTTCAAATTTAATATAATTAATACTATACATGAATTATTCATAAATAAAAATTCTTGGAGAACATTCAAAACACTTTAAAGGATAATATTTTCCATATCTCTTGGCTTTTCTTGGTGCCATTTTAATTTAAAACATTTAGTCCTAATACTGGACTGATTTGTCAAAATCATGTTATATATATATATATATATATATATATATATATATAACATGATTTTGATATATATATATATATATATATATATATATATATATATATGCAATAATAAAATCAATAATAGCTGAATGATTTATTGCTTAGGAGTGCAAAAAAAGTTTGAAAATTGGAAGTAAAAGAACTCAAATGGTGATCCATGAGTTTTGACCTCCAAAGCCCATCACTATATTAACCAAGCAGGACATTTTTGCAATGTCAATATGCAGCATTTATAATGAGATATATCTGTTTAAATGATTCTCCAACATCACTTCCATATCATCTTCACTGGCACTGTTTTTGTGCACTTCAAACATTTTCTGTATTATCGCAGTTTCTGAGGAAACATGTTCATTATATAACCTTTCTGACAGAGGAACACTCTCAATTCTCTCAAATCTAACATTGACATGGGTAATTTATTTCTTAAATCACTTTTAATTCCCACAGATATGAAAAAAGAATTGTTACTACTATGAAATTTGTGGATAAAATCTGATGTTTAAAAAAATATTCACTAGCTCCAATTTTACTTTCCATTTTTAGAATAGTGATCTTTGGATTAATGTATAGATAGATTAATCAGAATGTGATATAGGACTAAAAGAAGAATTTCATCTTTTTGGTTTCAACATTAGCTGCTGGTAATAATTGTATTATATGTGCAATTCAAAAAAATGGTCAATGAAATGTTCTAATATTTTGAATGCAATTTCTTATAATGACTTTGATATAATCTAATGTTCAAAAAATTTAATTTACTATCAATTTGTTAATTAATGAATAAACATTACAAAGTTTCGTTTGAATAATTATCAACTTGAGAAAATGAATTAATGTAAACAACTTGGTAACCTTTTATATAGAAACAAGAAATTTGATATTCAATTGTGATAGAGACTTTCCATTAGAATATTTATCATAGATTTATAATTATATCAACTAAATGAATTCACATAGAACTATTATTTTATCAAATGTATTCTATGGAAATGAAACATAGAAAGCTATCATTATAACATAGATATTGGATCAAGAATATATATATTGTAACGATATATAAATATGTCGTTACATTAATTTAAAATAAAAACTTAAAAGTTCGCAAATAAAAGAAAAAAAAACTAAACGCTAAAATTAAAATGTTTGTTAAACGTATATATTCGCACAGATGCTAAACTTTAAATTTTTTTTTTTTTTAAATAAATAAAAAAAGGTATTTGAATGTATTTTTTTTATAAAAAAAGATTTAAATATAAAAATAGTTTAAAAAAGAAATAACGTAAGTAAAAATAAAAACAGGTATTAATTAATTCCTGTAATCTGTAAATGGAAATGATTGTTTATGAATTATCGAAAACCAAACTAGCCTTGGGCTCTTGTATAATTAAAATGATCTGATGAAAGATAGATAAGAGAATAAAGAGATTTTAGCTTGACCAATGGAAGCACCAAGCCTCAGCCCGGACCCGAACAAAAATTTCGATTAGTGACGTCTTTGTTCATTCAATCTGGAGATTTACTATAAAAAGAGAAATATTGAGTTCCAGCGTTGTGTGTTTGAGAGTTGTGGTAGGACACACATACCACACTCTCTATTTAAAAGAAAAAGGAAAAGACTGTGATACCTTGAACCAGCTATTGCCATCTCCAGAACATTATCTTCCAATGGAGGCGTCACGGGAATTAAAAGCAGAAACCTGGACTCTTCTACCGTAAGCTATATTGACATGAACTCTAAATTGAAAAATAATTAAGAACTTTCGTTCAAGCTTCTGAACTTCTATCTGACTTTTTTTTAGTTTAAAATCAAATTAATAATGTTTAATTTTATATGTTTTCCGATTGATAAAAATCATTTCTATTTTTTTTTCTTATTGTATAAATTATTTATTGTTTAAATTTTAAATGATGAAATTTAGGTTGGGTATAGACGTTGCATAGATTCGTTAGCAGTTGATTATGTTGAAGTTTTCACGGTTGATTGGAATATATAGGTCAACGATGTTAATGCGGGCATCTTACAATGAATGCCACGGGGCCTTGTGTATTCCCTTTTGCAATTGACATTATAGATGATTTTGTATTTTGATCGATTGTGTTTAATTTGGATGTTTTTGACCGTGGAATCTGTTCAGCCGATCTATACTCAACATTTTAAAAACAAATTTATAAAAATAATCTGTGCGAACGTATTTAAATGTTAAATTTAAGTCGGGCGTGAATGGCTATATAGTTTTGTAAAGTTATATTAAGGGAGGGTAATCTTAGGTTATTCATTTCGTAGTTGAATTGGTTCAATGGATTGGATATATTTGTGTAACTGTAGATGTAGTATGAGGTCTGCTACGGGCAGGATTATAGATATACACCACACACCCTCTGTTTGCCTATGGATGGATTTGTAAGACGGCAAAGGACCGCAGTCCATTCCTATGGAGTTTTATGTTTATTGTTCTTCTCGCCAACAGATGTCACATTCCTGTTGGTGGAGAGACAATGTCTTCTCTAATCTACTTACTGATCAGATGTACATGCCTGACAGTATAGTATTTTGTGTTGTCGTATCATGCTACATTAAATACATGAATGTATCAGATGGATTGGCGCCAGTTTGGTTGCGAAATTTGTTGCCTAAGGTTAAATCAGGGAAGAATATTTTCTTTTCAAATGCAGATCTATGTAGTCTATTCATACTTGACTATCTAAATAAAATATTAAACTCATTGAAACTTAGTTAAATGTAAAATTAAAAGTTAATATAAAAATCTAAAATGTTAAACTTTTCCTCAAAATTTAAATGTTATTTTATATGTGCGTAAATAAATATTTTACGTGTTAATCTCTGGCAGTGGCTTTTATTCTTTTATATTTAAGATATAAAATTTATATTTTATCATCTCTGCTACTCCACTGAACTAGTGACTTGGGCTAACGATCGGAATATTTAAATAAAGTGGAATCTTAACAGCGCGTATCTGCCTACTCTATAAATTTTTCTAGGTTTAAATGCCTAGATGGCGCCCTGGTAGTTGCAGATATTGTTTTTGCGATTAGATTCGATCTTCACTTTCATTTCGATCATTATAATATATATATATAATTGTATGTTGGACCAGTTCCATCATCTATAATTAACAGTGAATTTTTTTTTTTTTTTTACAAATAATTCAAACTTATTTAAACTTTTTAAATATATTCTATTGTTACTAATCATATACAGGTTACTATATGACATAATATTTTTAATGCTATTATTCTCCTCTCTTCTGTTTATGGCCAGATCAATGGCAGTAGCATGGGAATGTGGGATCTTAAAATTCATGAATACTGAATTTAAAAGGATATTCTAGCCAGTTAGGCTATTTTATCAAAGGCAATAATCAATAGAAATTTTTTATACTTGTCTATGAAGATCTCTCTAATTTCATTGTTTTGTAAAGACAAGAATAATTAATGGTTTGCAAACATTATGAATTATCATACAAAGTTAAGTTGCAGAATTATTTATCATATTCACATCAGCAGCTTTCATATTTTTTTTTCTTTTAACTTTTTCCTCTATCCAACATTTCTAGTTTTCAAAACTGTTGCCTTTGACAGAATAGCCTAGTCAGTTGGAAAAATCACCTTAAATTATATATCCATAAATCTAAAGATACTAGATTTCAATACCATGCTTGTAATGTCACTAGTCAAATGAGCAACACCTGAAGAAGAGAAAAATAATATCTCTTAAAATATTGTGTTTATACTAATATTGGTACTATTACTAACAAGTGAATGCATTAAAAAAATTTAAAGTTTGAATTTTCCTAAAGGCACTGAATAAAAAATTCTACTTGAAGAAAGTAGTATAAAATAAAATTACAAGTAAAATGCCATGATCATAAATTTTCAGATGAGAAGTAGAATATTTTCATTTAATCCCCAATGGTTACAAATGGCATCATGTAATGGTATACATTTTCAAATGCCTTAATTTCATACAATTTAGCTCATGTCCTATAAAGTGTATGCCCTATTTTTATGTTCAGAAGTATCTTTTACTACTTGTAGTCTAAATGGCTGCAAATTTGTTTTCTACTTTCAAGACAAATATTACAACACTTATTGTAACTAATGCTGATAATAATAAAAAGCAAATTTATTTCATTATAATAATAGACTGAAAGAAATCAATCAATTGAATCTAGTAACACAACAAATTAACTTTATTTTTTTCATTTTTCTTTTATGACTATATTTTTTTAATTTTTTAAATAAATATTTTAAATAGTTATTGAAAATAATGATTATAATTTAAAAAATCAAATTAGAAATGATATTTATATAAAACAATATTCTTCTTATAAACAATATGAGATACTATCTGACAAAATATCTTCTTTGACTTAATAGATGAAATGATTTTGAGTCTACTGTTATACGCATATCTTCAAAAAAATGAATAATAGATGACGCAAATAAAATTGTAACAGACTTTCTAAAAAACATATGATGACTTTGAGTGTGAATTTTTAAGAGAATGAGGCAAAGCAAATTTGTTTTATAAAGATTAAATAGAACTAATATTTGTTGCTGAAAAAGTTCAAAAAAAAAAAAAAAACATCACAAAATATCAAATAAAGACATATTGCAAATGATGCATCATATATGTAGATACATTTGTGCTTCAAAACATACCTGTATAGTTACTTTTACTCTTGTTTTGTCTATCATTCTCTCCCTATCTAGAATTAAAATGGCAATTCTCATTTTTAAGGCTCTTCTGTCATATGCCAAGTTTAATAAGATTGTTTTATCTATATATTTTCATACACTTAAATAACAATTGTAATTAACTAATAGTAAATATACACATTCTATTTATAAAAATGTGTCATAAACTAAAATGTATTAAAGAAACTATACAGCAATTTTAATAATAAATAACATGCATTAAAAATGATATAGTGATGACAAATCTATTTGGCCATAAATTATAAATTAAATTTGATTTTTTTTTTCAAATTTAGATTGTTTCTTTAAAAACGCCAGTCCAAATAAATCAATTAGCCATCGAATTGATAGTTTATAAAATTTTTGGCTAGAGAGCTAACAAAAAAGGAAAAAATAAATTCTCTCCACTATAATAGATATTTAAAAAGTTAAGGGAATTGTTTTTCTACTTCAAAATGATATTTTTTTGAGATTATTTAGAGCTAGCTTTACCCTATATATTATAATATTGGAATCAACAAGGGTTTTGAGTGTTCCATCCTCGAATTTTCAATAATATTGATGGCTGACAAGTTGAAGGGTGGAGAAGATCGAAGCTTGTCCATTAAAGTTTGAAGATTTATTGCCTTAATATAAACTGAACACTGATTGAATATATGTGTGGGAGATGGTGACCTGGATCAACTGATGAGTACTGGTTCAGCATGAAATACGTGTATTGGAAATCATTTATCTTTTTCATGTATATGTAATAATGTGTATTGGTTATATAAGATGGAGTGTATTGCTGTAGGGAGTTTAAAAGTCTGAGTTCTAGTCCCTTCTAATTATATTAATCTTAATATAGACAATATATATATATATATATACATAATTGAAATAATATTTTTAACGGTTTAAAAACAATTACAAACAATCCTTAAAATCCGCAGAAGTACTTTCGGTTACTTTTTAACCTGCCTCAACTGCCATTAAATTCAAAAACCAAAAGCAGAAGCAAACGTCATCAATTCAAATTCCACGAATCTCGTATTTTAATGTTAGAAGCTTGTCGATTTATTAAATGCATTTTATTCCTGTTTATAAAAATTGCCTCTTTATTTTTTCTTTTACTATGGTTTCTCTCTTCATGAAGAATTTTCACATTTTCAAAATTAAATTTAAATTTATATTTACATGCTTTTTCGTAATCAAAGAAAACTGAAGGAGATATTAAATCACCATTATTTTTATTTTTTACACGCTTATATAACAATTCATGTTCCTTCAATCTTTTCCATAAAAATAATTGAACATGCATTAAAAAGTAAAAATATTTGTAAATATATGATAAAATTTATCATTGATTCTTTAAAATTTTTTAATGATAACATTGTTGCATCTTTTGAAGGTCAATATTATAAAATGACTAAAGGTTGGCCTATGGGTTTGCCTGTAGTTGCACAAGTTTGCAATTTTGTTTTATCTACATATGAGAGTAGTATTTTAAATATGTGTATTTTTGGAGATATTAAAATTTACAAAAGATATGTGGATGATGTTTTTGTTTGTGGAAATACTAATAGTATAAATTTTCTTATAGAAGAATTAAATAAGTTGAATGGCTTGAAATGGACTATTGAAAAAGAACAGAACAATAAGAGTGACTATTTAGATTTAATGATCACAAGAGATAACAGTATATTAAATTATAAACTAATAATTAAGCCACTGCAAAAAAGAGGATATATAAATTGTAAATCAAAAGTACCAATGATGCATAAGATGGCAAGTTTTAAATCTTTTTGTTTCGGAATGAAAAATTATGTCATTACCAAAGTGATAAACTGAAAAATATTGAGATATTTGCCAAGGTCTTGCTTAATGTTGGTTATAAAATGGAACAAATAAACAATACTTTATGTCAATTTTAAAAAAAATTATTATAATTTAAAAGAAATGAAGATTAATAGTAAAAAATGGATATCTATTCCATTTATTTCAAATGCACAAGTAAAATTTTTTAAGGATTTATATAAGAATGTTTTTAATGTTTCATTCTACGTTCCAAACAATATTAATAAATTAGTCAATAATTCTAAGGATGTCATACCTGTCAAGCAAAAAGGTAATGTCATATATCAATTTTTTTGTGATTGTAAGCTGTCATATATAGGTGAATCTAGGTGCAGTATTGAGAAAAGATTGAAGGAACATGAATTGTTATATAAGCGTGTAAAAAATAAAAATAATGGTGATTTAATATATCCGTCAGTTTTTTTTTGATCACGAAAAACCATGTAAATATAAATTTAAATTTAATTTTGAAAATGTGAAAATTCTTCATGAAGAGAGAAACCATAGTAAAAGAAAAGATAAAGAGGCAATTTTTATAAACAGGAATAAAACGCATTTAATAAATCGACAAGCTTCTAACATTAAAATACGAGATTCGTGGAATTTGAATTGATGATGTTTGCTTCCGCTTTTGGTTTTTAAATTTAATGGCAGTTGAGGCAGGTTAGAAAGTAACCGAAAGTACTTCTGCGGATTTTAAGATTGTTTGTAATTGTTTATAAACCGTTAAAAATATTATTTCAATTATAATTACAATATTGTTTTTAATTAACGGATATTTTATTTATTTTATATATATATAAGTGTGTGTGTGTGTGTTTAACAATATGAACATGGGGGTATTTGGAGTGATACAAATCAACAAACTGAAAAGCAATGAATAGTAATCAACAAATACATGACTATTTTTAAGAAGCATATAAAATTAACAAAAATCAGCACTGGTAGTAAATAATATGCATCATATAAATCAAAAATTAAGTATACCCAGCAATAATCATCAAGAATCAGAAGTCATTGTGTGTGTGCTTGGATTTAAGTTATTTATCATCTAGCCAATGCCAAAGTTAGAGCATATTATACAAGTAATCAATGTTTCATTTGCATGTACATGCTTAAGTATTAAAAATAACTATAAAAATAATTCTATATACCAAAATATATTGGGATCATTATATCAATCAATTATCTGTGTTATGTTGTAACATAAGTATATTGGATATCAGTAAAATAGTACTTATCATAAAATATATAATTAAAAGTAAATGAACTTTAAAGATGATTTGATGAACTTAGCACCATCACATAATTAAAAAAAAATGTACATAGATATCCAAACTTATATATTCACACATATATATCATAAATTAAGTCCAAATTAGCTTTGGAATCACAAAGACCTTAATAGTTATGATTGTGAACAAAAGAAAATATACATGTCTATTTATAATAAACTTTTTGCAATATACACCTGGGTCTCGTTTTATGCGATATATAGGTTCCTCAGAAAACATGTGCAAACAAAATCACGCAAAGATAGACGTAACTTACATTGAAAAGGGGGGATGCGGTCTGTGATTTTTTAAAATTCGTGTAAAAGCAAAGCACCAACGTAAAATTACTTTAAAATTCACGCAAAAAAAAAAAATAAGAAAATAAAATATGACTAATAAAAAATTTCAAATTTGAAAAAAATTGATACAAGACAAACTTTTTTTAACTATATTTAATTTTATTCAAAATAATATATTTTTATGCATAATTTACAGTACAGTAATTTACATTTTTATACAAGTTTTAATTATTCTCGCTATTTGCCGAAAAACACGTTCGTTAATAAACTGGTAAAAAATCAGATTCTCACAAGAGGAAATACAACTAGCGCTAAGTTCACTCTCATGTTGTGTTAATGGTTTTCTGTTGACAACGTAATTAGTAATTAATCTTTGAGACGATGATTTTATTAATTGTTTATGAACTTAGACTTATGATAATAAAAAGACATTTATTCACCACTGCTGGGAAAAATTTAATTAAAACTAACTACTAAAAATTAAATTCTTATTTTTGTCTTTAATTTTTTAATTTTCAATTCTGTTTAAAAATCAAATTTCATTTTACATCACATTAATTTCAAGTCACCGTAAGTAATTTTTAAGTTGTTAATTACAATTAAAAATCAGATTTTAATTTTTAATTGTCAAATTTAATTGTCCCCACTGCTATTACTCACCTTTTAAAAATAAACTTGCGGATACTAAATGATTAATAATTGATTATGTTTTTTTAAAAAAGCAAAAACAGAATGTGATTTAAAATGCAAAATTAACACGTGCAATGTTTGAACAAATTTACATTATAATCTTGTAAAATTTAATGTGTGTATACATAAAATGTGGAAATCATGATTTTAATTTCATTATTGCATAAAATCTTACTATTATAAAGCACTGAAAATATTGAAATTACTAAGATGAAAGTCGAATTCCAATAATGTGCTATTACTTTCAATATAATGTAAGTGCGCGGAATTTATTATTTAAAGTAATAGCGCATTATCGGAGTTCGACTTCCGGTGAAACATGAATCGTGTAACTTCAAACTCGTGTTAAATAAGTCCATGTAAAAAGAGACCCAGGTGTATTTAGATATAGATTCATATTAAAGTATGACTCTACGATGAACCAGAAATTATTTATTTATTATTATTTAATAAGTTAACTAAGCAAAAGAAAAAGAAAAAAATTAGAAAATGATAATGTAACAAACTGAAAGTTAATTCATATTATCAATTTTATACATACAATACACATGATTTCATACAAAACATGTAATTATCATTACCTTCTAATATTTTTAATTAACATTTAATTTAGATAAGTTATTCCATTACAAAAATCAAAACCCTATACAAAATTATTCCATAATAGAGAAAACTAACTTTAACTTGAACCTTCTCCTTTTTAATTTGAAAATAAGAATATCATTATATAGTTTTAATCAAGTAAAAAAAAAAAAAACTACTAAAAAATTATTCATTATTTTTAATTATTAATTTCTTTATAATGTATCATTTATAAATGTAAAGAATATTTCAATACTTTATGGTTATGATTTTATTTTTCTGTATTTTTTTTTCTTTTTTAATTTTTGTAGTTGCCTAATTGAGCTTCTCTTCTTGTAAAACTTGCAGATAGCAATTTCTGCAACAATTTCATTGCATATTTTGGTTATTATAGCTTTCTCAATAAGGATTTTCATCCATTTACCCTTTTCTACTTTATCGAATTTAAGGATTCAGTTTAACAATAATATTCATTTTCAGAATAACATAAATTGAGACAACTATGGTTTTTGGTGGATCAATATATAAAACTTGCTGGAAACTTCTCTCAGAAGTATTTTCCTTTTCCATTCTTTTTAGTGAGATATGGTATATGGTTGGGTCAATAATAGTTAGCCTTTAGTCACAGTTGTAAGCTTCATAATATTATGCTGTTTTGCAAAATTATTTCTTATTGAGAATGAGATCAATTTAGTATCAGATTTCAAGCTGAGATCACTATTAAACTCACCGCCACTGAATTCTATTTCCCACGCATATTTAAAATAAAACACTGTCATCAATAATATATCTAATCACATGACTTCCTTGACTAATTGTTTTTTTTTTACCAAAAAAAATGATTTTTAAAAAAATACTCTATTTGTATACCAAATGATGACAACTTTTCTCATATGCTTAGTTTCTTCGTAGATAAGGATTTTAATCTTTTTTTTTTTTTTTTTTTTTTTTTCAAAAATAAAAATTGAACCCCCAAAATTATCATTTTATTTTTAATTTTACAGCTAAAAAATAAAAATTATACATTTATATTACTATTATCTCAAATTTTGTCACATGATCATTTCGTGTATGTAAATCTTTTAATAAATTTAATCTAACTAAATTCATATTTAACAAATAGGCTTTCCATGAAAATACTAAGTCTTCATATATATATAAATTAATAATTTTTAACAGATGTTATTAGTGAAATAATTTCAAAAATGTGAAAATATCTGTCCAAATCATCTGACTGATTTTCTAAAATAGAATAGACATTTCGATGTTCTTAGATATATATATACATAAACAGATAAGTACTTACATAGATAGAAAGAGGGAGGGGGGGATAAATAGGAATCAAAATTTTATTTTAATAATGAATTATTAAATAAATGGCTTTCAGTTAATAAAGGATATAAATATATTTCAAACAGATTCTTGATCAATACATGATTTTGAATGTTCATTGTGAATTAAAATATTGGATGCTATAATATCATTGGTAATTTGTAAACAAATAAGGCATGCCAACTCAAGAAATGAAAGAACACCATAAACACACACAACAAAAACATAATAGACATAAATTTATAATTATTTAAATGAAGCCTTGAAATACAAATATACCCACATGTATGATTAATTGATCTACTATATTTATGCGATATCTTGTAATGTTGAATTTTATTATTTTCTTCGGTATATATTAGTTTTTGAAAAGCTATGGTTTCTTGTATAATTGTAATTCATGTTTATATTCTTTCATCAGTTCTATCACCCAAATGAAAGTAAATAATGCCTTTAAAATAATCTTTACAATGTAAACAGAAACTATCTTTTTCATGAATAATTATGCTCGTGATAATATATATTTCAGTAAATCAATTACTTTTCAATTGATTTAAGTGCTGAATTCAATGAAGATGGGACTAAACTATTGCAGATAACGATATCATACTGATTAATTGTATAATTTTGATAATATATTTGCAGAATAATATGAAACATTTTTAATGGAAATTTTCCACTGCTTTGTTATGTTAGTAGATAATCTATGTGCCACTTTCATAAAAGAAATCAAATAGAAATGACAGTCCATCATACATACAATTCATTTAGATAAAGTAATTATACCAATTTGATAAAATACTCTATCTTTTAAATTATTAAATCAAACAGCAGTCCATTTTATTTGAATTTGTGCTAATTTAAAATAATATCTATATTTCAAGTATAATTCAAAGTTCACCAAAAAAAAAAATGAACAAAAACATAAATAAATAATTAAAAAATAATAATTTATTGAATTAACAAAAGTATGTAAATGAAAGGGAGTTTAAATATTTTACATAAAACTCTACTTCAGATAATTTTTTGGTAAAAAAAGATCAATTTTATAAGAGTTAAAAAAAATTCAAATATTATTTCTTTCTTGTAACATTTCTTAAGTTTGGAAGTCTTAATATTGTCTGTATGCCAATAATTCTTCAAAAGATTTTATGACAATGTAAATAAAAGTCCTTTAGAATTAAATCAATTATAGCTGGAAATTTGTCATTATTTTTAATGATAAAATAAATTTAAATATATTTATTTTAACTAAAAGATATTAACAAATTGATATCAAAATTTGTACATGTGAAGATATTGGATAAAATTAAAAATTGAGATAATTAAAATAATGACCATAAATATAAATTGTAATATAATAATTGTCTGAACTTTCAGACTTAATGTTGGTTTTGAAATACCCAATTCAAATGTTATTGGCTAAAATGATGATACTGTGCATCATTGTCAAAGCCAATAAATGCAAATCAATAATAATAATGCAGATAATATATTAAGTAAATGGTGAAAATTAAGTGGAAAATTACAGATTTTAACTAATTAATAAATTACTGTTTGACATTCGCTGAACACCATGATATTATAGCTAGCTGAAGTGATTTTTTTTTTTTTTTTGTAAAAAAAAAAAAAAATGGCAAAATAACAAACTAATAAAAAATGATTCAGTATTTTTTAAAAAAGCTGAAGAGAACAGCATTTTCCAATAGAAAGTGAAGTCAAAGTAATTTAAATTAGTCTAACTTCAACAAGGTTGATGAATTTAATTCTTTGCTTTTCATTTTGGAGTTAATATATTAGATTACTTGGAGAATATTTTTGGAATAAAAACATTGACTTTTTGAATAATTTATTAAGTATTTATTAATTTTACACAATAATTGTATAATAATTATTAAAAAAAAAAGTATATATGATAACACTTTTATTTAATATGTATGTGTTTTATTTTTAAAAATAGAAGTTAACAAATTCTAGCATAATGCAAATACAGAAATTCACAGCTGGTATGATAACCACACCTTGTGAAAGTGCTAATACCTTTACTGATGCCATGGTAGGATCTTTTGAGATTATTCTAAAAACTATAAATGCAATTTTAATTTTTTTTATATAAATTTATCAGTGTTTCACATTTATTTATTACTGTTTAAAGAATAAATTTCAGTCAATGAAGATTTTGTTGATTTTCTGATGTCACTTGCTTGACTGCTTTCCACCCTTGATTGAATGATGAAAAAGTCATTTGTTCTTATTATGTATTCTATTTATTATTATTTTTTCAATATTTTCAGAGTTCACATGTTTATTTTAGAATGCTTTTCATTTGGAAGCTTACATCTCTAATAACTCAAGGTTAGTTTATTGAATTCTAATATAGAAGAAAGATTTAATACTAAAATCAAATGGTGAATGATTACAAAAATTATCACCAAAAGAATAATAAAAATGTCACTGTGTTAAAACAAGATTCCTAAATCTTATGCCTTCAATCAATCTTTTCTATATAAACTAAATCAATTTGATTTGGATCTCATAAATGCCCAAATAACTTTTCATGTACATAAAAATTGATGACTATGTTTCCTTATTTATTTTTCTCTAATATAAATACATAAAGTTGTGATAATCTGGTTTTCATGTTAGATCTCATGCTGTCATTTAAAATATAAAAAGATATGTTTTGCATGGCATTCTGCTTTATTATCGTTGTAATTATTAATAATTTAATTCAAATAGTGTACAATTAAAGCATAATTATAGCCTGTAAAAAGTTGGTAAAACCTGCTATTTAACTTTTCAATATGAAAAAATTGAACGAAAAATTTTTGTTTATTAAAATGATCAATTATTCATTTCTTATAAATATATTTAAAAATTTTGATTAATCAACCTTACTAAAAATGAACAAGTTTCTGTTTATATTGATAAGTGTTCATTATACAATCTGCTTTATATTTACACATACACCTGGGTCTCTTTTTACGCGGATTTATTTAACGCAATTTTGAAGTTATGCGATCCATGTTTCTCTGGAAGTTGAACTTCGATAAAGCACTATTACTTTAAATAATAAATTTTGCACACTTACATCATATTGAAGGTAATAGCACATTATTGGAATTCGACTTTCATCTTAGTAATTTCAATATTTTCAGTACTTTATAATAGTAAGATTTTATGCAATAATGAAATTAAAATCATGATTTCCACATTTTATGTATACACACATTAAATTTTACAAGATTATAATGTAAATTTGTTCAAACATTGTGTGTGTTAATTTTGCATTTTAAATCACATTCTGTTTTTGCTTTTTAAAAAAGAATGTAATCAACTATTAATCATTTAGTGTCAGCAAGTTTATTTTTAAAAGGTGAGTAATAGCAGTGGGCACAATTAAAATTGAAAATTAAAAAATTAAAGTGAAATAAGAATTTAATTTTTAGTTGTTAGATTAATTACTAATTACATTGTCACCAGAAAACCATTAACACAACATGAGAGTGACATTGGCACTAGTTGTATTTTCTCTTGTGAAGAATCTGATTTTTTTACCAGTTTGCAAACGAACCTGTTTATCGGAAAATAACGATAATAATTAAAATGTGTATAAAAAAATGTAAATTACTGTAAATTATGCATAAAAATATATTGTTTTGAATAAAATTAAATATTATAGTTAAAAAAAGTTTGTCTCATATCAATTTTTTTCAAATTTGAAATTTTTTATTAGTCATATTTTATTTCCTTATTTTTTTTGCGCGCGAATTTTAAAGTAATTTTACGCTGGTGCTTTGCTTTTACGCAATTTTTGAAAAATCACAGTCCGTATCCCCCCTTTTTCAAAGTAAGTTATGTCTATTTTTGCACGATTTCATTTGCGCGTGTTTTCTGAGGAACTTATCTATCGCATAAAATGAGACCCAGGTATATTTTATTATGATCTAAGTCCAACCTTTTTTTTTTTTTTGGGATATGTGGGTATCTAATAAGAATAAGTTTCCCAATCATTTGATAATTAATTTTATTACCCACACAATGCAATAATAAATCCAAATATTTTTAATGTTTGATTATGATTTTGTTTCTCAATGGATCAATAATAACACAAATAATATTTAACTTATTGAAAATAATATATATAGACAACATATCTAGTACATATGCAATTGTTATATGCAATTCAAAAAAGAACAACTTTCTTTTCAATTGTCGTGACATGCATATTACAGACAATAGAAGTAAGAGTCAGACCCACATATGTCAACAAATGCTCATGACATATAGATCACCCTTGTATATTAAAATAAGATTACTTATTCATTTTAGACATAATATGACAAGAAGTATTTTTACAGGATCCATATTGCACTTGAACAACGACTGTTATATTATATTAATTGATAATCAAACCGCACAATCCACATGCATCAAACAAAACTATTACTTGTCATTTATTAATTATGCTAACAAATTCAAATAAATAATAAATAATCAAATTTCTGAATCTGATATGCATATTGAATAAACCTGATACAAAAATTTGTAGTATTAGCATAATACGAGCTTTCAAAATCTTTTATTAGTTTCAACAGTTGATTTGCTTTATTGCAAAGTTCGCAATTTTCATTAATTATATTCATTTTGATGAATATCCAAGTTTGTATTGGATTGCCTAGCTTATTTCATAATCATGTCATTGTTTTTTATCACATTTTAATGCATCGTCTAATCTAACAACAAATTCCATTTGTAGAAATAACTAATTATCTCCAAAGAAACGTGGGCCCAATCATATTAGGGAATGTTGTGACTCAGTTAATATCATGCTTAATAAATTGGCAATATAAATTTTTGATAATAATTTGTGGCAATTATTGTGATGTTGTCTGTATGGCAAAAAATTATTGGGAATATAAAATTAAAATATCATAGTTTACAAAATATTCTAAGAAGAGTTTTCCACTTAAAGAACACTGGTTTATTTAATATAGTATATGTATTGCTGCTTTTCATTTGTATTTATTGGCTTTGATTAGTATATGCTGCATTGAAAACCAGTTTAGACTAAAGCGTTAGAATTATTTTATAAGTACTATTAAGTCTGACAATTCAATCAGACAATTAATTATAAAAAAAAATATGCCAAATGTACAATTTAAAAAACAATTGAAAGATTTACTAGACACACAAGGATTTTCTTTTTTCACTAAAGATAAACTGAAACACATATAGCTATAACTATAATAAATGTACACGTATCAAAAGCTAATTCTTGCATAGAGCTGGTTTTAAAATGGTGACTTTTATTTTAATAAAACAGCAGCTTCTTTTATTAAAACTTAGAACAGCAATTTATGATAATAAAAACAGAGATAATTTTTTAATGCTTCAAACTTAATGTTCTGAGGCAAATTTAATAAATAATTTTATTAACTATAATAATAAGAAATACATTAAAAGAAATCTAATAAGCAAAAAAACAAGCAAATTTCATAGGTTTTGATAATTATTTCAAATTACATTACATGTAGAAGTTTTAATATTTGCAAAAATTCTTTTAAATTACTTTTTAAACAATTAACATTTAAATTTTTTATTACTGAACAGAAAAAAAAGTAATGGTTCAATATAATATAAATATTTGAAATACATATAACATAAAAACAAATTCAAATTTTTCTCAGATAGGTCAACTTGAAACTACACGTCTCTCTCTAATGGAACACTAAGGTGGATTATTGACCTAAATCAAGAAGATATTGGCAAGACTATTTTTTAGGAATTAAAATGTTTTTGATCAATGATGTACTTAAACAAACGAATCATGGTTTACATAAAAGAAAGTGTCAATAACACTATCATATGAAAGCTTTTCTACTTTTAATTCCAGAAAGAATTTTTACATTCTTACAGACAAAAAAGTATATATATATATAAACTTATTATAGCAATAACAGTAATTCATTTATTAAATATTAACTTATTTTATAAATCGAAATAGCATAAAAACAGTCTCATTATTTTATTTGCATAGATTCGTTTTGAATTTCCATCATTCATATATATATCATTAGAATTATTACTTGCAAACAAATAAAATATAAAAATAGATATAAAAAAAGCAAGACTAAGCATTTAAATACATTCTGTAGCACTATATAGAGTAATTAAAATTTGATCACAGTATAACTCAACATCTGAACGTGTGTGTTGTATATTATGTGTAAAAGCATATCCTTCTGTGATCTTTAATGAAACACTAAAAAGACACAGTTCATAATACATTACATCACTTTTCTGTCATGAAATAAATCATGGCAAGAATATAACTAAACATTTAAAAAAAAAAAATTATAAGCTTTCAATAAACTTGGCATTAGTGGGCTGGAGTGAAAGTAATATCAAAAATAAAATGACAAGCAAAGCTGCTGAGGTGTATTTACTGGAATCTGTACTCAGCTGTCAAATATTAAATGTCAAGTACATTCATAATATTGTTTAAGAAAAACAAATGTCAATAATAACATTTCATGCACATAGCTTTTCATAAAATTTTCATTTTTACTTTATATAAATTTTCTCAAATTTTTTGGTATTACTTTGATTGTCATTGACTGAGAATTGATATTTATGTGCAATTATTTATTGTAAATAATTTGCTGTGTTAAAACGAATTTCAATTAACATTTCATATATATACAATCAATATTTTTGATCATAGTACTTAATTACAATTTACAGACAGCTTATTGTTATTGCTTTTTTTTTTGTTTGTTTGTTTTCTAGTTATTTATAAGGAGGTTTGTCTTACCCTTTCTTTTAAAGATTCCATGTCATGACTCCTAAAGTCATTTTTGATTTTTGCTAAGTCATTTAATATTATTCAGAATTATGATACTTTTCTTCATTAGTAGTGAAGTCATATTATATTACAATCATATTTGATTTTTTTAAAGTCAATACCCTAACTCAAAGGAACAAAGTACTTTTAACACTATTTAAAATGGCTACATATCCATTGAAATGGTAACCCTCCAATCCCTTACCATTTCATCATCAACCTGATAACCTACTAATCTGTGCTAGGTTCAAACCTTATTTAAAGGTTTAAATCTCGTATAAAATTAAGCTTTAAAATCTACTATCATGGCTACCTAAACAGCATTATTAATTTACATATGAAAGAACGCTATAATTGGACAGGATTAATAAAATAATAAATAATGTTTTATTATAGAATTAATGTTAAAATCAATTTATTAATTTTTATTATTGTAAATTTATATGTGGGTAGATAATCCAACCTATATTATAATGTATATAGGAGTGGCATGACTTAAAATATGTTAAAATGTTTTCTTATTTTTTAGTAATTAAAAGGGGTTAGTAATTAAAATAGATTTTTTGTTGTAAACATGAATTTACATTAACTGCCACACCTGCAGTAGGTAAAAATAAAACTTATTTTAAAATCTTGCTAATTGAAATTGTTTACAATGAAAGTTCTTACAGTAAAATCATTGGTCCAGCACTGTTTGATAGCCTAAGAAAAATTTATAATGCCTCAGAAATCTATCAATAGATTTAAAATCAAAATTGTATAATTTTGTAACATTAATGTAAATTTTTAGAGTTAATGGGTTCTGAGACAAAGTAATTTCCTGAAGTATAAGGGCTTGGATTGCCAAGCATATAAATAGGCTATATTTTAAGCTTAAGATATTCCAGATCCATTTTATGAAAGCAGTTGCCACCAGACTCTATGTCAATTTTATTTTTAAAATATCCAGCTAGAAAAAGAAATCTTTGCTGTTGCTCCATGAGGAGAACAGTGGGGACCTTGCTCTCATCAGATGCTGTAACAATTAGAATACTGCCAGAAGACCCATAGCCTAACCAAAGAAGATGATGCCACAAGCCACCCAGGAAAACTCACCAACCTACAGATCAAGCACCTACATTATAGCTGAATAATGACCAGTAAATATACTTGCAAAACTGAAGAGCTGTGTAATTCTTATATAAATTATAAAATCCTAAGTCCAAGTTAGGTCACGATCTTTAATTGCTTTCAAATTATAGTTCATGCTAAGTTATTCCATCATTAAACTTAAATTAGAGTCTCTTTGTATCTCCGATGTGTGATGCCGGCAGAGAGAGATAAAATTAGATTGATATCATCGGGATTGTTGCTCATAAATTGGTAGATCTGGAAAATAAAAAAATGGGGCAGAGTTCATGAGTGTTCCTGACTTACGTATCTTGCACATGATTGGACTCAAGGTACCTTTGCCTAGATGCTACATCTTCTTATGTGAACAGACAAAACCGACCGGTACAATATTTATAGCTAAGTAAACTTAAAATAATAATAGTTATTTAATTTTTTTAGCTTAAAGTCTGTCAACATCAGTACTAACAAATTTATCTAGTCATTATATGGAAATAACTCCATTCATTTAGAGCTGGTGGCCTAGCAGTTAGCAAAGCTGCCTTCCAAGCAGCTGGCCTGGGTTTGCTTCCCAGTAAATGCTTTTGACATATACATATATATATATATATATATATATATATATATATATATATATATATATAACTTTGTCTACAGAGAACTTTGGATTTCTACCAACCAAGAGAACAAGCTGGATTTAAAAGTGGTTTTAGTACAATAGATCATATCCAGGTATTGAGAGAAGTCATAGAAAGGACAAACGAATATGAGTTGTCATTATGTTTTGGATTTGTAGATTATGAAAAGGCATTCGATTCTATACACATTTCTTCAGTGATTAAAGCATTGGATCATCAAGGTATAGATCCAGGATATTGTCATATTTTAAAGAATATTTATAAAAATGCAACAGCAATAATTAGATTACATAATGATACTGGAAAAATCAACATTGAGAAAGGTGTAAGACAAGGTGACTCCATATCTCCAAAACTCTTTACAGCAGTGCTGCAAGAAGTATTTTGTGGATTAAAATGGGAAACTAGAGGAGTGAAAGTAAATGGAGAGTATTTAAGTCATTTAGATTTCGCAGATGATGTAGTTGTTTTTGCAAATAATGCTTCAGAGCTGCAGGAAATGTTTCAGGAGTTAGCAGATGAAAGTAGAAAAGTAGGACTAAAGATAAATGTTAAAAAGACTAAAGTAATGTTTAATCAATTTGTTCAAAATATGAAAATAAAGATTGATTATGAAAAATTAGAAGAAGTTAACAGTTATAAATACCTTGGTCAGATTATTAATACAGATGGAAACATAATGGAGGAAATTAATTATAGAATTAAACTTGGTTGGAGTGCTTTTGGTAGAAATAACTTGATACTAAAAGGAAATGCCTATGTGTTTGAAAAGGATGGTTTTTAACAAATGTGTTTTACCAGTTCTTACTTATGGATCTGAGAGTTGGACACTTAATAGAAGAGCAATACAGAGACTTCAGACCACTCAAAGGAGTATGGAGAGATGAATGTTGGGAGTAACAAGAAGAGATCGAAAACGCAATGTATGGGTAAGACAATAAACAGGTGTTACTGACCTTATTGAAAAAATTAAAAGATTGAAATGGAGTTGGGCTGGACATATTGCTAGAAGAGATGATAATAGATGGACAATTGAAATTTTAAACTGGATTCCAAGAGATTGTAAAAGACCCAGAAAGAGACCACATGTGAGATGGATGGATGAAATAAGAAAATGTGCAGGGGTGTTGTGGAGAAGAGAAGCTAAAGATCGGAGAAGATGGATTAAACTTGGAGAGACCTTCATCCTACAGTGGATTGATAATGGTTGATGATGATGATGATGATATAACTTTGTGATTTTTCTTCTAATTGACTTTTTTTTTACTTTCTTCTTTTCTTATTAAAATTAAAAAGCAACAAATAATCATAATTGTATAAGTAATAAAAACATTACTTAAAACTATAAAGCAATAATAATCATATTTTCAATTGCTTGGAATTCAAGAAGCATTTGACACCAAAATGGCATTCAACAAATCAAAATGTCTTTTTTAAAAATTTCATCAGTACTTGGATCCATAATTTTTTTTTAACAAAATCCTCAGTTCTTCGGACCATTACTCTTACTATTATTCTAAACACTTCCTGCAGATGAGAAAATAATAAAATATAATAATAAAAAAACAGTTTAGAATTTTTCTTGTTATTACAATTATGTAAAATGTGGGAGGATTGAAGTTATTTAGGGATCTCACTGCTAACATCATCTTATTGAAAATGAAAATCCAAAAATTAAAAAAAAAATCACAAAATAAAACTGGGAATGTATAAAGTATGTAAGATTTTCAAAAAGCAAAATATAGTAATTATGATTCATGCCATGGTAAAGAAGAAGATATATTTTGCTTTCACCATGAGAGAAAATCCTGAATAATTAGCAATGATCTATTGATATCAGTTTAATATTCTGGACACCAATTAAACATTAAAATCAAACATATTTATATATAAATAAATCATAACAATCAACCTTTTAACTGTCAACAATCTCAACCTGTAGCCAAGGCAATCTTCTTTAGCAATAAAGATAAAACCACCTTTATTTTTGGTCTGATATGTTTATATAGACACTAAAATTGCAACTTGACTAATAAGTGTAAGATTAATAATGCAAAGAAGTTTAAAGAAACCTCATTGATCAGTAAATATAATCTGATCTGAAAGCAGATTAATAAATAGTAAATTATAACTTCCACATTCTGAAAACAGATTAATAAATAGTCAAGGCTTTAATGTGTTTATAAATATAGATGATAACAATCATTCTTTAAGCTATCAACAATCTTAACCTGTAGTCAAGGCAACTTTCTTTAATAATAAATATGGTACCACCTTTATCTATGGTCTGTTATGTTGATATAGACTGTAATGATTGTAACTTGAATCTGTAAGTTATAATTGACTATTTATTATTCTGCTTTCAGACCAGGTTATATTTACCTGATTAATGAGGTTTGTTTTTATTAAATTTTTTTGCATTATTAATCTCACACTCCTTGCGCAAGTTGCAATCTTTAGTATCTATATATACATATCATACCACAGATAAAGATGGTACAATCTTTATTGTTAATAAAGGTTGTTTTGACTATAGACTGAGACTGTTGATAGCTTAAACATTGATTGTTATCATTTATATTTTAAAAGCATATAAAATTGGCTTTATTGTTTTATACAATTAAATCAAATGGTCAGTGAGAACTTTGAAAAACTTCTTGATCAGCTTCTGGGAGAATTTGTCAAAACATGTGTATGAAAAAAGATTGTATGATTAGAAACTGAAATGTCAAAATGAATATTAAAAAATGCAATTACACAAAATAGAGCTATTAAAAAAAAAATTTTAAAAGAAAAGAAAATGCTTTTGGAAAAATTCCCTGACTTTTTCATTGATTACACATTTTTTAAATCATCAAGCAGACAATTTTACATATAGATATCACCAAAGGGAGCACACTAATTAAAAATATGGTAGTGACTTTTTTTTTTACTTGGTTGGTATAAAAATTTCTTTTAATAACAGAAAATATGTCTGGAGCAAATTCGGAAACGAATATATACGATTCAACATGCTCGATATAAAGGAGAAATCAAATGGATGTTTATATACAACAATTATCATATTATTTAATAAATAGTTCTAAAAGTAAAAAACATATAGCTATAGACTTTTTAATTAAGCTGTCAAATTTTATTCGATATCTTAAACTATTATAATCTAATTAAACAAATGCATTTCTTACAATAACAATATCAAAAACCGATATGTGATTTGGATGTAAACAATAATGAAGTTATTAATTATAAAAAAAATGATTGAAGATGAATTTAAGAAAATGCTAAGCTAAGTAAAACAATCAACGAAAGTAAATATTTTAGATAGTATACTAACATCATACTATTCCCACCTTCATAAAAAAAAAAAAAAAAATAGATAAAGATAAGCAAAAAAGATCATACAAAAATCAAGATAATATAAAAACAATAGCTTTTAATAAAACTAATAATAATAATTGAATACAGAATTTGCTTAGGAGTTCATAAAAAATTTGAGTACTAAAAGAGAGAGAAAGAAAAGAGCTGCAATCCAAGGACTTTAGACTCTAGAATCCACCACTACACTAACTCAGCAGGATTGCGCCTTTTAAATTATTGAAAAATTCAGAAAACAAAAATCGATTTTAAAATTTCCATAAGATAAAATGGAAATTCTAGACTCTCTCAAATGAGTATGCTAACAAATACCAATTTAATAGACATATTGAAAATAACATAATAAAAATAAAGTATAGAGAAATATTACTTAGAATCATCAAAACCAAAGGAACTTTAAATGAATTCTAAAATCAATGGCAAAAAAAGTCAGCATGATTTATAGAACTGCATCTAAAAAACAATGATTTAGAAGAGTAAATCTGAAATTATGTTGACTAATGTTGACAATAAATCTATAATCTATAGATTAAATAATATGGATTTACATTACATAAACAAAGACAGTAGATTAATAAAACCTTTTTGTTACTTCCAAAGTAAATAAATATTAAATAATAATTGATACAGTTTGCAATCTTATATCAAAAAAGGCAGCTGAACTTAGGATGTACTGAAAAATTAAAAATGTTAAAGCACAAAGAATAATTAAAAATGCCAAAACAACAAAAAACTTCCATGTACTTTACTAACTACAGAATGTTTGTGATTCAGTTAATAATTATTTTTTTCAGAAAATGAGTATATTAAAATATGTTAATTTTTATGATAAATGTTAATACATAATCAAAAGATATATAATTAAAATATTGCAGAAAAAGAGATACTTCATAATGTCAATAATATAAAACTGCAGTGAATATCATATGGATATAATATTTATTCAAATGATAAAATATATATTAAAAGAATCTCAAACAATGGGAACATATTATAAATTTATAACTATTAGAGAAACAACAATCAATTAGGTAAAGTTGAACCACATTTATAATGAAAAATTGGAAAAGAGTAAAGATATACCAAAAACAAATAACATATGATGCTGTAGATATTTATTAGAAAAGTGAAAAAAACACAAAATGAGGAAAATGTTAAAAACAAATGATGGCAAGAAAAATATTTAAATAAAAAACTGATAATTAAAAAAGACATCATATATCAAGACAGGATAAAAGAAATCAATAATCTCAATGCATGTAGTCTAAACACAAGATAAATATTTCTGAAGAAATCTCAAATAAGTAATATCAGAAGTAAACATAAACTTAATGATACATGATATAAATACAAAACAATTATAGTTTTTAATTGAATAAAACATCAAAAATTATGAATTAACAATTATTATTATAATATTGTGCAATAATCATGTAAACTATTAACTTTATTATTTATTGTAATAATAAAGAATAAAAAAAAATTACTTGTGATTTTGTATTCAGTAAGTTTAATTTTAACATATTTTTATAAATAGTTTTAAATATAACTATCATAGATATAACATACCTCTGAAAAATGTGAGACCAAAAAAATATGGTTCTCCCAAGCAAAGATAAGTGACTACTGAATCAAACAACTGTTTTCCGGTTGTACTTGGCAGACATTTAATATCAAGTCTTTGACCATTAAGTAACACAACTGTAACCATCTTGGGCTGATTCCATAACTTAGAGGTCTTTAAATATAACAAAAAAATAAGACATAAAGAAAATTATTCATGCATACATAAATTATATAAACATAAAATGTATTGGCACATATATAAAGTATGTGCAATATTAACATAATGCATTGTTTTATATAAACTCTTTTTATATTTATAAATGCAGCATTTGTATGCATCATATACTATGGATACTAACATATTGCAGTAATTATCATGATCATTAGATATATTTTTCTAGTAAAATTAAATGCGATAAAAAATGATCTTTTTATTTAAGCCTATTTTAATTTTTATATATAATTTAATATAAAGTGCTTCTGAATCGCCTCTTATTAAAAAGAATCAATGGATTTAAATTGTATTTATTAAGATTAGCAAAAGAAGTAGCCATACAAAAATGAATATTAAAAGATGAAATTCAAATTATATTGTTAGTATTACATTACATTCTATAAACATGCATTTATAATAAAAGAGTAAACATTACTCCAGATTTTATACAAGTTGAAATTTATAATGTGATGTGATGGACTATGACTTCTCCTTATACAGAGTCAGGAATCTCTCAGCAACTATGCCCAGAGAAACCTGTTAGCCACTTTGATTTTCCTTTCCACTCCCCACCACAAGTTCTCACATATTCTTCTGTATCCTGCTCCATCATATTTCCACAACATAATCTTTGTCAATTTCATGGCCTTTATATCTAAACCCCCTTATCTTTTCCCAAACTCAGCATAAAAACCAATAAGCCACTTTCTATATAATCACTTTGTTCATATTTATTCTTCCACAACTTCATTATTTATACCCTTTCTGCTTTCAGACATTTACATTCAATTATCAGATGCCTAATATTTTCTATGCCTTCCTTATACAACTTATAATCTAAATCAAATCACATTTTCCATTTATGTGTATATTCCCTTGTTGATAAAGATCCCATTCGAGTCTTAACAGTAAACTACTTTCCTTGCTATTATCATAAATTAACTCACACCCAATATTCTGTTTACTTCTATAAATATTTAAACTCTTTTTATTCTCCATACTAGCTCTCCATCTCTCCAACTCCCTATTCTTTATTAATGCATCTATTCTTCTATGCCATTCCTTAACACTATAACACTCAACAATTCTCCTAACCCAATCATACCACCTTTTGTATAAGTATACTGCCATAAATTCTTTATCTAAATCTTCTGTATATCACATTACCTTTTGCACCCATCTTGTTGTCTGCTCTTTATTCATAACTAAATTAAATATTATTATGAGTATTCTTTTATTATCCATAAACTGCAATCTATCGAACATTTTCATTTTGCTTTTTGCATCTCTCATATAAAAACTTGACCATCCATTTCTCCTTGATTTACTTCCTTTGCCATTCACACTTCTGCTTCTAATGCATGTCTTCCTACTTATCTTTGTACTTTTTCTAAGTAATCTAATATCCCTTTACAACACATAATGCATCATTACCATATGTTAACCCTGCTATTGCCACTTTCTTCCATACAATTCTAGCTGCATCATATTTATTATATGAGAATAGTGTTAATTTCTTTATCAATCCCTTTCTTTTCTTTGCTTCGTTTATCAATTTTTTCTCCGATTCGTCAAAGCAATTTCTCCAATACTGAAGATGATTCCCAAATAGTTATATCTATTTACCACACATAACTTTATATCCCCCAGTAAAAATTATTTGTCTTTTCTTTTGCCAGTATAATGTATATGGATAACAGCACCAAAGTGAAAAAAAAAACATAGATTTTGTTTGTCTTTTTTTAGAATTATTATAACATATCAATATCAAAAGATCATTTATAAATAAAAAAAATATTTATTCTTATGCATTTACATAATAATTTCGCCTTTTGTAAAATAAGTTAAGATACTGCAATATTTTATTTCTGAGATAGCAAACATAATAAAGAAATAAATATAGAAGTATAGCAGAGCTTACAAAAATACATACAAAAAACAAATAATTGTTATATGTGTGCAAGCGCATTTGTGTGTATAAGAACAAATGATTAGATTAAAGAAATAAAGATACTAAAAAATATTATGTTTATATAGGAATGACACAAAGTTAATGGATGTAAGTTTTCTTATATTACTGCATTTCCTTCATTTGCTATTTCTGTTTATTTGCTTATTTTATTCAAATAAAATTGTTTTGTTTTTCAATGACACACAAAAAAAATAATACTATTCTTAAAAAAAAAAAAAAAAACTTATTGAAAGAGTATATATATATATGGAGAGGAAAAAATTCCAAAGGACTTTGGTAATTTTATATCATTTAAAGCACCACAAAGATTAGTCCGTATGTGTGCAAATATACATATATCCTTTTTTTTAATTCAGTAATATATATATATATATCAAATGATTACTTGCATAGAAAATATTATAGTATTTAAGCATTAGAAATCCAGAATTGGCATTTGCGCCTATCATTCTATCAATAAGGTAACTTTGCACATAGGTAATTAATTAATAATACATTAAATTTCATGTTATATATATGTAAATCAGACGATAATAATAGCTGAGCAAGTTTTTTGTCCATTATCCCAGAATTGTGCAAATAACTACTAAAAAAAATTAAAAACCAAAATTCTAGAGCATGGTTATATCACTAAATCTTTGATTTATAACTTTATTAAATTAAACAGGTACCAAATCTCCTTAACTTTTTTTATCACTTGGTTCACTATATACAATATTATTTTTTTTAAGATAATAGTCATATCTAGATATTTTCTCATGGTTAAAGAAAACAAAATAAAATTGAGAATTAGATTTAAATTTTTGTATAGAAAAATGTGTTGCCTCAAACATATAGACAAACTACTCCTAATATTACCATAGTAAATCATTAACAACCAAGCCCCCCATATGCAATGCAATGTAGAATTTGATACTTATCAGTCTGATTTATTATTATACATCAATCTATTTAAAGACAGAAGAGATCTGAATCTAATATTAAAATATAATATTTTTCAATTTTAAATATAAAATGGGAAAATAAGGCAATATATATATATATATATTTCTTATTAATTTTAATACCATCAAGTTTTAATTTGACTTTTTAATAAAATAATTTTAAATGTCTATAACCGTAAACTCATATTATAGCTAACACATTAAATCTTTAATATAAATCTCAATATTCTACTACCTAACTGTCTCAAATTTACATAAATAAAAATTAGTATACAAAAAAATTTAAATCTTAAAAGCTTATACTTTAAAAAATACATGATAATGGTTATATAAATTCCATACATTTTAAGACTTTACAATCATTTTGAAAACAAATTCATTGAAATTTCTGGAAAGACATATTTAAATATTTTAAAAACTGATTATTTTCATATTCAATCATCCACTGTAAATCTGAATTCTAATTCAAGTATTTAAACATATTTTTTGTTAATAGTATAGGGCCATATACAGGTACATAATCAATATATATTCTATTTTGTTAAATATTAACTGTATAATGCAATCCTCTATCATCAACACCAGAAAACTGTAAATAACATTATTCACTGTCAAAACACTTTTTTCTGTGATGAGTTCATTTGAATACCCTGCTGTAATATCCTGATTAATCCATTACAATATATCAAGAATAAATTTTAAGTAATATTTTTTTTTATTATAATTTTTATTTATGAAAATTTAAGACAAATAGGAAACAGAATTCTGTCAAACATATTAGTGATTAAATAAGTGTGGGCTATAATGAGACTTTATAACAAACATTTACAATTATTTTATAAAAAAAAGTCAAATTAAAACTTCACAAAATTTACATTAATAAGTAATGGATTTCTAGGCCTTATGTTCTCAATTTACAATGAAAATTCAAAGAGTTTAAATATTCATTTCAAAAGTAAACTTTATTCATAGAAAAGGTATAATACAAGGAATATAATAAAATGTGAATACTGTTGGGAACTTACATTTGTTGTTTCATCATTTTGTGATAAACATTAATAACAATTCTGTAGAATGTACAAAGAGAGTTATACAAGCAAATTTTTATACAACTAGCCTAATGATTGAGGTATACATCAAGCAAGATACAAAAACCACAATATTTGTCTATAATGATTTTAAAAAAATTGGGTATAAATATGAAATACAATTAGGAACTTGCATATGGTGTTCCATTATTTAGAAGGATAGTTTAAAAAAAATACAGAAAAATGTACAAATGGAATTATACAGTCAAGGTTCACACTTTTGTGGATGTTTCAAACAGTTGGCTCAATGATTAGGTCCTACATCACATGAGTTATGAAGATACATTATTGGTTGCAGTAGTTAAAGAAATTGAGTATTAATATGAATCACAATCAAGAACATGCATTTGGGCTGCATACAATCATTCAATTTATTGCCTCAACAGTAGCTAACCGGCCAAGTAGATTGGATATTTTATATGATAGAACACAATAATTGCATAGATCAGTTTAGCCAGGAATATTCAGTTGATTATAGTTCACTATATTTTCAGCTGTCCCCCAGTTTGGTCAGCCAGTGAAGGCAGACAAGTCCTCTTATCAGATCCCCTTGCCTTACGGATGAATTTCACTAAGAGGACTTCAGTCTGGAGAACGGATCTTTTCTTGATCACCGCTATTCTACTTAAGATAAAAAAATAAAACATAAGCATTTGCATATGATGGATGTTGTTCAGCTATTAACTATAGTTTTGTTGTTCCACTATTAATTATAGTGAAACTAAAGTTATGCATTTGAGATGTCACTTTTTTTTTCTTTTTTTTAAGTGTCACACTGTATAAAAATGTAAATCTACTTCTCAACTCAATTTTATTTTCATGAATCATGAAAAAAATCTGGATATGATTGATATCCTTAAAAGATTAACATTTTATGTAATGAATCAAATGACTGGAAAAGTATAGAAGGATTGGCACATTATTAATTTTAAGAATATTATAAATCAAAGATTTAATAGTATACAACTTAGAAAACTAGAATTTTGGTTAGTAAATAACAGGGTTTTATTTAATGGTTGTTTTCTTATATATCTGGTGTACTGCACTAATAGCAATTCAGCTATTAATATTTATATTAAATATTTAACACAATGATACATATATTTTGTTATTAACAGTTTAGATACATATTTTATATATGTGTGTATGAGAAAAAACGAGAGATTAAAATCTGGGTAAAACCGACTTATACAGGTCACAACTATTCGCTCTCTATTTTTAAAAAATTGAACTATATTTTATTCCTATATGTAATTGTAAAGTATATATAACTATAAATGTATTTTTTACATGAAGGTTAATAAAAAAAAAATTTAAAACTTATATTTTTATGTGCAATTATGAGTTAGGTTGTAAACTATTAAATATTAATGTTCACATGTGGCAAATATACTGCCAACATCCATCCATAAGAAGTGGGTCATTCTTTTTTACCGAAGTGATCTGTCTTTGAACACCATTGTTCATATAATGTTTTGTCAGGTGAATAATTTGCCAATGCACTTTACTATTCACAAGACTGATGTTAGCAAACAAGTGGTCATAGACTGGTATCATTTTTGGCAGGAAGAATGTGTCACATATTTCAACAGAAATCCAGCACTTGTCAGAGGATTTTATGACAATGGTGAACCACGGATAGTGGAGATCGATGAATCGTATTTCTTTCACTGAAAATACCATAGGAGGACAATGAGAGAAGGCCATTGGGTGTTCGGTGGGATAGAGAGAGGGTCAAGAAAGTGTTTTAACAAAAAAAAAATTAAAAAAATATCACTGTATATTATCGATATGTCGATGATGTTTTTGTATGCGGAAGGCCAAATACAATTAAAGAGTTGTTTAAAGAATTAAATAATTTAAATTGCTTAAAGTGGATAAAAACAGATAAAAATTCAATGTGTGTTCAATTTCTTGATTTTAAAATCAATAGAAATCAATGTAAGCTGGATTACTGTATGACCATTAAACCAATAGTAAAACAAGGTTATATTCCATATAAATCAAGAGTACCAATGTCACATAAAATGGCAGGTTTAATGTCTTTCTTATTTAGAAATAATCGTCTTTGTAATATTCATCAGATAAAGCTAAAAATATTGAAATATATTCGAATGAATTGTTAAATGTTGGCTACAATTATAATTATATATATGATATTAAAAATGTTAATATGAAATATAAGAATAAAAATATTAATAATAATATTGATTCTCCTACTAATAAAAAAATATAGTTATCAATACTATATATTTCTAATGATCAAGTAAATCTTATAAAAAAAATTTATAAAGGTATATGTGGCATTGCATTTTATAACAGCTTCTACATTAAACAAATTGATAAATAACTCTAAAGATAAAACCTCATTTATAAATAAAAATTGTGTCATTTAAACTTGGATATGTAGGTGTGGTAGTGGATATATGGTGGAATCGAGATACACATTCGAAAACAGAACTAAAGAGGACTTGCTGTGATTAAAAAGGGTTCAGAAAACAAAAGATAATTGCAAAGTAAATAATTGTTTCAGCATCCATTTTTTTACGACCATGATAAGTCATGTATTTAGTTTTAACTTCAATTATAATAATGTAAAAATATTGCAAATTGAAAAAAATAACAACAAAAGGAAAATAAAGGAAGCTATGCTAATATACAAATACAAACAAGATTTAATTATCAGACAGGCAGCAAATGTTAAGATCATGGAGTTGTGGGAAGGTTAGCCCTTCAAAGTGTTAATTGACAAAGACTACAAGGATAGTCGAAAGCGCTCCTCAGTAGATAAAATTTTTAAAGTTATACTTTACATATATCTAATTATTGTATTTATAAATATTCAAGTATAAGATTACACACACACACACACACACACATATATATATATATATATATGCCATTACATCACTTTCAAATAAAATTGGAAAAGATCTATAAATGAAATTGTCCTCAAATAAAAATACAGTATATATAAAAAAAGAAAAAGAATTTAATAAAAATTTCATTTAAATTAATATATATAATGCACAGATGGCAAACTAATTATATAATTATTTAAAGTTAAAAATCTAAAAACAAGATTGTTTTAATATAAAAAAATTAAATAAAAAAACTGTTAATTAGTTAAAGTTAAAGTTATTTTAATCTTAAAATGGAAATGATTTTCTATAATGACATAATAGCAAATAGGCCCTTGGAAATAAAGGTCAGATAAGAGATCAATTAAAAAAATACTAGTGATAAAATTTTGAGTTCCTGCTCTAAAGCAAGCTTGCCAAGAATGATCGAAATGAACACATAGTCACAGAGAAATGTCATCATCGCCAATAAGAACAGTGCCAAATCAGGCAAGATCGATCCTGGAATTTGATAAGAATTCAAAATGATGTAAAAAGAAAACTTTTAAGTGGAGATTTAGATTTGGATTGCTCTTGCTGATTGTGTATATTTAAACATATTTTATATTTGTATTGTGGATCTCCAAAATGTAGGGGTCACACAATAAATTGTTTCCCATATTTGCACCACCAGCTAAGGCAACCTTCAGAGTTATGGTTCCCAGAAAGCAGCAAATGACAGATTTGTCTCCACCTAGATCAATATAAAATGGAAGGAATTTTAACATGTGTGATGCATCACGGACTATCAAGACAATCTTCAAATAAACCTACAGCCACCAAAAGTAGGAACTTTAATAATTTTAAAAACTTTTCAAATACTTTAATAACCTAAGAACTTTTCAAGTACTTAAACCTAAATGGTACCTAACCCTGTCTCTTATCTGATTAAGCAGAAATTTAAATTATTTGTTATATTTTCTTTTAATATATTTGCTATTATTATTATTTCCATTCTTGTAATTTCTTTTAAATTAATAATTTAAAAATAAGCATAAATAGCTGCATAGATTTGTAAGATTACGTTAGTTTAAGGTATGTTAATTTTGAGTTAATTGTTTCGTAATTGAATCAGTGCTGGTGGATAGATATATGGATGTTTTATGTGTATGTAATCTGGGTAGATGAGTTGAATACTCATTCCCTTGTGGCCTTTTAGCATACAGGGCATAATACCCACCTGAATTTATGGCCCAAAATTGTAGCCATCACGTTGTCAATAGTCGTAAATGTATTTCCTATGCCACAGATTTTCTTACCTTCTGATTGGGACAATAAGCTGGCAAAGACTGCTATCCCCAATTGCAGAGCATCTCATATATTGTAACCTAGTGTTATTGACACTTGGTTTATTTGGCATTGTTTCCACAGAAAAACAATGCTATCCTTTTTTAGAAAATAAAAAAATAAAATAGTAATAATATTAAGTGATTAATAAAGTATGCTATTTACTCACTGTAACGTGTTTTAAGCAAATAACTAATAAATTTAGTAATGTGATGTCATTTTGAAAAAGAGTATGAATAATTTAATTAAAATATTAACAATAAAAGCAATTTAATATAGTATAAAAGCACATATTATAAACAGTAATTGATTTTGGATGGGTGGAGGGAGAGTAGATGAATATCTTGTCATAAAGCACAATAACTTCTGGTAAATTTTTAAATTATTTTAGATAATAATGTAGACAAAATTCTACATCACTAATAAGCATTGTTAATTAAATATACTTATTATTTTTCATTATTTGTCAATTTACTCTGTAATCCATTTAAATCACACGGAAAAATATATGACTGTAATAAGTTTTTTTTTTTTTTCCTTTCTTTTGTTTATGTATAATTAAATGATTTTTTTCTGTAAGAGGTCGCTAAAAGAAGACCGCCAAAAATTGAAGAAAGTTTAGTCTGACATTAGTTTTACAAGGAGAAAGCAGTACTGAAATTCGGAACAATTTTTTTTATATTTTTTATTGCAGAAATAAATATAAGTCCAGTAAATGTTTAATAATATCATGTGGGCTAATCCTATTTGATAAGATATTCTTTTTTGACTACCTGTTTTAAAGCTTTTATCCAAAAATATACTATCGACAAAGTTCAAAATGACAGTATTGACTACAGTAATTACGAAAGCCATTATATTTAATTTAAGCAATATAAGTAATTTCCAGAAATAAATAATTATTTTTAACTTTACCTTATTTAATAATCTTTTCATGGTATAAAAAAAAAATTATAATTAAAAGACATATTATAAAAGCCAAGGAGAGTTAACTAGAAAATTTCGCGCTCTTTCTAAAATAAATTGTCTGCTTTGAAAATAATGTAAGTTCCCCACTTTAAAATATGTTTTATTCACGGAAAATTATCTAAAAATAATATTAATTATCAATGATATTTACTTATGCATGTATATTTTTTAAAAAGAAAATATAAATTTTCTCAAGGCAAAATCGAAAATTTGTATGTGCATTTTACGAGAATTCCTTAATAAAGACAAATTACAATTCCTAGAGTAGGAATAAAAACTACAAACATTAGGACTTAATTATAACTATAATATAATATGTTATATTATACATCAACTGGAGCAGAAAACTTTATATCTACGAAGTCTGCAGCCTTATAATAATATTATTTTGGAAAATTCGCATTAGTTTAATTCCTAAGCAGCTAGCTAAAAAGATACGCCAATAGTAAAAAGAAAAGAATTGTATATGTGACATCAACGCAAATATTCCTGTTAAAATAGTATTGTTTTCTTGGATCCCAAAATTATATCAGTTAATTCAAGGAAGAGTTAACATCCAAGCGCTAGTTTTCTTGCTTAATTTATTAAATGCACCAGAAGGAGGCAACTTTATATAAATGAAAAATAAAAGTGTTTCTTATTTTAAATTTGCTTCGTGAACTAAATGGACAGTCTTCATCTAGATAAATTGCCCAACGAAAAAAGTTTTAGGAAAAAAACTTGTTAAGTAATGATTTTTTTTTACCAATTTGTAAAATTTGTGTATTTTTTTTTTATCAACAGGTAAAGGCTGTATAGTCAAGTAGTATTTAAATGACCTTGTAATCATAAAGATATTTTTCCTATAATTATTCTAGGTTAAATTTATATTTGACATGGAAACTTTTTTTATAAAATGGTTTACTTATGATATGCAATTATGGGGATAAATTTATTGTTAGATCGAAAAGAAGAAAAATTCAGATACTTAATAGGTAAAATATTAGTTAAAATTATCAGAAGTAATTAAAGAGAAGGCTATACAAGATATTACTTATTTAAAGTTGAAACAAATTTATACTATGTTAATTACGAACTTATTCCCAATTATCTTTATTAACGCATTCACTTAATTTAGTTCAAGATACTAGACTACCAATTACTTGTTGAATGTTCTTCAAAGGAAAATATTATGTTTGATTCTGTTTATCCATTGATTTCAGACGTGATCTAAGTATACCCCGAACATAAATTTAGAATTGTTATTGTTCTTGCCCCGAATAGCACAATATATGATTAATATTCCATAGAATAACTTAGCTTTATTTTTGGATGGAAATGATCTCCCAAGCTTTATTTTCCGTGAGGGAATAGATAAATCTAGAATCGAGTTTATAACCCAAGACGCTCTCAGAGTTAGGAGAAGTAATTATATCGTATTTAGTGTATTTCATTCATTAAAATCCCAGGAGAGGATATAATTGGGTGTGTCCTATTATGCCCAAGTAAGAGGCAAGGACCCACCAAACTATTTTAATATAGTATAACCTACAGACTTGTATCCATATTCCTCATGAGAAAATAGAGATAATCCACCACGGAGGAAATGTGTTTGTTTAGAAAGTAGGCACAAACGGGATATTGGAGGTTAATCCTCACGACCATTTAGATAAATAGGCAGTATATAGACAAGTTGATTGTAGTGTAACCACACTAAGTCAATGGAGAGGTAAGTTTAAAATCGTGATTTAGAAATTTTTACTTGCCAATGGAGGGTTCAAATACTAGGTTTAATTCGGGTTAATGATTAAGTAGCACTCACAATATAACTTATACTGAGGAATACAATGTGTATAACAACTTCAGTTGTTATTAAGGTAAATATTAAAATAATAAGTGTAACTTCTGATAAATAACCCATAAATTATAATAAGTTATCTAAATAAAATCTATCATTTAATTAAAGATATGATAATAAAAATCGTTTGACGCATTGCCTAGAATCAGATTATTTTTATTTTAAAACAAATAGTTAGTTAATAAAGTTAGCAGGTCATATAAGATACACTAAATGGATGAGTCGAGTATCGATAATAATATTTATTTATTTTTATATTCAATTTGCATAAATGTAAAAAGAAGATGAAGAAGTAGTTCGAATCCAAGTCTAAAAGTATAGACGAATTAATGTTAGTTATATTTTGTTTTATCCATATGGGACAATAAATTGTATTGTTTGTTTATTTGTTAACATAAAGGATAGTTTTGTTAAACGTAATAATAAATTATAATCTTGTTAAAATTTAATAATAAATTATAGTCTTGTTACGTTGTTTGAGTCATTTTTCTTGTGTGCTAAATAAAAGTGTATTTGCATAATACTTGCAATACTTTTCTTGAGTCCAAAATCATTTATGAAATCTTAATTTCAATACACCAGATAGACAATTGTAAGCAGATCAGAATATTTCAGATATTTTAATTTAATAAGAATTATTTGTGGAATGGAAAACTTCAGACCAGAACTTTATTTTATATGTGTAAAATCACTTTATTCCCAAACTGTAGGTTTTGGTTGCACATTGTTCCATACACTTTAAGTGAAGTGTCTAAGTAATAAATCTTAGTTAAATTATTGTGTTGTCATGGATGATGGAAGGACACAAAGCACCTGCTTTTCATCATTCCGACGAGATTCTGACTTAAAGGGCTGTATTATTCAAAATTGTTGTTATTGAATATGGTTATCATCTTAAATATTATAATAGTTGATATGGGATGAAGACCCTGGAATTTAAATAAGGTCAATGTTTTCTATAGCCGACCGAATGTCAGTCAGCGACAACACAACGCGCTTTATTAAATATAACAGAGAACCCGAGATTAGTGTTATTATTCTAAGTGCTTTTAAATTAAGAATTGATTAATTAGATCAATATTACAAGTGGTATGGCAAAGAGATTGAAACCTCGATTGTATAATAATAAAAATTGAGATCATATTGGCAAATTAAGATGTTTTTGTTTTAGTCAGTAATATTAACAATGACAGAAATCATCATCATCTTGTCGAACATGCAGCTTGAGCCAGGAGGTTTGGGTAGGAAGAGTGTTTATTTTAAATTTTTTTAAATTTATTTATTAATGAAATTTTTTAGCTATCTTGTCGAACTCGCTTAGCTGAATTATTATAACTAACCAAACGTGGCATTTATTAGGTAATATAGGGTTTGCACCAAGCGAGGAGGTTAGGGCTTATTGAATTTTTCACAAATAGAAGGGTTAACGAGAAATATATATATATATATCAAATAATTTCATTTTTGTATCACCAATTGGGTAGTTGGAGCGTTCCTGTCTGTTGGTGAAATTTATTAATGATCATGGGGAAGATACTCATTCCTTTCCACCATAATTCTTTATTTCTCTAATAATATCATGCTACAAATGTAAATTCCTGTCAGCAAAATTGTGTTATGCTAATAATCTCATTTTGCATTGGTCACATCGGTATACCAGTAAGCTAGCATTGATTTAAACGCGGATTTTAACCTAAGGTTAAAAAGAATTGGGTTGGTTATATGCAGTAATCTATGTAGCGTAATATTTACGCTTAGTAAAATATTAAAATTGTAATAAATCTATTAATGCACCCATCTGTGCATATAATTTAAATCAAATATATTTAATAGTAAATTTAATCTTCAGATGTTTGTATTAATGTGCGTGTGCGCGCGCTCGTAATAAAATATTTTGTTGAGTTAATTTTGGCAGTAACTGATTTTATATATTTTATTGGTAATATTTAAAATTAAAAATTAGAAATTGTAAATATACAGCGTGATATAAAAGTTGAACCTCACCCATATGTTTCTGCCACCTTTATAAATTCTCTAGGTTCAAATAGCATGGCAGACAGGTTTGGTTTGCGAGGATGAGTCGACCGTTATAATAAGTATAGTGAGCATGTGTTGTTGTTGTTGTTTTTTTTTTGACAAACATTAATACACATATGTTTTTTTCATTTTTCTGCATGATATAATTTACTTTTTAAATAAAGATTTTCATTTTTATTTGTAATTATATTTCGTTAAGAAATTGAAATAAGGCAATATTTTATTTTTTTTTAATTTGAATAATACATATCAACTAGATGATACATTAAATAAAATTTCTATCTTTATTTTTCTAAAACAATTTTTTTTTTTTTGCTAATTACTAATATATGAATATCAGTAAAATTTACCTGTTTTTCTCCAACAAGCTGAATTGGAATGTTAGGTTCTCCACCTTTCAGTACAAATTCAGGTCCAATGAAATCCTTAAAACAATATATATATATATATATGATAGTCAATTATTAATAGAAAAACTTTTTTTTTTAAGTTTATGACAATAACTTACACTTTTGTTTTTTGTGATTCATTAAAATTAAAAAAAAAAGAGATAAAATTTTTAAAAAAAAAAGTGATAAATTATTTTAAAAAGAGAGAAGCCTATTAACTATTGTAAATTGATTTTGATTTCACAGTTCATTGTCACATATTATAATTTTATCATCAAATAACACCACAGAGATGATAAAAGTATTGTATTATTAAGCTTTTGTTATTTTCCAACAATAATTGTGTAATGATCTACCAACAATTTGCTTATTTAAAAAAAAAAAAAAACCAACCATTCTAATAAAAGCAGAATTCACAATTGATTAACTACATACGATATTTTGTATATGTATAATCTTATTTAAAATGTCACAGGGAAATTTAAATATTATTTTTTACTTATTTCTAAAAAAAATAATGAGATCAAATTTCTCATTTCTGAAATATATTAACAGTCAAAATTCAAATACAAAAGGAATTTTTCATTATTAAGATTAGATTGTTATCAACCTACTTGGGAACAATAGCAATAATTTTATTGAAAAATAAAAAGATAAAAAAATTAACTGATCAACTGCTAAGTCTCAACACATATGTAAAGTATATGCTTGAAGAAAAATTAATAAATAAATAAAATTAATTTAGAATATACAAAATAATATTTATATTTTATTTATTATGACCAAACAAATCTTGTCTAATTAATGTTTATCTTTCAAATTTAATATTTTTAGATATTAAATGTTTTCCTTTGTTTTCACAAACTTTTCTACATTAACTATATTCATCATCATCGTCATTAACCATTATCAATCCGCTGCAGGATGAAGTACTCTCCATGTTCAATCCATCTCCGATCTTTAGCTTTTTTTATCCACATCACCCCTGCATATTTTCTTATTTCATCCATCTATCTCCAATGTGGTCTCCTTCTGGGTTTTACAATCTCTTTGGATCCCGTTTAAAATTTCAATTGTCCAGCGATTATCACCTCTTCTAGCAATATGTCCAGCTCAACTCCACTTCAGTCTTCAATTTTTTTCAATGAGGTCAGTAACACCTGTTTTTTCTCTTACCCATATATTGCGTTTTCGATTTCTCAACATGCATTTATCCATACTTCTTTGAATGGTCTGAAGTCTCTGTATTGCTCTTCTATTAAGTGTTCAAGTCTCAGATCCATAAGTAAGAACTGGTAAAACACATTTATTAAAAACTTTCCTTTTCAAACACATAGGTATATTTCCTTTTAGTATCAAGTTATTTCTACCAAAAGCACTCCGAACAAGTTTAATTATATGATTAATTTCATCCATTATGTTTCCATCTGTATTAATAATATGATCAAGGTATTTATAGCTGTTAACTTCTTCTGACGTATCATAATTAATCTTTATTTTCATATTTTGAGAAAATCCATTAAACATTACTTTAGTCTTTTTAACATTTATCTTTAATTCTATTTTTCTACTTTCATCTGATAACTCCTGCAACATTTCCTGCAGCTCTAAATCATTATTTGCAAAATTACCCACATCATCTGCAAAATCTAAATGGCTTAAATAATCTCCATTTACTTTCACTCTTTTAGCTTTCCATTTTAATCCACAAAATACTTCTTGCAGCACTGCTGTAAAAAGTTTTGGAGATATGGAGTCAACCCTGTCTTATGCCCTTCTCAATGTTGACTTTCGTATTATCATTTTGTAATCTAATTGTTGCTGTTGCATTTTTATAAATATTCTTTAAAATATGACAATATTCTGGATCTATACCTTGATGATCCAATGCTTTAATCACTGAAGAAATTTATAGAATCAAATGCCTTTTCATAATCTACAAATCCAAAGCATAATGACAACTCATATTCATTTGTCTTTATATAACTTCTCTCAATACTGTACTAAAACCCCTTTTAAATCCAGATTGTTCTTTTGGTTGGTGGAAATCCAATGTTCTCTGTAGACAAGTTGCAATTATCTTGGTAAAAGTTTTGTATAAAACTGAGACAATTGATTTAAAAAGTGGACATGTACTCTACGACAAATGCACAAATATTGGAAATATAAGTGGAATAGGATTCATTACAAATAAAAAGTGGGAGAACAACATTGTGGAGATTAATAGTGTATCGGACAGAGTGGCAAGATTACCAAAGACAAAAAACAGATAATTCAGGTTTATGCCCCAACAAGTTCTCATAGTAATGAAGTAATAGAAGATTTTTATATGGATGTACAAAATGTGTTTGATCAGAGTAAACAACATTTTAAAATTGTTATGGAAGACTTCAATGCCAGAATTGGTAAACAAATGAAAGATGAAAGTGCCGTAGGTAATTTTGGTTATGGTAATAGAAATGAGAGAAGATATAGATTTGTGGAGTTAGCAAAAAAAGAAAAAACTTTATATTATGAATTATTTTTTTTGGAAAAATGTTAAAAGGAAATGGACTTGGAAGCATCCAAATGAAAGTATAGCAGAATTGGCTTATATTTTGACTAACGGAAAATATATATTTCAAGATTGTAATGTTCTTAATAAATTTAACACAGGAAGTGATCATTGATTAGTAAGATGTAAGATACATGTTAATGCAAGACTAGAGAGATAAAAAATATTAACTGTATTACTATAATATAAATATTGAAACATATTGTTTATGCACTTTATATAATTTAACATTATTTTTCCTACTTGCAAATAGCTTCTACTATTGTTTAATAAAATTTTAAATATTAGAAGAGCTTTTCAGGAAGCTGTTGAAAACTCAAAACTGTAATATATTACCAACTGAAAAATAAAATGTTGCATTACATATAAGTGCGAAAAATAGTGTTTTCATTATTTGTATTTTTAGGTATTATTATGTTTATCATCTATTTGCTATCAATTTCTAATCATGATATCTTTTTTGGAGGGAAGGAGTCCATATTAAACTTACTTTAACTTTTCTACTGTAATCAGAAGCACCAGATAGTTTCCGTGTTATAATTGATGATTTCTGCTGTTTAGAACTATGTACGCTGCCACATTCAGATTCACGATCATTAAGATCAGTAGCTAGAACATCATCTGGTGGCAATGGTTCATATCTAAAATTAGTATTACAATTACACAAAATATATTTACACTGACAACAAGAAAAACACTTCATTTATTAAAAATATAATAAATAAAAGATTTTCTAACTTTACTGAATTATTCAAAAGTAATATGAAAAACTACTTTTTTTAAAAAAAATTTGAATAAATAAAATAATTACTTATTTTTTTTAATTACATAAATACTAAAAATTAACAACTTAAAAAGAATTATACTTCAAAATTGCTTTGAGAAAAAAAAAAAACATTATGCATCTTTATAATATGAAATAGTTTTTTGTTAAATAAAATATAAAAATTTCTAGCTTTTTAATAATCATTTTTTACATAATCAATAAGGTAATATGTCTTAAAATAATTAACTATAAACAAAATATATACTAGAGTATTTATGTGAATGGCCTGGTGCTGGATAGCGAAAATAATTCTATATCATATAATTGAGATAATAATAAACGATAATTTGATAGATTAATAAAAAATAAAAAATAAAATACCCAAATACTGTTTTGAAAAGACATATACAAAAAATTATTTTGTGTTTGATAAAAATTATAACTACATTCTTCTATAATTACAATCATTTTCATAGAACTGTAAAATCAATGCATGTTATTTAAAATAACTTATCTTTTTAGAAAAAAATTTCATGGAATAATAACTGTTTGATAGACAAAAAAAAAATGATTTTTTTTTAAATAATTGAATGGAAAATGACAAGTTCATAGTATTTAAATCTAATAAAATCATAAATAGAAATTGCAAGCTATCTTTTAATAAAAAAAAATTATAAACAATGGTTCACTATTTAAAGATGTTACATAAGATGGATTTTAAAAATATTAATATACTTGCACTACATATCAATAAAATAAAACATGGATATGTATGTAAAGAGTGTGCTAATAGCTCTAAACAAGCTTCTTTTTATGATAAATGCTACAAGAGAAAGCATTCAAATCAGCTTTATCTAGGATTGTTCTCATCCCCAGACCAATTTTGAGCTGTGGCTCTCTTCAGAGAGGAGTTAAAACACCAGATTTAAATCACCAACTCAAGCTATTTGAAATTTTCAGACATCCACATGTCTTTAAATTCAGCTCTCCAACTGAAATAATCATATGGACCTGAACTTAATTCAGATACAGAATAAAATAGGCTTAGCAATTTCATTTAGCCAAAGCCCCCAACAGCAAAATTATAATAGTAATAAAATCAACTCATATATCACATAACCTATATAGCTTGCATTTACAAATATGTAAAAAGAAAGAGTGTGCTAATACCTCTAAACAAGATTTTTTTTATGATAAATGCTACAAGAGAAAGCATTCAAATCATCTTTATATAGGATAGTGCTCTGATCCGCTGACTAATTTTGATCTATGGCTCACTTCAATGAGGAGCTGGTGAAAAAATTTCTATAATGTATTTGTTAATCAAGTTATGTCTACATTTATTCATTCTTGATATTAGAAATCTTCACAGAACGTAACTACATTTCCAGATTAACTCACCCAATTCATTATTGTTTTTGTTTTGTTTTACAGTTTTTAATTTATTTAGTCAGAACCCACTGTCCCGGGGTGATTAATAAATGTAACTGTTTAAATTAATTTTGGAGGCTTAGTTTCTGTCTTCTTTTTTTCTTTTGTTTTATAGTAATTTCCTGGGTTTATAACTTGTACAGTAGTAATGGGATTGAAAAAATAGATGCTCTCAAATTATTTAATTAGCATAACTGAATAATTAAAAATGAATAGATATACAATGAAAACATTAAATCATGAAAAGTGATTTATTAAAACTATGCATAAATTTAACAATAAATAAGTATTAAAAGAAATACACCCACATTAAAGAAATAGGATATATAATAAGCAAGTAATTAATATTTTAAATGGACTATTAATTTAACTTAACAGTCATTTTATCATGGGTCCATTCACTTCCCATCCACCCTTAATATTAAAAGAACTCTTACATAAGTTAATTGCTTCAGAATAATATATTTTCAATAATAAAGATTCTTTTTCATGGACATACAAAGCAGAACTAAGATATCTATTAATTTTGATGGAGCTAAGGTGTCTTCTTTGAGAAAAATAAAATCAAAAGAAGAATTAAAAAATCTTTATTATTGAAAATATATTATTCTGAAGCAATTAACTTATTTAAGAGTTCTTTTAATATTAAGGGTGGATGGGAAGTGAATGGATTTGTGGGTAATGTTTAATATTATATATATTGTGTAGTTTTGTAGTTCTTTACACTTGAGAAGTCTGCTTGTAGCAGTAAAACCTTTGGTGGTGTTTTAATATTATTTTTTTGCTGGTCTGTTTGAATTTTGGATTTGGGGTAATTTTAATTATATATTGACTAGTTTAGCTTTATGCTTGTAATGTTTATATATATATATATATATATATATATATATATATATAAGATATATCTTACAAGCATATATATATATATATATATATATATAAGTTGGCAGATGATCTTCAATAAAAGCAAAAGAATCCATGGATACTTAAAATACTAGTTAGCAAAAAAAGTAATAAAGCATAACAGTGAAGGGATCTGCAGTGTCATGTATAATCTGCTTTTTTAGCAAATACTTCAATTATTGCAAAATTTCATATCAACTGGCTACAATTCACAAATATACAAGCAAGGAAAAATATATTAGAAGTAAAAACCTATATTTGGTACTTAGGTATGGAATAAAATATGTATGGTGATTCACTAGATAACGAAGCACAAATATCAAGAGCTCAAATTATGTATTTGAAATAACAACAATAAAATCATGTACAGTGAAGTGATGATGATGAACATCATATTGTGAATCAATTTATGCAACAAAAAAAAACACAAATATGCCAAGCTTACACATTGAGCAGCCAAATTTACATAAGATATATGTAATAAAATTAGCAATGGTTAAATTAAGTCAAGTAATTTTATCACTACAAAATCCTCACATTAGCTGACAAATTTAGGTAATAAGAAATATATATGAATGGCAGAAATCTACTAATAGGACAAAAATCAATTTACTTTAGCAGGCCAAAGATAGGAGACTTGAGAGTGTAAATCTCTTGCACAATTTCTTATGTAATATGAAAATAAAATAATGCAAAAAATAATCCAACAAATTGCAGTATTGCATTGAAAAACAATTAACAAAAATTAAAATTGACTGAAGTGAAGGTTGATATAGAAGAGATATCACTATCATATGCTAAATAATTGTATAGTTCAGTAAGTACCAGAAAAATGTCAATAAGCACTTTATTATTTGCAATAAGACTTTTAATTTAATTACTATGGTAAATTATGAAAAGTTTTTTTTAATTAAAAAATATGTGTACCAGAATATTTCCTTATTTCTTATGAGGAATATATATATATTTATAAATTTCCATTTCACCATATATACTTTAATCCCATGAATAAAAACAATTCCCAAGATTCATTTCTTGGTGGCCCAGATCACAACTCCTCACATGTTTCCATTATCCATTCTTGATATTCATCAATAGTAAAAGTATTATAATTTCCTTTGAAAGTGCCAAATATCCTGCACTCATAACCATGATTCCATTCATTGCTGTCATACCTAAATACCTAATAAATGATTGGTAACAATCATTAAGATTTAGTCTAGAAACTATACCGTTTTTAGCCCAAATATACACTTTAAATTGTAAATACAAATTAATATATCTGTTATTGATAGACTCAACTATATGGAATAATTAAATTAATACATTTCTACTTTTTCATAAATATTATTTTAAATATATCTTTCCATTTCAATTGTTATACTTTAATCAATCCAGTAACCTTCCAATCGTAAGTGACTACACTATCATTGTTTAACAGGGTGAAGTTTACAATTTATTAAAAGCTGGAAAAAATATCAAAAATTAGTTTTATAAAAATATATCAACAAAAAGTCTTCTAGATGGAATTTTTGTTTCTTTTTGTAATATATTTAATGTTAATCCTTTATTTGACACTTAGTATAATATATATATATATATATATATGTGTGTGTGTGTGTGTTATGTTATGTTATGTTACGTCATCATTATAGATTGGTATTAACAATAACAATAAATAGCTAACCATTACACTTATATTAACAAAATATATTGTAATTATTAAAATATAAAAGAACTACTTAACTATTTTGAGAATTTTGATTAAAAATAAGATTAGTAAATAATAAAAATTCATAATAATACTTAAAATTAGATCAAGATTAAAAAAAGGTAACCGAACTCACATATTCTTTTCTGCCAAGTTCATATCTAGATTACGAGAATGAACTAAAATTGGCCTGATTTCTGACAATCTTGAACTCAAAGAAGCCGTATTTGAAGCATTATCTAAAAGTTCTTCTGAAGTTTGAAGACCAATTTCTGCAGTTATTTGAGGAGATTTCTGAACTTTAAGTGAAGAAGCTCTCCTAACCTCTTTAGGTGGCTCAGGTGGTGGTTCTCTTGGTGGAGAATCAGGACTACCGTAAGATTTTGGCTCCTTATATCTCTCCAAAGTTTTGGGCAGTGTTGCAGATCTAACTTCACCAAATTGTTCCCGTTTGATTTTATCTCTAACTTCTTTTCGTTTTAACTCCTCAATCTCTTGTGTCAAAAGTTCTATAAAGGGTACACCATTCATGCTATTTTGGGGAGACATATTGGGACGATAACTTCCTAAATGTTTAAAAAATACAATATACATAAATAATAAGTACAAATAAATGCATAAATTTTATAAAAGAATTCAACATAATAAATAAAAAATGAAAGATAAATAATTTAAATCAAATTATGTATTGCATAATTCCATTTCTTCACTCATAAGTTTATATAAGTATTGAATAGTCAATTAAAATAAAATATTGACATAATCAAAGTGCTTCAAGTGAAATTTTTTTGTTTTATTGTTTAGTATTTTTTTTTTAATAAATAAAACAAATTTATATGAAACTGTACTAAAAATATTTAGATAGTGAATGAAATGCAATCAAATGACTTCTTATAGTTTACACAAGACTTTAAAAAAAAAATAATACATATATTAAACAAATAGAAATATCAATATTACATTTTATGGAAATGTTTGATATTTATCTATATACATAATCAAATAATTTATTTTTCAAGAATTCATAAGAAATTCGAGCATCAGAAGTAATAGAGCTGGGCTGCAATCGGAGGATCTTGAGTTTCAGAATCTGATACGTTATCACTATACCAAATCATACAGGGCAATAATGCTCTGTAAATACATCACAGCATAAAAGTTTTATATTATATATAAATTGAGTTGTGCAACAATTGTGGAAATAACTACTTACATAAGATAAAATCTATAAAAAAATGACACAATACTTAAAAAGATAATTATATATAATTAAATCTATAATGTGCATATCTGTTTATATATAATAAGTTTTAAATATTTTATTATTCTTTATTAATAATTACATTGCTATTCTAAATTTTATATAATATAATGTGATTTTAAACATTGGATAAATTGACTAAAGATCAAAAAAAAAAATCTAAGGTCCTTTTTTACATCACATTTTGACAATCAATATTGAAAAAAAAAAACAAAGAATAAACTAAAACATTTGTTAAAAGTGAATATTCAAAAACACAATTATTTACCTTCAAAAACTGAACTAACAGACATTACTGATCTCTTCTCCGACATATCTAAAGGGTCACTACTATTAATAGTGTGCCGATGTCGTTCTTTATTTTTCCGTGACTTTTGCATATTTCGTAATCTTTCACGTTGTTCTCTTAATGCATTCCATAGTGAGTCACTACTTTTGCCATCATCAGAAAAAGAATATCGATGTTGCCGTCGCTTTGCCCGCTGACTATCATAAATTCCTGAGGAAATTTGGCTGCGCAATTTTGAACGTGTTCGGCTCCTAGTTGGAAGAGGTATATCATTTTCTTTGTCTTTATCTCTAGACAGTTCAGCAGAACGATTTTGGATTCCAATTTCAGAAATAATGGGTTCTTCATCACTATGAATTATGTATTGAGTATTACTATTAGAAAGTTCATGATTACTATAATCTTTAGATAGTGAAATAGGTTTGACCCAGGAACCAGATTCATCTGAATTATTGCTGTGATCTGAATCATGAATTTCATCTTTTTGAACCCAATACGGAATTATTAATTCAGGCTCTTCTTTACGCAAAATAGGCTTAGGAAGAGGAATATTCTCACTGCTATCTGAACTTTGCCGACTAATGCTTGTAATCCTTGGTTTTTCACCTTCAAAACTTAAGTGATCACTTTTAGACCTACCATCTGGAAGACTTCGCAAATCAGAAATATGACCAAAACCTTTGAAAAAAAAGTAATTTACACATTATATTATAATTATAATAAAAATAAATAATTAAATAAATATATTTTCAATCTCTAATTGCACTATACATTTTTTTTTTAAATTTGTGTGAATACAGATGAGATCAATAAGAAGATATGAAAACAGAAAACAGTTATTCAACAGTAGAATTTCTAGTGAGATAATGTAAGTAGAAAAAATAAGCATAAGTTTAATTAAAAGTGATTAATTTTTTAAAAAAATGTAATATGTAGAATTATGTAAAAAAAAAAAAAATTAATAATAATAACAATGAAGCAAAGAAATAAAAATGAAGTGACAAGGCAAGCTATAAAAAAAAGTAGAAATCTCAAGTATATAAAATATCTTGCGATTGAGTTCTATAAGTAAAAAATTTTAAATTACTAAAAGCAGAATATGCATTATAAAGTGAAGTGGAAAGAATTTTATGAAGATCTATATATACAGAAATAAAACAAATGAAAATCAAAGTACCATAAATAACAATTCTTAATAATAATAAGAAAGATGGAAAATTGTATTTGTGAAGAAGTGAAGTTCTCTTAAATAATATAATCATTATAAAAATTTTGAAAATGTGAAGAAATAGAATAATTGTAAGGAGGGTTATATATAAAAGTTGTAAATAATAAGCTATATCAGATGACTAGAGAAATATAATAGTAAAAGTGATATTTTAGAAAGATGAAAAAAAGTTAACTAAAACATATTAATCTTCTCAGTTATATGCATTTTCTACCATTATTATAAATCATTTGCAGAAAATGCTAATCTCAAGTTAATCTAAAAAGTCAGTATAAAGAAAATTTACAAAAAAGATACATGAATAAGAGATGTCACCTTGTGTTAAATTTGTAGAATATGAAATAGCATATCAGTGTAAGCATTTCTGATGAAATTCAGCTTTAAAATCCAATGATATAGATCACAATTTGAAACGTAATTTATAAAATGCTACCACAGTTGCTGACTATACTCTAACAAAAATCAGCAATAGTTTGGATATACAGTAATTTCATCTCCCCATACCCTTTTATATCGATTTTATGGAAAGTATTTGCCATGTAAAATAAAAAGCGAAAAGAATAAAAGTAAAATGAGATTAAAATATTAATATATTATACTTAATATGACTGTGATTTTGAAATGATACTTCCAGCTGCAGCGATTGCTAATGAAAGTCAAAAAGAAAAAAAAAACTAAAAATAAATCCAAAAACTACTAATGTTTAATGAATTTTGCAAAAGATGAAATAAAAATCGATAATAAAGAATTACAAAAAAAAAACAACAAAGAATTGTAAATATTTTATTCAAAGTATCTATATAAAATTCAGCATTATAATGATTGTAATAAAAGAATAATCAAATACACCCACCCCCCCGGCACAAAGAAATTATTCCTTTTAATACTATTTTACTACAAGTATTCTTTCAATGATATTTTTTTATACTGATACTTTGAACAAAACATTTACAATATTCATTTTTCTAACTCCATATTATGAATTTTTTATTTTTAAAAATGGATTCAAGCATCCTTGATTATAATTTTTAAACTTCAAAAAATAAAGAAAAGTACTATAGAGATTACTAAATCCACAAGAAAGTAAGAACTATGTATGTTAGGACTATCAGAAAGAAATATACATAGCTAATATATTTCTGAATGTCAGGATAAAATAAATAGCTCTGGCATTATTGAATAAATTGGGATGCTAATATGGATAAAGAGGTCATAAATTGAATACAAAAGATTTGAAAAAAATTAAGATGTGAGATTGATGGATAAAGTAATTTTTAGAAGTGATGTAAAAATAGAAGATCTCAATCAAAAATATTGGAATAAACTTAGGGAGACCTCAATAATGCAATAATTCAAAACATGTAAAAAATTGTATATATATATGTGTGTGTATCTATATATATATATATATATATATATATATATATATATTAGATAGAAGAAAAAAAAAGATAAATATAGAATAATTTACTTATAAAATAAATAAATAAAAATAAAACTTACTATGAGACCATTTCCTTGGTGGAGAGTAAAGGTTGTTTTTATTTCCAGGATCAGCTGTATGACTTAAATAATGAACACAAAAACTGGAGTGGTGCTTTTTATTGTTGACATGTTTATGCTTGTGTTTATGAACATGTTCACAAACTTCAATATTAGCTTCTTCATTTTTAGCATTGTTTTCTGCCTATAACAATCAAATGCAACTACAATGAAGTGAAATAGTTATAAATTATTCTCTTAACAAATAAGTTAGTAAATTTAATAGAAAATATTTTCTGATAGTATCCTGAAAGAATATTAATAATTAATGTGAAATTATTAGTCTCATTAAACTGTAATTATATTTTTTGTGAATACTATTTATTAAAAAGAGAGTATGCAGTTGTACACACATGGTTGGGTAAAGTACTTTGTTTAAACAATATTACCAGAAATTAAAATATCAATAATGAGAAATAATATAATACATCAAATCACTGCAGTTTAAAAATTCAAAAAATTTGGTAAAATATAATTAAAAATATATATTTGATGGGAAGAGAGAAGTTAAAATAGCAAAGATTAAATAATTTTTAGTAAAGATATTTATACACATACATATTAATTTAACCATTACAAAACACAATACATTTTCATTAACAGTATTACTTTATGAAGTTTTTCTAGGATTATCTTATATGAGCAAACTTTTGGATACTATGAATATAACTTGTTAACTATAACATCTATAATTTACAATAGCCAAATAATGCTCTCTTCTATTTTTTATATGTTGGATTTTTCCTCATGTAACATATTTATGATATCAAAATCTAAAAGTAATTAAACACTGAAGAACATTATTATTCTAGCATTTTATTTTGCTTGGCATTATTGTATAAAAAGCTTATACTCATTAAATATGTTTTACATCTCCATTTTTTAATGCATAATTTTCTGGTTCCAAAAATTGTCATAAGTTCTTTCACTATTTATTGCATTATTTCTTTTAAATCTTTACAAAAAAAAAAAAAAATCTCACTTCTTATAATACACTTTTCACAATGCTTTATTCTAATGAAAGATTTGACTGTCAAGCAGTCTTCTTCATATCTAAAAAAAGGTAATTGTATTATAATTATCTACTGCATAATCATACAATGACATTAATATTCACAACATCTATATATTTATTATTAATAATAAATATTTTAAAACATACATTGCATATACTATTAACAAGTTCCATCAATTAAAAATCACAAAAAAATCTCCTGACAATATACATTCAAAGAACAAGTATATATATTTAATAAAAAGGAAATAAAAATGATATATTTTATTAAAATCAACAGGAAAATAAAACAATTCATAAAAAATACATTCAAAATTAAATATTAATTCAGCATCTTGACAGCTTGCAGTGGCAATGCAGCACCACGTTTGCGCTTTGTTGAAGTTTTGTGTTCTTTTTAAAACTGCATAAAAAACTACAAGCATGACATCAACAGAAATCCCAGCATTTGTTGCTCCATTTGAAGCTCTTTTTAATGGTGTATATCATGTTGGAATCCGATAAAATTTGAATTTTCTTATGATTTTTTTTATTAAAAGATTTTTTTTTTTTATTTTTTGCTCAGTTTATTAGTTTTCATGCAGAAAATAAAGACAGAAAATTTTTAAACAGCCAAAGAGCCTACTAAAAATGGATTAAGAATGTGCCGATAAAATATTGGGTCATAAATATTTAAAAAATTTATTTTTTATTTATTTCAATAGTAAATTATTCAATAAATGAAAATTATTTGATAAATGGTATGTTTACATTTGTATTGGTGTCTGGGTAGTATATAAATTATATAATATTAAATTATTTAAGCTCTTTATTATATATATATATATATATATATTCAAATAGATATATATATATATTTTGTATTCAAATAGAACAAAAGTAGTTTGTAATTTTGGGGCTCTGATCTAAGTTTAGGCAACCTTATTTTAAAGACATAATAATTCTCAAAAGGTTTAATAATTTATTTTACTATGCTTATATTTGCATTACTGTCTTTGTATTGAAATTGCAGATCTGTGTTTATATAACAAGTAATGCTTATATATATAAAATTAAGGTATTATAGAGCAGTACAATGTACATTTTAGGACTGATTATCAAATAAACAAAAATTATGCAGTTGACAAAGCAATCACAAAATTTAATGGGCATAGTACCATATGAAAATATAAACACTTAAAACTGGTAAAGAGAGATTTCAAATGGTGTGTGTGTGTGTGGAGATAACCACAATAATTATGTATTACCACATGGAATTGTATGCAGATAAAAATCAAATTCTGATTCTTGCCCATGCCTTGGTAATCATGCTGTGGAGTCAGTAGTTTTGCCACATCTTGCATCACATTATTTTCAAGTCTATAGCTAGTAAATGAGCTATATGCAAATAAATTGTATCTCTGTGGGACAATAAATATAACAAGTTAGCATCACCGGTGTGCATAAAGAATATAAACATCACTGATGTACACAAAAAAATCTAAAATGAAGAGATGAAACTCATTTTATCAGTGATAGGACAGTAGTGTACAATTTCTAGTTTTATATAGACAAGAAGGCAATTGCTAAGATGACAAATGCATATCTATCTTCTGGAAATGATTTGTTTTGTATCTTTTATTAGGATGAATTTTTTCTTTAGACGACTTTGAGATTTAAAAACTTTTGGGGTACAAGATAAAAATGAAGAATTCTTATGCGCATACTTTTGGAGATTCTGAAGATATGGATTATCTCAGGTAAGAAGTATTATATATGGTTTGAAAGATAATTTTGTGGGGAATACAAAGAAATTATCAATAAATATGTAATTTAAACTTAGTTAATGATAAATTAGAAATGATGAACAAACAATAAAGTAATAATTATGTCAGATGTTGAAATTTCATTTTTTCCCCCTTATTTTTTTAATGGTAATCACTATTTGTCTTAGCCTTATTGCTTTCCTTTGTTTTTCTAGTTTCTATCAATGTACAGCTTTTTGCTCTAACATTATGAAAACTGAAGTTATTGTGAAAATTGTGTTTCAAGCCAGTTTTTTAAAAATTCAATATGGCACCAAGGATAATGAACTAGTTTTAAAAAAGAAGAAAACTTACAATAACTTGTGATAAACAACTTTTCAACAAAATTAAAACTATTGTCCAAGAAATTAGTAAAAAAAAAAAAGATATTTGTTGAAATAAGAATACTTCAAGGTTACAAGTTTCTAGAAGAATATAAAAACCAAAGAACTTGAAGACTCTAGATAACACACTTTCAAACAAATTTTTGAAAATGTCAATAAAAGTACATAAGGAAGGATTACCTATTAGACTGATGTTGGATTTTGGAGGATGTATGTATTATCATGCAGCAGTTTTTGTGGGAACGTTTTTGCAAGATGAATTGGGTTTTGGTGATTATACAATTGGATCTTCATTTAATTTAGTTAAAAAGATTGATAATATTGTTTTAGATAATGATGATAAATTATTTACATTGGATGTTGCAGAGTTATATTGTTCAATAAAAAGAAAGGAATCTATTAACATTATTGATCAAGTTTTATATTAAAAAGAAGTGTGCAAGTTTTATTGTAAGTTTGTAAAGGATTTGTTATTATTTATTGATCAGAATTTGATAGCTACATTTGAAGATCGTTTGTATATGATGGATGAAGGTTGGCCTATGGGTTTGCCTGTTTCAGCATTTATATGTAATTATGTGTTGTCATATTATGAAGGGATGATTTTAAAAGAATATTTTATGACCGGTGTTAAAAGTTATTTTAGGTATGTGGATGATGTGCTTATTGTAGGATCAAATATGATAGTACATAAAATGTTTATTAAATTAAATGATATTGCTGGATTAACATGGACTATTATTTCTGAAGATAGTGAGAAGAGTGTAAAATATCTTGACTTGATTTTATGGAGAGAAGGGAATAAAATTAATAATAAAATGGTGTCGAAACCATTATCAATTAGAGAAGTTGTTCTTCCAAATTCAAATGTTCCACTTACCTATAAATGGCTGGTTTTAGAACATTTCTTTTTAGAAATGATGTTTTATGTAAATTTCAGAGTGATAAAATGATTAATATTAAAAGATATGTGAATGATTTATTGGGTATGGGATATAGTAGGACAAATATTTTATGTGCACTATATACGTATAGAAATAAATGGAGAAGAAATAATATGGAAAAGAAAAAATGGTTAGCATTGCCTTATGTAAAGGATATTGTTTGTAATAAGATTACATCATTGGTATCTGCTGATTTTAATGTTGCATTAAATACTGGAAGATTGGTTATTAATGGCAAAGATTCTATTGATAAAAGCAACAAATGTAATATTATATATAAAGTGGTATGTTATTGTGGTTATAGTTACATCAGGGAGACCAAATGTGCTTTGAAAAAGAGGATTAGGGAGCATGAATTATTATATAATAAGTTGTGTTGTTCTGCAGATAGGTATAAATCTGTTTTTGCAGAACATGCTGTGAGTTGTAATGGAGAATTCTGCTTTGATAGAGTTTTTATTTTGCATATGGAAAATGATTTGAGGAAAAGAAGAATTAAGGAGTCCTATTTTATAAATAGTATGGATAATGTATTGAATAAACAGTGTCATTGTGTTAATATTCACAATTTATGAAAAGTAGGTAATTCACATGGGAACGTTACTGGTGTGAGAGTTTGATAATATTTAAATATTAACGTATTGCTACTTAAGATGGCGGAATACGCCGAAGCTGGCTATAGCAAAGAATTTTAATCTTTAATTTTATATAGGCATTTTTTAAAATTTTGTAGTTTTTATTCTAGTGAATATTTTTATCATACTTATATTATTTGATATTATATATATATACACATACATACATATACACATCATAAATATTCTCATTTATTAATGATTTTCCAAATCCCAGATACTGTATAGCAAATAAGATCATCTGAAAGTGTTATCTGCTCTACTTCTCAAATAGGCATAGCTATTTTCATGCCTTAAATTAATCAAATAACTTTTTTCTTTTTGCCTCTGACTCTCTTTTTACCCCTCTATAATCCCTTTCAATGTATCCTTTCTCACAAACATCTTGCCATGAAAAAAATATCCAATCTAATATCTCTTTAACTTCATAATTTCCTCAATATTTGTTTTTAATTTATTCTTATCAACATTTATGAAATGGAAATTTTATCCCTAAAATTATTCCTTCAGTTTTATATATATATATATATATATATATATATATATATATATATATAAGGAATATATTATATATCTATATATATATATATATATATATATATATATATATATATATATATATATATATATATATATATTGCAATCTATATCACTAAGTTTAACAATAATTTCTTTTTTACTTTCCTAATTGTTTACATCTGTTCTTCATATAAAGATAATTTCAAATTACTAAGGACTTTTCTTCATTTCATTTCAATGGCAATAATTTTCATTCTTATTCAAATCTATGTACTTACTCTAATTACTTTATGACTACTATTAATATTAGTTATTCAATTTCACAAATATATAAAAGCATTAAATCCAAAGCTTACTCTTATCTTTTCATATTCTGATTTTCACTGATTTAATTTCATTTGCATTTTTTAAATCTCAAATCTTTTACAAGTTTTATTTCTCCTAGCTGGAGCATTAATAAAAAAAATAAAAAAAATTTAGAAATTAGTAAAAAAAATAAAATACTGGAATGATTATTTTCTTAGAAAGAGTTAAGATTTTACTTCATTAACGCTTAAATAAATTAATATATATATATATATGCTCTGCGCACAGTTAATGAAGCTATTAATAAATTGTCAAAATTTTTACTGCCAAGCACTTTCAGGACAGTCTACAGTCCCATATTCATGGCGAGTTATTCTGTTAATAACTGTAAAACTATGCAAATTTTATGCAAATTTATATGCAGATGTTACGTGGACCATTTACGAGATAGGGAATAGCAGGCCTCTCTTCTATTGATTGCCGATGGGTCAGCCGCAATGAAGTAAGCTTCCCTAACTTTACGTTTGGTGTCGTTTGTTTCAGAGCAAATGACACTGGCTGTGCTCTCTTCTGTTGATTGCCAATGGGTCAGCCGCAATGAAGTAAGCTTCCCTAACTTTACGTTTGGTGTCGTTTGTTTCAGAGCAAATGACACTGGCTGTGGTAGGTAGAAAGCCAGTGTCGTGCTCTGAAACAAACGACACCAAACGTAAAGTTAGGGAAGCTTACTTCATTGCGGCTGACCCATCGGCAATCAACAGAAGAGAGGCCTGCTATTCCCTATCTCGTAAATGATCCACGTAACATTTGCATATAAATTTGCATAAAATTTGCATAGTTTTACAGTTATTAACAGAATAACTTGCCATGAATATGGGACTGTAGACTGTCCTGAAAGTGCTTGGCAGTAAAAATTTTGACAATTTATTAATAGCTTCATTAACTGTGCGCAGAGCATATATATATATTAATTTCTTAGAAAGAATGGTATTATGATAGATGTATTAAGAATAAAATGCAGAAAAAGAAAGAAAAAAAACACTGATTTTAGATGATTTAGAAAGAAAATTGTTATCTTGTTTTTTAAGCTATGTTTCTAATATTTCAACAAGAGATAACATGACACTGTCTAAATGAATAGATAATATTTATTAATACAAAAATCTCAGTATCTTACCATATATATTTAAGTTGTGTTTTAATTCACTTCTGATATTTTCAAACTTAATCTGTCATAACAATCAACCCTTAAGTTATCAATAATCTCAAACTGTAGTCAAGGCAATCTATCATTTATAGGCAAGTAAAAATGGATATAATTTTAAATAACTTGAAAAATATATATATTTTTTATCTTAATTATGTTACAATATTCTCCTTTACATAACAAAAATGTGAATATTAATTTCTATTTTTTTTTTTTTTTCAAATTTGGGAATAACTAGTTTGACAAATATGATGTAGTGATTCTTTTAAACTTTTGCTCATTTAATATATTCTTCAATGGTTTAAAAAAAATATTTTTTTTTACAAAGTAAAGTATATTTTAAAATAAGATTATAAAATCTAGCATTCACTGTGAGAAATATGTTTGTTTAAAATACATTTGTGCAATTATGGTTTCTAGTTATGACATTTTCTTACATTATACAAAATTCATTATTTGTATATCAAATGATATAATAAACAGGAAAATAGATTTATTGGTAGACATAAAAATATGTATGTACTCTCAGTAACTCTTAAAGGATACAATTGTTACAGGATTAGTAGCAAACAAGAAGATATATTAACAACTTTCAAAAGGTTAAAATATTTATACCCAAAGTGTTTGATAATATAGTTTTGTAAACTGCATACATAATGATTCTTTTAAGTTTACTATGTGCTCACTTTCTCAATGGTACCAGTTTATAGTAATCAGTGTCAAATAACATTCCTATTTAGAAAATAAAAATGGTGATAGCAATATCCACATGAATCAATAGGAATGATATAGTGATTCTTTTAACTCTCTACTGATTTAAAATAGAAATATATATTTTTCAAATGCTTAAATTAGTTGTAATAATGCTGACAAGAATTAGATTTAAATTTGATTTAAAATTGTTTAAATTACAATATGAAATACCAAAGAGAAAAATGACATATAAAAACTTTGTAATGGAAAATGCTTTATTAAATCTAAAAGTTAAATAGATGTTTTTGTCTTCAATATAGATTTTAAGTAAATTTATGCTAAGGCATAGATAAGTGGCAGTCTTTCACTGTTCAATTAAACTTATAACTCTAAGAACATAATATAAAATATATGATAGGAAATTGAAGTTAGTATAATAAAACTAAAAAAAAGTAATATAGATATATCTGCATTTAAGATATCAAAATATTAAAATCCAGTCTTGAAACATTTCAGTGGCAATTTCAAATCATTGTCAGCATTAACTAGATATAAAATAATGGTCATTATAAAGAATGATCCAAAAATATAAAACCACAATGAAATAACTTATTTCAGAATAAACAACCTGAAATCTTTAATGTCATTAATAAATCTATAGTTGAATATTACATAAAAAATATTTATAACAATAAACATTTTATTTTAGAAAACAATTGTTGTCATAAATATACAACTGACCAATATAAGATTTAAAACTGGATAGATTGTTGAATAAATGTTCATTTAAGTTTTCCTCATTGCTAAATGGTTTATGGCAAAGAAACCAATTACTAAATTTAGAGAGCTATATGCAATAACTGCTGCACATTAATAAGAAAACACATACAAAATATTTATCTTATGGTACAAATATCAATACAATACTTGTGTCTTTTTCCAAATTATAATACTCAATTCCTGCAACTGTAACAGTGATGCAGTGATTTGAAAAATATGGTATCAATGTCAAAAAAATTTTATGGACTTCTCAATCACCTAAGTTAACCATGACTGAGGAACTGCATAATGCATGTGAACAAGTGAAAACTGAATATCTTTCACAAATATATCTCAGCAATCTTGAGACTTTCCATGATGAACAGCTTAATATTTCATTAGATTCTATTTGGTTATTATACAATTTCTTTATATATAGTACAGCAGCAATTCACAATGCAAATTATGGTCCTAAAAATTTTAACCAAAGTACTACAGGTATTTAAATGAAATTCATCTAAAATTGTATGTCAATGCTCTTTTAATTGTTTCTTAGAAATCTCACTTTGGGAGAATTTTCTACATTTTGAGTTTTCTATATATCAAAAATCTAATAAACTCAATTTACAGGAACCTTTTTTTTTTGTTTTTCAAATCAAAACTAATAAAAATAAAATAGTACTTATAGTGAACTTATATACATATTTATCAATTTAAATATTAGTGAACAACTCTCGACTATAGTGTTTAAATATTAAATCATCCACCTTCTTTTATCAAACAACAATACATTTAAAATAGCCATTTTCAGAAAAGCACTAGGTAGAGCAAGAATGTCTAATCTATCATCTACATGTGACCCTGGATGGGTCTGAAAGCAGCCCAACACAAAATCATACACTTTCTTAAACCATTATGATATTTTTCCCATGATTGCTTGTCATACAATGTGAATAAAATAAACATACAGATGTTCTCAAATACAATATCAATTATTCCATTAATCTTATTTTACCCTCTGAATTTCCTCAATGATTTTAAATGAATCTTCAAATGGGCAGCTGCATAATCAGGATTATTACATAAGGATTTTTTGCCTTATCTATGATGGAAGATATGAAAATTATGTGCAGAGCTGGGTTTATTTATTTTTTTGTTGCTTATCAGCTTTTAGTTATGTTTGTTTATTTAACATGTAACCCAATATAAATCTGTTTCCAATGTGATACAGAGATACTGAAAGGTTGAAGACTCGTGATGTAGATGGTTGCAGTAATATATACATCAGTTTATTATGCTGAATTTAATAATTTGTTGTACACTTATCAATTGTATCCCTGAAACATCACAAAATATTATCTTATACCAGATTTATTACTGAAGTAAAAAAAATGAATTAATAAATATCTAATGAGAGGAATATTCATTAAGCCCAATGATTATATAGACAATCAAATAAAAATATTTTACCTCATTTGGTGACCCAAGAACAAGTTCATATAGCTGAATGACATAATAGGAATAAGGTTTTTGTTCCCATGTACCATGTTGAATGCATGCCTAAATAATAATAATAATAATAATAATAATAATAATAATAATAATAATAATAATAATAATAATTTTATTTATTTATTTATTTATTTATTCATCATGAAGCAAACAATAAATGAATAATACAGTGAGATAAATTCCATACAAGAAAAATCTTGTGTGAGGAATTTAAATGTAACAACTAAAAACACTAATAAAATACAAAAAAAAAAAGTATAAATATAACAAAATATTAAAATCACACAGATATTGCATTTGGCAATTCAATCACAGTAATAAATAATTACATCATAACATATAATATAAACAAAAAAAAAATAAATAAATAAATAAATAAAAATAAAACTAATGCTTAGCATAATATAACCAGTGCCGCCGCCATCATAATCATCATCATCATCATCATCATCATCATAATAATAATAATAATAATAATAATCATCAACAAAACAACAACCACAACTCAAACAAACTCAAATACAAAAATAAATCCAAACTATCCAACACATACACAACAACAAACCTTAAACCCCAATAACAAAACTATCCCCAACCAATATATATAAAAAAAAAAATACTAAAAAAAAAAAAAAAAAATAAAAAAAAAAAAAACAACCAAATAAAACAAAAACCACACAAAACAAAAAAAAAAACAAAAAAACCAAAAAAAAAAACCCCCCAACAAAAACCCCTAATAAACAAAAATAAAATAAAAAAAAAAAAAAAAATTAAAAAAAAGAAGAAGAAGAAGAAAAAAAAGAAGAAGAAGAAGAAGAAGAAGAAAAGAAGAAGAAGAAGAAGAAGAAGAAGAAGAAGAAGAAGAAGAAGAAGAGAAAAAAAAAGAAGAAGAAGAAGAAGAAGAAAAAGAAGAAGAAGAAGAAGAAGAAGAAGAAGAAGAGAAGAAGAAGAAGAAGAAGAAGAAGAAGAAGAAGAAGAAGAAGAAGAAGAAGAAGAAGAAGAAGAAGAAGAAGAAGAAGAAGAAGAAGAAGAAGAAAAAAAAAAAAGAAGAAGAAGAAGAAGAAGAAAAGAAGAGAAGAAGAAGAGAGAGAGAGAGAAAAAAAGAGAGAGAGAGAGAGAGAGAGAGAGAGAGAGAGAGAGAGAGAGAGAGAGAGAGAGAGAGAGAAGAGAGAAGAAGAAGAAGAAGAAGAAGAAGAAGAAGAAGAAGAAGAAGAAGAAGAAGAAGAAGAAGAAGAAGAAGAAGAAGAGAAAGAGAGAAGAAGAAGAAGAAGAAGAAGAAAGGAAGAAGAAGGAAGAAGAAGAAGAAGAAGAAGAAGAAGAAGAAGAAGAAGAAGAAGAAAAGAAGAAGAAAAGAGAAGAAGAAGAAGAAGAAGAAGAAAAGAGAAGAAGAAGAAGAAGAAGAAGAAGAAGAAGAAGAAGAAGAAGAAGAAGAAGAAGAAAAAGAGAAGAGAAGAAGAAGAAGAAGAAGAAGAAGAAGAAGAAGAAGAAGAAGAAGAAGAAGAAGAAGAAGAAGAAGAAGAAGAAGAAGAAGAAAGAAGAAGAAGAAAGAAGAAGAAGAAGAAGAAGAAGAAGAAGAAGAAGAAGAAGAAGAAGAAGAAGAAGAAGAAGAAGAAGAAGAAGAAGAAGAAGAAGAGAAAGAAGAAGAAGAAGAAGAAGAAGAAGAAGAAGAAGAAGAAGAAGAAGAAGAAGAAGAAGAAGAAGAAGAAGAAGAAGAAGAAGAGAGAGAAAAAAAAAAAAAAATAATAATAATAATAATAATAATAATAATAATAATAATAATAATAATAATAATAATAATAATAATAATAATAATAATAATAATAATAATAATAATAATAATAGCAACAACAACAATAATTATTATTATAAAAGTTAATACTAAAATATACATATAAAATAATTTTATTTCGATCCAATTTAAGAATAGAAACACATATTTTTATTTCGATCCAATTTAAGAATAGAAACACATATTTTTATTTCGATCCAATTTAAGAATAGAAACACATATTTTAGAACTGCAGAGTATTAATGAATTATACATAACTTTTGAAAATCAAGAACAAAAATAATAAAAGTAAAACAAACAAAAAGTTCAACTTATTTGAAAAATTAGTAAGTAAATCAATGGAAATTACCATTTAGATACAAATTTCAAGTAAGTCTTAAAAAAATAAAATAAAATTATTGCAATTTATAACTACATATTTGTACAATCTATATACACATGCAGAACAAAGTCCTCTTCAGTGATACCCATAAAATAACAATAAAATAGAAGGTATTATTCACAAAGTCTGAAATCATCCAAATACAGTTCAAACTGTTTCTGTTTACTTTTTAAACTTTAGATAAGAGTATATATGAAACTATGTACTTGCAGATATAAAATGATTAGCTGATTGTTTGTGAGCTGGCTACCTAATATAAATATTTTAAGCTTTGATCAAGAACTTCAAAAAAAGTTTCAAATGCCTATAAACCTTCGAATTTTACCTGCTGCATAAATAAACCTCATATAATGAGCATAACATCCAAATGAACAGTGCACAACATGGACAGTTCTTATGTTTAATATAATTTACATATCCATTTTTTTCCTAAAAACACTTATTCATAAGATTATATTTCATTAAGTATATGAATAATGAATAATAGTTCTTTATTAGATTAGAAATTATTATATCTTAGATATAGATTTAGCTTTAAAAAAATGAAAGGTCCATGTAAAAAAAAAAAGTTTGGGGAATGAAGAAATAAATGTACATTATATAATGTAATATATATATATATATGTGTGTGTGTGTAAAAAGATGTACAGTATTGATAGATGAAAAATAAATGTTATTGTTTTAATGATAAGGATATATACAATTTCATATATTAATTTTGTTTTGTAATGTTAATGATGTAAATATCTATTTGTAGATATCCTTGAAAATGACTACAAGAAAAAAGTAATTGAAATGTTAGATGTTAAAGATGTGAATATATGTATATATGTTTGATAAAGAAATTAAGTTTTTAAAAGTAAATAAAAAAGGAAGGTATAATTTAATTGAATTGAATGAAAAGAACATTATATTTAACTGTTAATATTTTTTTTCTGTCTTGCGTTGATAGCCGAGAGGTATCGCAGCAGCCATGCAAGCAAGTAGTTGGTTGCAGACGGGTGTGGGTTCGCGTCCCGGCAGATGCTATGACATATGAATATTTTTTTTCTTGTCCCCTCCCACCCTTTTCGATTCTTACTACAATTTTATTTATATGCATTAGTGCATCAGTCTTACATTCCAAACATATAATTAGAAACAGTGGAACATTTTTCATCAACAATATAATTAAAATGTAAAAATGAACTGTTGTTTACAAATAAGTATCAGGTAAATAGAAAAAAAATTAAACTTTCAATTTAAAAAAAAAAAATCATAATGCTACTATGTATGGTCATATTACTTATAACTTAATAAATTATTAATAATTATTTGTATTTTTTTTTTAAAAATAATGAACGTTGTGAATGTAAATTTGTTTAATGAATATCAATAAATATAAATTAATGGCACTCTGTGGCCTTAATAAGAAATCATAATTATTTAAATGCATTTGAACACCATGGGAATAGCTTTTTTACTAATACACTTGAAATAAAATAAGAATAAGCTGTTAATTGTATACATATGTATGTAATGCTATGAGAAGAACTCAATGGTATAATGTTTCACATATCCCTTTGCGGAATATATGAACTGAACTGAAATCTGCATAAAGCTTTTAATGCTTTTGAGACTTCAAACACAATGAAGATAATTCTTACAGGTAGTAAATCATAGATATATAAACTAATCATCCTATTATTATTGAAGCAGTCAGATCTGAGTTCGATCCTAGCTTCATGACATCTAGCCATAAGCCCACTTCAAACCCTAGTACTAACCTTAAATTTCCGATGCAATGGGGCTTCATACGTTCAATCCACGCTAATTTCCATAAAAAAATAACTTATTTCACAAATACATATTAAAATTAATTAGTTTCAGATTTAAATTGATCAATTCTGTTAATAAATTCATGACAGAATTATTCAAGAATTTATATATTATAACTGCATGGATTGTGCATATCTATTTGTAAATATTTAAATATATATAATTGTTTGAAAGTTTCATTGCGTCGGGAATGTTTGATTTTATTTTTAAATAATTTGTTAAAGTTTTATTGATTAAAAGCTACATTCTTTCGATAAGCTTTCAGATTTTCCCTTTTCAAAAATAACAGTTAAAGTTTTATTAATTAAAAAAAAAGATAAAAATTTCCTAATTAAAATCATTTTCTGATTTTAAGAATTCATTTTCTAATTAGAAAATGAATTCAAGTTAATGAGTTTGAAAGCCTTATCGAAGGAATGTATCTAAAAACAACCAGTGAATCTAAAAACATTGATAATGAAAGAAGCGCTAGCCTGAAGGCATCAGAGGACAGATATATAGCTTGGAAAAGTTTGGAGAAGAGAGAGAAGCCATCTTTGTTGTAGAGAAGTGCAGTCAACTCTGTGCGTTTTTAAATTATAAAATCAAATAGTGTTTCGATCATAATGAAGGGCTAAACATCAGGAATCTTGCTATCGGTTCCTGAAGTCCCCTGAAAATCTTCAATGGAGCTGCTAAATTCTTTCCAGACAATTCATGCTTGGGTAATATATTTCCATAATGAACCTTAAGCTTTCTGGCCAGTTTCCAAACTTTACTTTATACTCCCTTTAAGAGCTCTTTTCATTCTATAAATATCATAATCTCTGCGTAATAATCTCTGTGTAAACTTACTTTTATTTATGCTATTATATCGTAATTCTCTCAACTTCTAGTCTTTAACTTTCTCTTTTCTTACTTGGCGGTTCATTTATTATATTATATATATATATGTGTGTGTGTAATTTATTAATGTTGTTATTTTAATTGTATGCCAATAATCTTTCGACTCGATAAACTCCTTTGTTCTATTTGCCTTACGTAGAAAATATAATATTAACTCTGATAATAATTCTCCCCATTAGAACTAGATTTATACAGTTCTATCAATCATCGAGTCGAAAGAAATTATTAAATGTTTGTTATTTTTATAGTAAATTATTAGCTCCATTTTTCACCTATGTCCCCAGCTCCTATCTAATTTACAAATGTTTATATATTCATATATATATAATGTTAAAATGTTTTTTTTTCTCGTATTCACCAATATTTATTTATTCACGTATAATCTAAAATGTTTTTGTAAAAAGGGTAGATAAAGGAATCAACTAAATACATTCTAATTCAGAATGTTTTCACTGTCTATTAATATTCAGGAGGGGCACGATATTTGGGGCATGATGAATATAATTTTATAATGTGTTAAAATAGTTTTAATTAAAAGCTCGTTTGACTTTAATTAAATTGATCGAGTCATCACGTAGAGCATTCTATTACTGGATTTTATTTTTCAAATGGTGACTAGCAGATCATCATCTTCAACGTTGCTGGCGTAAGGCTATCTTTCGTTTCGTTAGACTTGTCGGATAATATTTCTGTTCTTTTAATTTATCGAGGAACAAAGCACTTCCTCCTCCGCTCATGTTATATTTGGAACACCAAAGGCTCGTAGTTATGACTCGGCTTGGCTTTCCCGTGTTCCCATCTACTTAAAGGGCAGTAAGATTTGTGAAATGCAAGCCGCCATAAGACTTAGATCATCGACCAGCTATTGTCTTTCAATTTCATTTTATAGCTCATAATTTGTCAGCACCATTGCCTCTCTGTTCCAGTAAAGCCCGCTCTGATGTTCATAATTCGTGATGAAATGATTTCAATTAAAGTTGAACAACTTCTTGGTTATTTCAAATTAAATACGTTGTCTAATAGAGGTTAAAGTTATGCCCTAAATACATATCTTGCTCTTCATGAATGGATTTGTGAATGTGAAAATAAATATCACATTCTTTTGTATAAAATTAGAGTAAAAATTTATTTTAGTAATGAATACCTTTATCTGCCTTTTATTTCTTGTTGGGGGCATAGACATAGACTTTCAAATATTGCGTAATACTTGTTGGCATATAATAAAGACCGCCACTCTTTTTATAATTATAAACTATGTTAAAGGCTAGAGGTGATTAATATAATCATTATTTAAAATTCAAACAAAACAAATTATTATTATTAAATATTTTCTAAACACCCTTGGTTTCTTAGTTCTTAATTCTTTTATGCTTATTTTAATGTTAATACTCGCTGTCTGTGTTGGCAACCCGAACATATACATATGATTCGATTTAAAATTATTTTAGTCAGTTTATTATCAGATATTAATGTCAGTTAAGGGGTCTCTGATCCTCACCAACCGTTGAGCTAGTTTCTTGGCGCATAGCACTGTGCCGTCAATTTATACTAATCTGAGCTGGTGAGTTGGGTTTGAATTCAGTTTGAACCAGCTGAGTTTGGATCCGACTTACGGTTTAGGTGGTGGGTTTTTCGGCTGGTACATATTATGTAGTCCCTATCATTGACTTTCACAATATTTGGCATTATCTTTCTGTTTCATATATATTTCATCAGTTAATCATTGCCACAATCATTTTGAAAGACCTATTATTATTATTTTTTTCACATGAAATTCGTATACATAAACATCCTTATCATTCTTTCTTTTAATGAGCTCATAATATAATCTATCTAATTAATTATCTTAGTCTTAATTTTAATTACAATATCAGATACTCTATATAAATTTATGTTTTTTAAAAAACTTTCTGACTTATAAAAATTATTTTTCACTGCATCAAAAATTCTATTTAATACTATCCTTTCATAATATTCTTAATTTATATCTGCCCTTTTAGGTAATCATCAATATTAACATGCAGACCAGCTGTTTCAAAGCCTTAAAAATATGCATCCTGGATTAAACTGTAAACTATTTTATTTTTTGTATCTCTTATAAGAATATAATGAATTTTATTTAAATATAGAATTTTGCTATCAATTTCTGTGTTCATAGCATTTTTTTGTGTTAAAGATAGTTTTCAAATATTTAAAGTCATTTACTTCTTCAAATGTATTTAATTAAAACTTGAGGGTATATTGAATTGAAATTACAATAAATCAAGAATCATTTTGATTTATCCACATTTATTTATAAGCCAGTTTCTTTCAAAGAGAGTGCAAAATATTGAAAGAGCTTTTGAATTTCTTCCTTAACTTCTCCTATAAAATCTTTAATACAAACCAATACAAAAATTTTACTTTCCAAAGTATTATCAAGCTGTTTATTTTTAGTAAGTAGTTTTCCCCCATATCAATATTAAACAGAATCAGTGACAAAAAGTCTCTGTATTTAATCTCCAAAACTAGTTTAAAACTATCTGATACATTATTACTGACTTTGATTTTGAATACTAGAATCTGTAGTACAAATTTATGTTAGAAGAGGCTGAATCACTCACACAGTCAGATTTACCAGATCGTACAACTAAGTATTTTGGAGAACCTTATCTTTGTGTAGTTGCCTGAGGTGATGTTCACATGTAGATCGAAGACTTCATCTTTGTTTGATATCCAATGGTTGACATAGCATCTGCACATGCCAAGAACTGGGCATCCAAAACGAAGATGCTGAAATGTCTCTTTTTCATGATATCGGAGCTGACAGATGGGATTTAGTTTAGAATATCCTCTTTTGTATCCTAGAAATGACTTTGGATATCCATAAGATTAATTTTTATTATGTAATCCAAAAATTTGGCTTCTAGCCCCCAGAATTTGAAATGTTTAATTAGTAAGTAATTAGAGATATTTAAAAAATCTGAAATACTATCTTATGAGCTGTTAATAACTTTAAATGTGTCCCAATATTTAAGCTTAGTGGTTTCAATATTTTAAGAGAAGTAAGTAATTTTGTTAATCCATGTGGAGCAACACTTGGGATGGGGGTCGGTCAGTTGAAGAAATTACCTTCTTGAATTCTTGCTGGGGGAACCATTCATGAAGAAATACCATTACATTATGTGCTTTTTGAAAATAGAATGTATTGATGGAATGTAGTTAGAGATTTTTTTGGGTTTGCAAGTTTTTGAAGCTGATCAATACTGTTTCAACAAAGATTAACACACAATGATAATCTTAGTTGGGAAATTGTTTTGTTGGGATTAGAACTGGTAAATAATATAACACTTTGGGCATAATCAACATGTTTAGCAATGTGACTTTTCTTTGTTGTGACAAGTATATTCCTTTCAGAGAGTCTATTTCTTTTTAATTGCAACTAATAGCTCATTTTGTATACATTGTATCACCTCCCTTGGAGACTTCATCAAGAGAAAGCCTAAAAAATTGTGAGGCTATGCTTCAAATGGCCTGCTTATCCTTTTGCCAGTACTCAACCACCATGTCCATGATTTACTTTGATTGAAGTTTAATCCATAGTATATTGTGCACCAGTCAATAAAAGATTCTACTTTTGAGATATATTTAGCTGATGGTAGTAGAACAGTGAATCATCAATGAATGACAATGTTTTGATTTCTTTAGCTATCCTCGGAATATAGATCTCTGGTAGTTCTCTTTCAAGTTTGACAAGCAGTGGGTTTATGAAGGCTATAAAGAGGAGTGTATTGAGTGGGGAGCCTTGTGGTATAGATATGTCAAATGTGAATCCTGGAGTTACTTTACCATCCAATGTAATTAAAATTTCCCTATTGCTAAGTAGATTTTCAGTAATTGATATGTGTACTTTATTGATATTAAATTCATGTAGTACCTTGAACAGCAGGTCTGTTATTATGTTGTCAAAGGCAGCTTTAATGTCCAGTTGAACAGCTACTAGACTACTTCCAGTGATGGCGAATGTAGTCTATTGCAGTTTTAACTTGCTGCAACTGCATTAGTGGTAGACCACCCTTTCCTGGCAAACTGATTAGGCAAGAGATTTTGAAGCATATCACCTTGAATCTGATCTTTGATGACTCTCTCAGTGATTCTAATGAGGAGAGGGGTCATAGAAATTGGCCAGAGGCTGGAAATATTGGAACTGTTTCCTTGCTTCTTAATAAATGGAGCTAATGAGATAGGGTAGTCACTATTGTTTGCACCCCCCAGCCAACACATCAATCATATTCTTGATAATCAGGACCGCAAATTGGCTAAGATGAAGGATTAGGAATTGGGGAATTCCATATGGACCTGGGTGGGTTTTTTCAGGGAGAGGTTTGATGTTGTTTAAGATGGCCTGATGTGTAATTCCATGCTGTGTATTATTGTTTTCTGATATTTGGAGTCTAATATTGTTTCCATTATTTATTTGCAATTTCTTTTTGAAGAAGTTATAGATAACTTCAATCATGGCATCTCCTACATAGGAATTTGCTCCTAAAGTGATAAATGATGGGGTGGTTTGGGTTATTTTTACCCCAAGAGCCCACCTGAGGTAACTCCTGGTGCAACAGTGCTGGTTTGAGATATATTTTCATGCCTTTTTGATCATGATGTATCCTGTCAGAGCTTTTTGTGTGTCCCTGTATTCTTCTTTCAGTAGCATTATATCTGCAACATTCTGTTATTCATTAGTAACCCTCCCAACCTGTCGGCTATTTTGTTTAGTTTAGCAAACATTCTGGATAGTCAGTTGTGTATTGTGGCTTGAGTGATTTGAATGGTGTTCCAGACCTGAATGAGTGGCATGTATAATAAGTGTTTTGAAGATATATGCAACATTCTGATACAAGACCAGCTGGAATAGTGGACCTCTTGAGAAACTGTAACACTCTGCTGAGACCTGGGGTGCAAGTGGAGCATCTTCTAATATCAAGAGAGATCTGTAGCTCAAAGTGCTCTGAAAAGGCAATGGGGTCCAAGCTGGCATTGAGTTGAAAATGAATGTCAAAGGTGTAGAACAGCAGGTCAATGAGTGAAGTCCATCATCTTGTATAAAAGGAATATGCATTGGGAAAGAAGAAACCTCCTTTGCTTAAAAGATGAATTTGTTGTTGAATGCTTCATAGGACATATTAAAATCCCCTACCAAAATAAAAGGTATGGAGGAAGAGCCAGTAAGCAAGTAGATGGTGTTAATTATTTTATAGGCAGTATTGATGTTGCTATTGAGATAGAGGAAGGTCATATGGAGATGGAAAATGACAATAGCAGACCACTGACATGATGCAGGTTTGATCTAGGTACAAAATTCCGAAGAGTGATCATGCCAATTTTTTATTTATTAAAATAACACCACCTCCAGTAGCTGTGGTGGCAGTGGAGTAATGTACCAAATGTGGAGAATGCTTGATTTATTTTGTAGCTAGAAACAGATGTTAGTTTTGTTTCTGCCATGCATATGATGTGTGGTGGGTTATTTCCAGCTCACTGGAGTATTGCCTGAATTCTGTTTTGGGGGTTAAGTCCCCTAACATTTATACCTTTAATGTAGAGCTTCATAATTCTATGTTATAATTGAATATGCTTTTGTAGATTACTGAGGATAAATGAATAGACATGAAGATTGGTGTATAATGGGATTACTTAGCTACAGCTTTATAGCATCTAGAAGAGCTTCTGCTTCTGACTTGCCTGAGTGAATCCTCCATTGAGGACATAGAGCTTATTTTTGAATTATCATTATAAACTGGTTCAAATTGATCATTCCTGGTGACTTTCCAGAAGTCTTCAACTAGTGGTATGTTGTCTTTATCTGAAGAGGGCAATTCTGTTAACTTGCCATAAGCCTGTTTTGAGTTGAGGAATTTCCTTTTGCTTGTGTGCTGCTTCTGCTATAAAATCTTCTGAGTCTTTATTCAGTGTGTTACTTGATTCCTCTTCACTTGTTGTGTCCATTGGATATTGACCTTGAACCCTTTTTGGTGCTCTGTCTTTGGTTGTAGGGGCTTCTTCCATTTTTCCCCATTTTGTCTTATGATTTTGTTGATGTTTCTTGCATGATTTCTGGATGTTGCTTATTTCTATTTTTTTTTTCCTTTAATTGTTTTTATCAATGTTTTGATTATTTTGGCCTCATTAGTTTCTAGTGTATTTTTATTAGTGTTAGTGTGCTCATTGGTTGGTAAGCAAGGCCAATCATGTGTTGACAGATTTTTATCAGTGATAATTAAATCTTTTCAACAATGAGAGCATGATCATATTGTTTTACTAAAAAAACCCATGTCAGAAGTTTACGTGGGATTTGCTGAGTTGGAGTTAGATGTGCCAGTGATTTGGCTGTGCAGTCTGTATTATTGAAGGAGTTACTGAGAGGGAATTTTGTCAATTATATCAACATTTGTGCTGTAATATGAGCTGATGGGAGAGCATTTATGGAATGCTTTTTTTTTCTTTTGCCACATTCATAGCATAGTTTGCTTGGGCAGTTCTTAATCAGATGGTCTCAAGATTGATAATGAAAATATTGAGGGGCAATTTTATATGAAATCATAAACTATCCCCATTCTCCATACCTCCAGCCTATTTTTCTCTAGTATAGTTATCTTTATGTTGTAATGTGCTATTTTGAAACTTTTAGCAAATTAAAATTCCATATGCTGTAATGTGCTATTTTGAAACTTTCAGCAAATTAAAATTCCATAAAAACAATCTTTGTTTATACAAAAAGTAAACATTAATAATATATAAACTAAATAATCAAAATCCATTTATCACTTTCCATAATTCATGATAGTGTAGCAGTCGATCTTAGCCCAAGATCGAGCTCCACTGTTCTACCACTTAACCCACTGTTTTTTTGTCACATGTAAATAAACTATACGTATATATCTGAGAAGCGACTATAAAAGTTTATGAATATAAATCTCAAATAAAAATTTTCTTTAATTTTAAACAATGACTTTTATGGATGCAACTCAGATATATACCTATATTAGCAGAGCTTTTATATATATAAAAGCACAAACAAATCTTGTAAATAATTTTGTATTTTTTCTTAACTATTTATTTATTTTATAAATATTTTCTTCATATAAGTATACATATATTCAAGATGGAAGACGACTGTCCAAGAATAATTAAAGAGGTGGGAACATTATTTTGTTTCATGATTAAAAAGGAATTTTTAAATTAAAGTAAAATTTAAAACAAAGCTAATTGATTTTAATTAGAGATTAACATTTTTTATCAAATCTATTTCCAATCTGGAAATTAATTTGAATTGGACAGTTATCTAACGATTCCATCTCCACTAACAATAACTAAAATATTTCTGTTAATTAAAGATCAAAAATTTAATTAAAAAAACATTCTTTGAACACCTCAAAGTTTTGTATAAATAGAGAGAGAGTTAGGTACAGTCTTTAACCAATTTCACATCTATGTAATTTTTGAGGGGCTTCAGCGCCTTCCTCTCCGTCTTCAACTCCACTCTTCACCATGCATGATGTAGCTTCTACCTTTCAAATGTGCCCGTGCCATCAAAGAACTGCCGAGGCCAAGAGACATGTCAAAGAATGCCGCCTGCCATACAAAATTTGTCTGTATTCCATAGAATGCTGAGGTAACCAGCCCAAAGTCATTATAATTGTATTACCTAAATTATAACTTGTAAACTCTCTTTAAATTAATGTTTTCTGTATATTTACTCTCATTAACTTGCTCATCGGCGAGTACGTTAAAACTAATAATTATTTCTTTTCTTTATATTGATTCTCTATAACATAAATTAATACTACTATAAAACATTTCATTCAACTCACGCTTCTTACTTTTTTTTATAAATTAGTGTGGTTATAATTTATTTTAACTGATATTTTTCACTAAACTTTTATTTTTAAATGCAAATCAAACCCAGTCCTATGAATTTAGAAGGGGGGGGATTAATGAGTTCTTATTTATTTATTTATTTCTAAATAGTTCGTAAGACTGAGTTTTTCTTGTAAAATGAATATATGCTTTTTTTAAGAAAATATATTTTATCGTAAAAGTATGCAAAATATATAAATACTTTGCAATCTGGGGTGGATATTGGTATATGTAGGTTTTATTAATTTCTTTATTCATCATCGCCAAAAGGCTGGTGAACAAATTGTATGTTGTCCGCACTTTTAAGTGCATGAATTTTAGTTTATATATATTATATTTAAACATAATAGTATTGATTCAAGAAGGGGGAGAAATGCACACTTCATTAATTATAGCGTTAACTTTTAATAAATGATTTTATCTCACACGGCTCATTATTTTAACATGTCATTATGTATTTGTTAAACTATGTAAGGCTTTGTATTTATTCTTTAAATCCAATGATTTTATATTATTATAATAGCGTTGCTAGCATAGGCCACTCTTCATATTATTAAGCTATATCTAGAGATGTGTGTCGGAATGCCCGAGTCATCTCATCTTTGTTTCAGGTCGTAAACAGGGTAATGAATTTCCCTAGACCATATCTATATATACTCGCATAACGAGAGCAATGCATAGGATAATTCTGGCAAAATTCGGCCCAGTGCTTCTCCGTCCGAGGACCTTTTGTCAACCGATTCTACAAAATGTGGGATGGCAAGTCGGCTAGACTGTTTTCCTTTCATAATATGATAAAGCACCTCAAGGAAATATTGGATCCGCAAATATTCGGCTATTATGCTAGCACCGCAGTTTCCCTATAGTTCGTTTTTCTTTTAGCCTGTTTGACAAAATAAACCATAATGATATGTAATAATGAAACGTTTTCTCTTTGTAATATTTTTAGTTGGAGTTTAAATCCAACCTCTCATGAAGCTGCCCTCCCCTTTGTTGAATAAGCAATTGCCGTATTGATAGAATTTTCGCAATATCTGATAGTTTAAATATCGAAAATGTTTAATAAATAAATGTTTTAAATATATTCTGATCAAAATGTATTCTTATTTAAGTGTTGCCAATAAATGCTATAAATGAAAATAAAACTATGTGTCAAATGCCAAGGGCATCCTATGAAATCGTACAAACAGCAAAACTCTATTATGGTCATATCTTTATATGTTTTTTAATGTATAATACGTCTACCAATCACCCAGATAAATTTATTTTGTACATTGAGTAAAATCCTATTTGAAATATACTTCAGTATTGTAATCACTGCACTAAATTGATATCTTTTAAAATAAAGTAATTGTAAAAAGATCGTCAAATATTTGTAACCAAAATTAAAGTATTAAATGTGTGAAGTTGAATATATATAAAATCTTGAATTTTTGTCAAAATAAATATTTATATATTTTAAACTTAAGTCAGTTGTTCGAATTTCCTTACTAATATTTATATTTATGTATATTTTAAACTTATATCTTGGGTTCTCTCGATCTCTCATCATCATCATCATCAGCTGAGTCTCATGCAAAATGATGTAGCACCGGGCCCGGAAATAATTAATTTATGTAGTATCACCGTAGAATGTTGTCCGTAGTGTTATAGACTTGGAGAATGGGCAAATAGGTTAGAATTCATGATTGCTCCTGACCTGTGTATCTCAGGCATGATTGGATTTGGGGTACTTTTGCTTAGACTCTAAGTCTTGTTGGATGGACATACATTTTCCACCGATACAGTAGATAACAGACATTAATTTGAAACATTTAACTAACTTGTGACTTTTACAATTTATTGCAATGTTATAATTGCAGACTCAAAAGTTGTAAATTCCTAGACTGATTCTCAGATAATTAAATTTTAAAAAATAAAATGTTTCTTTAATTGAATGAAATTGTTTGAGCCCAACTTGTCACTTAAGTACTGGATATCACATGACCTTCCAAACAAATACCAATATAACACACACACATATATATATATATATATATATGTGTGTCTTGAAAGATTACTATATATATATAGATTACTATATATATATATATATATAGTAATCTTTCAAGTAATATCAAAAAGAAATGAGAAAATTTTTGAAATCTGTTCAACCTTTGATATTTTTTTTTTTTTAATAAGATCTAAATTAGGCAAAAGGTTAGCTCACAAAAACTACTTCCAAATTAATAGAATCAATAGTATAGTGTTTATTTGAAAGCTGTTGTAGTGTAGAAATATAATATACATTTAAAATAAGAAAGCTTTTACATCAAATCTTAATAAATTGCATATATATATATATATATATATATATATATATATTACGTATTTATCTTAATATATTAATATATATATATATATATATATATATATATATATATATCGTATTAATTATTCTTATAAATAACTTATGATTTAAATTTAAATATAAGGGGTTTATAATTATCATAAATTTGGAGCCACTAACAATATATAGTCTCAGAGAAATTATAAGGTGTATATAATTATACAAGTAAGTTACCTTAAGTAAAACCTTAGGATTTTTTAATTTCATATTATTAATTTGAATAATATATTTTAAATTATGTCTTTGCCAAGGAAGGCAAAAGCCAGATATTGCTCTTGGCATAGGGATATAATAGCACTATTATATGGTATTTATTGATTATTCAATTTTACAATAGTTCACTTTCTTAGTAGAAGGAAAAAAACTCCTGTTGGAACTTATTCAATAATAAGCTGAGAAAGCATTGTGATATTTGTTAGTATTAATTTAAAATTATCTCCATCACAAATTTACTAATAAATCGCAAGATTCCTATAACACTTAATGGATGATATTCATATGTTTTTAGACCTCATTACTCAATACCTCAAGGCTCTCCTCTTAGTGCCTTATTATTTACCTCATACAAAATAATTACCTAGAATATATATATTAGAGATAAAAAAAAATATATAATGTACAGTCTACATGGATGATATATCAGTTTTTCTTAGATTAAAAAAAAAAACAAATTATTATTTTGATAGATATTTTAAATAAAAATACAAACAAAAACAAATTACAATTTAACATGACAAAATTATGTGATTAGTTTATTCTTGTGAAAAAAATATATATAATGAACTCTTTGAAAGAATACTTCAGTATTTTTTAGGTTTTAATTTTCATCTAAGTAACTCAAGAATATGATTGGTGATACAAGAAAAGTGAATAGCTGATTAATTCTCTTGAAAAATCATATCTATCACTATATCCACTATTTAATCTACTAATAATAATTATATATAAAAAAAAAAACCTTTTCATTTTACATGTATATTACATGCAGGAAATTGCTCTGGAAAAGAAAATAGCTCCCATCTTGATTAAACATTTACAAAGTACCACTATTTCAAATAGGTTAGATATTCACTCAATATATGTCTTTCAAATTTTAAAACTATAAAACTAATATCTTCATGTGAAAAATGTATTGCAAATTTGTAAATCACATTTCCAACAAATAAACTACCACCTATGATACGTTACTTAAAATCTCCATTGTTTACTTCTAGTCATTGATAATTTAACTTTTTCTCCACCTGAAGACAAGTACCACCATATAAATGTTTATGCTTTATTATACCCATTTTTAAAAAATAATACTGAACAGAATATGCTAACTATAAATAATAAGCAGCTGATCCACAAATTCAAGCACTGGTCCCTTGAATCTAAATATATTTTAGTTTTTTATTACAATTAAATTTACAATCTTTATCAACATTACATTTTTATAAATATAAAAGATTCAATGCAAATATCTTAGAGACACAGAGAATTAATTTCTTTTATTTGTTGAATGTCAATCTTTTGAAAATATATGCTTAGCAATTCCATATCAACTTCAAACTCCTAATTGCAATATAAAAACTCATTTAAATCATTTTCAAAGGAAGTACCCCCTGAAATGAGGGCTTCGCTATTTATTCTATATGCACTTTGGTGCACCAGATGTATTTTTTAAATAATAATTCTAGGAAACACCAAAATACTTTTTGGTTTGAATTAAAGTCAATCAGATCAAGTGATAAAAAGATTTACATACAAAATATTTATACTGATACCTGGTCCTTAATGTGACAGTATGTGAGATACTAGAATGTTATTTACAGTAACCAGAAGCATTATTAAATATAACATTGTTTTTCATATTTTAGTAACAATTCCATATACTATTAATTGTAAAACTATTGCAGGTTCTATTGCCATCTTTAGTATGTTTTATAAATAAAAAAAATTATAACATTTAATAAATAAAATCCTTTAAAACATTAAATTATTGTTGACATTTGTTTTGGGTTTTTTTTTAATCCTTTTTTTCTTTCTTATCTTTTGAAATATATAAGAATCTCATGGCATAGCAGTTATTACATTTAACTATCATTTTCAGACCATAGAGGTACAAAATGACAGAATTTTTTCTAATATAGTAAGCATTTAATCAACTATATAAATATAAAAAATTGTTTAGTAAATATGTATTTACCTATTTTATAATTACAAACTAAAACAAAAATGCAAACTTACTTATTTCAATATTTTTTTGTAATATTTGGGTAAATTGTTCATATTCCTTTTTTCATAATGCATATAATTCACCTCATTTTTGATTTCTTATTATTCTGAACACTAAATTTTAACTATATTATTAAAATATTGATACTTCTACCTATGAAAGTATAATCTATGAATAAAGTATAAATAAATATCAAATTCCTGTCAATGCTTATCAAAGAAAAATCAAAAAAAAAAAATACCTCAGAACCATATTTACATAACTATAATTATTATTAAATTGTAAAAATAAGATTTGTCTTAATTAAATGTTGGTATTTCAATGATTGTTATCAATGGCTGTTATCATTTTGACTTTTTAGCGAATAACAGTAATAGAAGCATGATAATCATTTTTTTTTAAAAAAAGATCACTTTATTCTAATATTTATGAGACTATTTTTTTATTTACTTCCGGCTAATCAGCATAATAGCAATATTATTAAATAAGTATAATATTTAACTTTGTTTTATTTTTAAATATAATGATATATTTAATTTAATAATTTTAATACTATCTTAATTTGTATATCAAATTTATTTATATATAATCTGTCAAGAATTTATTGTGAATAATAATATACTTTAAATTTTATTATTTGTTACGGTTAATTGTTGTTATTATTATTCATAGTTTAAAGTAAAAAGAATATTTTTAAAACATAATTTCAATAAATTAATAATAATAAATAGTTGTATTATCAGTTGCTTCAGATATCGTGTGATGTTCAAATACTGAAATGATAGATTAAATACAATTAGTCAAACATTTTAATTTTTTACTTTTCTGAACTGAGAATCATTCAAAAACCATTAACTCTAATCCATCACTATCTCTTAAACTGAACAGATATGCTCTTACTGCCCTGCATGGATACTTTGCTATATGTATTATCAAATAGTTGCTGGGGGGGGGATCTATCATTTTCATCATTTCTGAGATTCATTTTATAGTTATATTGCATCTCACTTATAATAGACAAATTATATTTTCCGGATAATAAAAAAATTTAAAAAAAAGAAGAAGCATTTAAAATCATTAAAGTCAAGGCCGATGAATTCATCATAATGATATGAACTATTAAATGCTTTTATTTCAAAAGTCAAGTTCCCCCCCCTCTCCCAACTTTTGAAATGTAAAAGATCATCTGAGGTAAAAATTGACATTAAATGTCAATTTTCGAGGACATCATCCATATATGCAAACAACTTGAAGGATTTTTTGATGCGAGGAATGAATACTCCGGTGAATGAGATTTCTATATCTCTCAATAGGGGGTTGAGATAGTATATAAAAAGGATGGCACTCAATGGAGATCCTTGAGGAATAGATAGGTCAGGGGAGAACCCATCTGTGTAGAATCCATCTAAGGAGATGTGAATTAGCCTATTGTAGAGAAGATTCTCCAAAATCTGTATAATATGAGAAGGAATGTTGAAGTCTTTTAGAAGAGTAATACTTCCGTCTCAAAAACATCTCCCAACCCTCTACAAGATTTTGGATAAATTTGCCCGTGATTCACAACTCAAATTTAACTCCAACAAATCTTCATCTTGGAAAATTCTATCGGGAAAGAAAGTCTCATCTAGATTTCTAGCTGAGCCCCAGAACTTTCTTGGCTTCCCTATCTCCATGTCTCAAATAGCCATGTCAAAAAAACTACAGAACTCCTTAATCAACTCCACATCCCAGATTATTCAATCCCTTTCCAGGGTGTATCTCTCCATACAGGGAAAAGTAGCGCTACTGAACATGAAAGTCATGTCCAAGATTGCATACTACCTCCCCATCATGACAGCAACAAAAGCCTTTAGCAAAAAAATCAATAGTCTATGTGCTAAACTCTTTTGGAAAAACAGTACAACATCTATAAGCATGACAAGGATGCAATACCATCGCAAATCTAATGGGATGTCCTTTCACTCCATCCCTTCAATTATCTTGCAAAAATCTCACACATTAATTCATAACCTCTTACAAAAACATGATTCCTTCAATATTTCAGAGGCCGTTCAACCGACGGACAGACCTCCTCCTCAAAAATGCTGGCTAGACCAGGTTCTCCAGCTTCTCAATCAATTTACATCTAATTTACAAAATCCATATAATACAAAAATCACTATCTGGGAAGCCCACCATAAAATCAACCCTGAAATCAACTCAATGTTGCCAATGCTTGGCATCACTAATCATAGAATTACTTCAATATTCAAGTTCTTAGCATTAGAGCCTACATTTTTAAACTACCTAGTAAAAGTAAATCTGGGAGCCATGCATACCAACTGGTTCCTCCACCACAAGAGATTTCTTAACAACATTGACCCTATCTGCCCAATCTGCAAGAGCCATGATGAGACATTTGTCCACATAATTCGCTCATGTACCGGACTTAGTAGTATCAAATTTTTAATTTTCCAAAACAGTAAAACTGATATTTACAGAATCCTCTCGCTAAAAGATTCTCTACAAAGTAATCAATTTCCAATTATAAGAATGTCAGTATTTCTCACCCACTCTATCTGGAATGTGTATTCATTTCTCTCTTCCGAAAATCCCCCACCAGACCTGGAATGTGTATTCATTTCTCTCTTAAACAAAATCAAAAATAAAGACATGATCCTTTCCTCCAAATTTTTATTTGAAGACACCTGGAATCTATTCCAAATTCCAAAGCCCAATACATTTCCAAATAGCTTATGACAACAATCTATAAACCACAGGATTTATTCCATACCCTGGATTAATATTTTCATAAATCATCGACTACCAACCCAGTAGTGACATTATAGACTTTTTTTTTGTCAATGTACTATAAAAAATTAATGTATTAAAAAACCAATATTCTCCCTTAATAAAATTCTTTTAAAACTAAATGTCAATTTTCAGTTTTTGTTTGCTTCATTTCAAAATCCCTCAAGTGTTTGGGATTCAAAATCATGTTCTTTGTGAAAGTGAGAATTAGTGATATTGTAAGAAAAGATATCTTATATAACTCTTTACTAGCATCTAAAAAGTAGGGACAAATATTTATTACGATATATAAATGACACTTTTTTTAAAAAAAAAAAAAAAAAAACACTATATGTACGTATTTAAAATAGTATACGTAGATTTGCAAGGTTATTATAAAAAAATTTAAAAAATAAAATAAATATTCAAAATTTTAACAAAATAATGTTATAAAATGTATTTGTTGTCAAGACAAATTATGAAAAATTTCCATTAAATAATAATAAATTGGAAATAAATACATAAAGCAAAATATGTATTTTTTACTTTTAACTTACTTAATAAACTTGATTATATATATATCAAAGGTAAAGGCAAAAGAAATAATGAAAGAAAGTTAAAACTCATTAAGCTTTTAAATTGTTGGATAATAAGGCTTTTAATGATATTTTATCCTGGTTTATATCCCCTAACTAGGATCACCTAAATACCCAATTACCAAACCATGTTTGATGGTAATATAAATCAGCTAGCTACTAGGGGTCGGGATAGAATCTTAAGCCAAACTAAGAGAAATACAAAATAATATTTATTCATAATTTTTATTTATTCACCTAAGTCCAAGGGACAGTTTTTAATAAATCTGACTGCAGTATTGCACAAAATAAAAGTATGAATGTTTCGAAAGTCAAGATCATATTATTTTATGAAAAAGATACCATGTTTTATTAAAGAAACTGTATATAATTGTCCATAAAATTATTAATATGTGCAGTAATCATAAAAATGACCATAATATTTATATGAGGAAATATAATTTATAGAAGAGTTTGCATATTTTGATAGGGAGTAAACTCTGTTTTGAGAGATCACATTATGTATTAATCAGTCAAACAAGTTTTGATCCAGAGAACTTAAACAGTTGAATCAGGTACTTCATCTATAGCATGAAACCATGTAATGTATCCAGTAAGCTGAGAAATAGATTTGCTGACTTTTTTAAAGTTAGTTTAATTTGTTAATAATGATAAAAATGAAAAAAAAAAAAACTTATGAATAATCCTCAAAGAAATCTTTTTATTGCTTAAATCAAAAGAAAAATATTTTTACTAGCATTATCTCAACTTTTAACAAATTGGAAAAGAGATTAAAAACAATGGATTGAACACTCTACTTTGAACAGCAATGCCTCAAAAAATCAAAAAGTAGATAATACTGATAATCTACCATATAAAAAAATTAAAAAATAATAAAACTTTTCATTTCATCATTAAATTGAAATTAACAATTTAGAAAATTATGAACTTAATTTATAACATATAATTTTGTTCCATGGTTAAAAATAACATGGATAATTATTAACATAAGAAAAATTAACTTTTGATATGTTATAATTTTACATGTGAAATCATTTCATCATTGTTGTTATATATTACTAATAAAATATTGTCAACATTTCAGTACTATTATTGATTAATGCAAATGTGCATAATAATTGCTCTGAAAAACAGATATGAATAAATATATTTAAAAAATATGATTTCACATTAATAGTTAGAATCTCAATATTTCGTGTAGATAGAAATTGACTCAGAAAGATCTAATTTAAACATAACATTTGAATTTTGACATATATAATGTGGAGAGGGAAGACATAATGCAGTTACTGATTATTAAATATTAATTATAATTATAAAAATAGATTGTTTGAAAATTTAAGAGACATTTAGGAACCTAAAAAATAGAGAAGGCACAACAAATCAATTCATTTAACTAAGCTTAGATTTTTTTTCCTCGCATTCCTAAATCTCGAAAATGATGTTAAAATTAGGTTTTGAATTTAGCATCCTTATCATAATGCCAAAGCACATAATTATATTATACAGATACTCTGACACTCTTGACATATCTTAGAACTTGTTTCTATGTATTAGCCCCCTCCCCCTATATCCATGATGTTTGATTCTTAATCTTCATGCTGGTGCATAAATCCACTGATAATATTGAACTCTCTCTCAAATATATATATATATATATATATCATATTTGCAAAATAATATATATACAGGTACAATTTAATTGAATTTAAAAATTATCTATACTAGGATATATTGTAACGATATACAATATGCGCTGTTACATTAATTTAAAATTAAAATAAAAACTTAAGTTCATAAATAAAAATAAATTTATTAAAAACTAAAAACTAAAATTAAAAAGAGTTGTTTAATATATATATATATTCGCACAGATGAAAAACTTTAAAAGTATTTTTTCCTTTTTAAAATTGAAAAAAAAAGTAAAGATTTAAAGATTTTTTTTTTTTTTAAAGTAACATAAATAAAAATGGAGACTGGTATTAATTGATTCCTGTAATCTCAAATGGAAATGATTGTTCTTTTAATTAAATGAAAAGCAAAGTAGCCCTTGGGGCACATATATATTTCAAAAAGTCAGATAGGAGATAGATAAAGAAATTAAAGATTGACCAATGGAAGCACCAAGCCACAGCACGGACCAAAAAAGAGACTCTAGGATTAATGATGTCTTGCTCATTGGATCTGAAAAAATGCTGATAAGAGGCTAATAAAAATATAAAAGGAAAAATAATTGTTGTTGTGGGACTGACTATTAATCTACAAGCAGATTATTAATCTATCTATAGGAGTCTGCAGTAGATTTAATTTCTGGACAACCAGCTGAGACCAACTGAATAGTAAGTAGCAGCTCCATTTCAAAGAAAACAGTAAACAAGAGTGATCACGAAAATGGACAAACAGACTCCATGAAATCTACCATGGAAAGTATAAACTTTTGTCATTATAGACTGTTTCTATATATCTTCTATAAGCAAAACAAGTTAAACTTAACTTTAAAGGAACTTATCTGACTTTAAAAAAAAATTTTTAATTAATTTTATGTATAAATTGTCTAAGTTAATAATCATTTCCATTTTTCTTTCCTTAATAATTTCATATTAATTAAATCATTTGAATGTATTTAAATTTAGGTTGGGTATGGACGGCTATATAGATTCATTAAGTTTATATTAGTTTAAGGGAGGGTTGATCTTGGGTTAGTTGTTTCGCAGTTAAATTGGGTTAATGGATTGGATATATTGGTGTAATTAATAAATGTAGTATGAAGATCCGCTATGCGCACGATCATCTTTAAACCACACTTAGAAAAAGTAATCCCACTCTTATCAACCATTAGAAGCAGACGTATTCCCTGCTCCTTGGATCACCCCTTTAACCTATGGAATGGGATGGTAAGTTGGCAAAAAGGACCACAATCCCTTCATATTGAGTTTTCTGTTTATTTCACTGTTCTTCTCACCAGACAGACGTAACATTCCTGTACTGAATGAGAAACAATTTCTGCTATATAACCATGCTGTTCAGATGTGTATTCCTGACAGTATGGTACTGTGCTGACGTATTCATGCTGCATTGAATACATCAATGTATCAGATGGATTGGCATTAGTTTGACTGTGAACATTTGGCCTAAGGTTAAATAAGGAGTATAGAATATTTTCTTTTTTGAACGAATCCGTGTAGCGTATCTATACTCAACATTATAAAACAAACTCTTATTAAAATCAATCCGTGCGAATTTATAAAATTGAAATTTTAAATATAAAAATAATAACAAATTTAAGATCATCTTTATTCATCAATTTTTAAATATTTATATATGTGTCAAAAAATCTTTGTGTGGGTTATTTCTGGCAGTAGCTTATTTATTTACTTTATTGAAATCTTTTTTTATTAAAATGTTTCTTTTTAAGCAAGTTTAATTATAAATCTCTGCATCTCCCTGAGCTAGTGGCAAGGGCTAACGGTCAATATAAAATAAAAATTGCATCTTTAACAGCACATATCTGCCTACTATATAAATTTTCCAGGTTCCAATAGCCTGGAGGCGCTCTGTACAGCAGATACGGGAAGACTTAAACTTTCAATACACCCTGACCATTATAATATATAAAATAAAAATAGAATAATGTAATTATTTTAAAAAGTAAAAAAGCAGTATAGTAATACATAGAGAAAAAGATCACAGTCACATAAATATATACAAATTTATATGATAGAAGATGTGCATGTTTGTGTTCACCTGGTACTAACTTTTATAGTATTGATAAAATAAATGTATACAAAGTATTACATATCTTAATTCTGCTTTATATATCTATGAAAGAGATAAAGGTCATATTATTAGTTTTGATGAGACTAAGGTTATCTACTTTGAAAAAAAAAAATTTAAACAATTAAATAATTTTTTATTATTAAAAATGCATGATTCTCAAGCAATTAACTTGTTTATGGGTATATGGAATATAATTGGGAATTGTGGGAAGTCTAGTATATATATATAATATTTAAATACATGCATATTGTCCATTAAAGTTTGAAGATTTGATATCTTAATATAAATCAAGTTGTGATTGTATGTGTGTGTAGGAAATGGTGATCTGGACCAATTGATAAGTGTTGGTTCAGCACAATATATATATATATTGGATTTTTCATATGTGGTCATGTGTGTATCAGATGTATAAGATGGAGTGGATAGCTGCCTGCAGACTGCTTGAAAGTCTGAGTTCAAGTCCTGTCTAATTATATATATATATGTTTAACCATTTCTATTTGAGAAATCTGCTTTGGTAGGAAAACCATTGGTTATGTTTGTAGTGCCCCCCCCCCTCGCTAGTCTTGTTTAATTTTGAATTGGAGATAATTTTAAAGTACGCATATTAATAATTTTGAAGTAATAATTTTCGTCAGTCTGTAAAATAAGCATCCTTGATAGACTTTCCAGAAACTCGTATTAATAAACTTATAAATTATGCTTACAATTCAAATGAAAAATTCATTTTTATCTGTTTAATGAATAGATAAAAGAGGGCACTATTTGCAAAGTTATTAAAATTATTTCTAGAAAATCAGATCTGTAAAGATTTATAACGTGTGCGTGCATATGAAAATAATTATTTCAGAAATAATATATATATATATTAGCAGTACATATTTAATAAACAATGTTGGTTTAAAAGATTGTTACCTATATTGGGATTATCTGAGTGTTGATTGGTTTCTAATGGTTATATATATATATATATGGATTGAAAATATATGTATAAAAATCACCATATTAAAGATTATTAAACATTTATATTAAATCTTAAATACAAATGTAAAAAAAATGCATCATTTGGGTTAACATATTAAATAACAAATGATAAATATTAAAAACAAAAATAATTGTAGATTAAAATGATGACCCTATGCACATTCATAATCAAGTAAATAAACACACCTGCTTATGTAAATATAAGTACATACAAATAATCAAAACTAGTATATTAAGAAAGTAATTCAAAAATGTAATAATGTTTGTGTTCAGGATTATTGGTTAAGATCTTAAACTTGAAAATAAATAAATAAATAACTTTCTTTTGTTTCTCTCTTTTGTGGAGGAAAACTTCTCAAAATATCAATTGAGACTTCTTGTAAATTAATGTTTGTATACTGGTCTTGATTAGTTATTCTAATATACAGACTATTCAGTGATTCACCTATATGACAAAACACTTGCTACATTCTATTAAATGTATTAATTTTATACTTTTGCAATTGACATGAGTAAACATATACCATTTAAAATTATCAATGTTTTATTATCTTGGAACATTTTTATAAAAATATATTTGCATGTAAGATATCTTTTACCTCCATCTTCTCATTTTCTGATAAAAAAAATTCTAATAAAATTTATTTTAACAATTCTATCATTAAATGTTCTGTGGCTTTGATAAATGACTTTAAGTAAGTAGGGAAACATAAACTTAAATCATCTGTGGAATTTGATATATAAAGGGTTTCTAAAATGTCTAATTAATTACAGATAAATCACTATTAAAAGTGAGGACAATTAGTGTAACTTCTAGTTGTTTTCTTTGTTTTTTGTTTTTTTGATTGCAGAAGCTCCTTTCTTTCAGCTTCTTAAGACCTTATTTCTGATTATTGGTCATAAATATTATGTTTTAAGTGTGATACGTGATTGTTATAAAAATGTAGACACCTACTGCTGTCAGTTTGGTTTTGTTATTCACTTACTTTTAAGAATTTTATTACTATAAATAATTTTTTATATCAAAAAAATTGGTACTGCCTCAAATTTCATTTTAAATTGTACATTTTTAAAACATGTGAAGTTCTTCTTCATTATATGAATCTATTTTTTTAAAAAATCTATACATTGAAGCCAAAAGAGATTTAATTTCATTTTTGTCAATGTAAACTTAATATATTTGAAATATATAGAAGTTTAAATGATTGTGTAGGTGAATCAATAATAGATGAGCAATTAGACTAACTAAGCATAGAATTGACATTTTGCATAAAAAATTAAGAGGCCAATATTTGAACATTTCAATTTACCAGATCACTCAACTATATGAGAGTGGTCATACTGCAGAACAACATTTATTGATACACTATTTTTTTTGATTGTTTATATATAAACCAATTCTAATGTATCTTCATTTGGATGGAAGCATCCAAATGATGGTACAGCAGAATTGGATTATATTTTAACTAACAGAAAATATGTATTTCAATATTGTAATGTTCTTAATGAATTCAGCACAGAAAGTGATAATTGGTGAGTGAGAGTGTTAATGCAAAACTAGAGACAAAAATTAATAAAAACAATATTCATAATTGATATTCCTAATCTTCAAAAACATTCCAATGAATTTAAATTAGAACTTGCAAATCATTTTCAAATATTGACAGATTTTGAACATGATTCAAATTTGAATAAAACCAATATGAAGATAACTGATACCCTTTTAAAAACTGCAGCAAGAAAGATGGTACAAACAGCAGCAATTGACCAATAAAATTTCTATAGAGACACAACATTTTATGAAGAAAATAAAATTAAAATATATAAAAATGATGCATTAAGACAAATTGAATATCTCAAATTTGGTAAAATGATGAAAATAAAAGTAAGATTTGATAATAATATAAGAAAGTATAATGGTGAATTAGCAAGGAACACTGTAGAAAAGAATAAAATTTGCAAGAGTGTAAAACATCTTCACCTTAGTAATTTCTCAGACCCCATAATGATCATTATAATATTATCAACTCTTACTCTTTTTTGCATCATTTTACCAAATTTGATATATTCAATTTGTCTTAATGCATCATTTTTATAATTTTTAATATTTCTTATTTTTGATAGGAAACTTATTTTTGCAATAAGAAAAAAGGATGGAATTATTACTAAAATCAGCGATGACATCACAAAATGGGCAGAAGAGTTTTATTGAGAATTATATATCAATAAAGAACAGGGAAAAGTATCTCCTACAACAATTATAACTTCTGAAATGCCTAGGACTTTAAATTATAAAGTGAGACATGCAATTAAATTTATGAAGAAGAGAAAAACTACAGGTAATGGAAGAATTAAAATCAATATCTTAAAAAAAGCAGAGAGTTTTAGATTTTAATCAAATAAAAGAACAAACTGAATTTAAAAGTGGTTTTAGTTTAGGGGGTCACATCCAAGTATTAAAAGAAATTATAGAAAGGACCAATGAATATTAGTTGTCATTATTTATTGGATTTGTAGATTATGAAAAGGCATTTTATTCTATAAGCATTTTGTCATTGATGGATCATGATCAAGGTAAAAATCCAGGATATTGTCATATTCTTAAAAAAATTTATAAAAATGCAACAACTACATTTAGATTATATAATGAGTCTAAAAAGATTAACATTGAAAAGGGTGTATAACAGGGTGACTCCACATCTCCAAAATTTTTACAGCAGTTTTGCAAAAAGTATTTTGTGGATTAAAATGGAATGCTAAAAATAAAGATTATTTAAGTTATCTAGATTTGGCAGATGACATAGTTGTTTTTTCAAATAATATTTTAGAGCTTCAGGAAATGTTAGATCAGTTATCTGATGAAAGTAAGAAAATAGAACTAAAAGTAATTGTTAAATGTTCAATTGATTTTCTCAAAAGAAGAAAGTTACCTACAAATATCTTGATCAGATTATTACTACAGATGAAAACATAATGGATGAAATTAATTATAGAACTACACTGGTTGGAGTGCTTTATGTAAAAATAATTTAATATTAAAAAAAAATATGCCTATGTGTTTGAAAAGAAAGATTTTTAATAAATGTGTGTTATCAGTTTTTACTTGGATCTGAGATTTTCATACTTCACAGAAGAGCAATACAGAGACTTAAGACTACTCAATGAAGGACAAAAAGATGCATGTTAGGAGTAACAAGAAGAAATCAAAAACTAAATATATGGGTGAGAGAACAAACAGATGTAGTGGAATTGGACTGGACACATTGTTAGAAGAAATATTAATAGATGAGCAGTTGGAGACCACATGTGAGATGAATGGATGAAGTAAAAAAGTGCACTGGAGTGATTTGAAGAAGAGGGTCTAAAGATCAGAAAGTTTGATTGAACATGGAAAAACCATCCTGCAATGGATTGATAAAATTTGAAAATGATGATGATGTATTTACTTTCATATATTTGGAAATATTTAATGTGAGGTAATATCTAATTATAATTACTCAATTAGAAATTGTTCAATATACAATAGCAGCTGATGAAAGCCAACTGCCTCAGACCAAAAGTGACAAGGTGATTGCATTCAAAAAAATGATTCTCTTTATATATATTGACACAAAAAAATAAAGTGAATCAAAACTATTTGAATGTAAGCCTACTTTTATATTTCAATCAGATGACTGGTTTTCATCAGACAGAAAAAATACAATAAAATAGTGCTGTTCAGAAATTACATATTTGACAAAAAAATACTTATTGCTTAAAGGATTTTACAAAAGAAATTTCACCACTTAATTGCAAATCTATTTTAAAGTGCATTAAAAAAACTGCATTATTTACTAATCAAGCAACACAAAGGACTGCAAATTTAATTTTAAAAAGTATACAAATATATATCTGACTGTATAAATAAACAAATGTGCGCATATTACAAAAATTACTATGTACTCAAAACTAAATATAGAATAATAGTAATTTTATGTTAATTTTAAAGAGACAGGCATATCCATAAATGTAAATAATAAAGATAATACAAATAATAAAAGAATACCTTAGGAAACTAGGTACTTTAAAGCTGTGATAGTGTCTTTGTTTAAGTTCATTTCATGTGGGTGTAAAGTCTTGAATTTAAAAATATAATCCCTCCCTCCTTCCCTTCCTCCCTCTCTCCCTCCCTCCCTCTCTCCCTCCCTCCCTCCCTCCCTCTCTCCCTCTCTCTCTCCCTCCCTCCCTCCCTCCCTCCCTCCCTCTATCTCCCTCCTCCCTCCCTCCCTCTCTCTCTCCCTCTCTCCCTCCCTCTCTCTCTCCCTCCCTCTCTCTCTCCCTCTCTCCCTCCCTCTCTCCTTCCCTCTCTCTCCCTCTCCCTCTCTCTCCTCCCTCCCTCCCTCTCTCTCTCCTCTCTCCCTCCCTCTCTCTCTCCTCTCTCTCTCTCTCTCTCTCTCCCTCCCTCTATCCCTCCCTCTCTCTCTCCCCTCCCTCTCTCTCTTTCCCTCTCTCTCTCTCTCCCTCCCTCTCTCTCTCCCTCTCTCTCCCCCCCCTCTCTCTCTCTCTCTCTCTCTCTCTCTCTCTCTCTCTCTCTCTCTCTCTCTCTCTCTCTCTCTCTCTCGTGGAAAAAAAAAAATATTCTGGAATATCACTACTTGAATGAAGCTTATAAATGAAAATGTTTTGATACTAGTCTGTCGTCATTCTTATGCAAAATGTCAAATCTATGGTTATTATTCTATCATATACTCTGTTTCCTGACTCACTTACATAATGGTTCAAACATCTATTACACTATTAAATATATTAAATTTCCACTTTTACACATGATACAATTAGAGATATACCATTTAAAACTATTACTAGTGCTTTGGACAATTTTTGTCACAATAATATGTTTGCACGTAAGACATCTTTTATCAGTGCAATGATAACAATTTTTTCTGGTACAGAATTACTAATCAAATTACAAGTATATTTTTAAGTGATCTGTGTCTTCAATATACAACCTTAGATTGAAAAAAATAGATTTTAAATAATCTATAGAACTTAGTATGTTAAAATGTTTTTTGTTTTTTTTTCAATATATGATTAATATTAGGTATGCTGCTATTAAAAGAACCAATGGTGGAACATCTGTCTCTTGTTCTTCTTAAATAAAAGAACTTCATTCCTTTCAATCACTGAAAACTTTATTACTGCATTATCCAACAATATTTTAGTTATACTTCATATTTGTCTCTGACTTTCATACATTCTACTTTAGTATAACCCGCTAGGGCAATAGAAAAAGACAGTACATTACAGAACTCTTCATCAAGAAAAAAAAAGAGTATAATTCAATTATCCTTGATAAATTTATAAAGAAAACACCAGATACTAATCAAAAGTGTTATTTATGTATATGCTAATATAAATTTATAAAGAAAACACCAGATACTAATCAAAAATGTTATTTATGTATATGCTAATGTACCTCATTAAAAAATAAATATATGCTCTAATATATTTACATTCAGTTCTGGTTAGCATATTATTACATTTAAGCAAAGAATTAATAAAAAAAAAAACTCTCAGAAAAAAAAATCAGTACATGAGCTTTGAATTATAAAAGTATAATATTTAAATCACAAAAGAAAATGTGATTACAATACAGAAATTTATGTTTGCAATACAATATTTAGTAAAGAAAAAAATAGATGTTTTAGTACTGGATTTACATTTAGTTTTGGTTAGCATATTATTACATTTATGTAAAGAATTGATAAACAATGCTTGGAAAAAAAATCAATGCATGTAACTACAGAGGTATAGTATTTAAATTGCAAAAAAAAGAATGTGATTACAGTACATAAATTCACGTTTAAATGTGATATTATATTGCAATAAAAAGTGATATTAAAGTGAAGAGGAAAAATAGATGCTTTACTACCGTATTTACATTTAGTTTTCATTTGCATATACAGTATTTTAAAAGCACTTCTTGATGGTTTTTTTTACATTGCTCTTCGTTTGTACATTTTAATTTTCATACAGATTTTAGGAACAAATTAAATACAAATCGTCTGTATTTTGTTGAAGAAATTTTTCATTACAAATGCTGCTAATTCTTAAAAATTGATTATAGATGGTATTAATCTTTAAATGCTTAAGATGTTTATTATGAAAATGTAGATAGTGATGATTATTAGTTGTTTTGCTATAAACAGTAATAATAAGAACCTTATTAGTATAAATAATTACAACATTAAGAAAATGGGCAATTTGTTTTGCAAACTTCATGGTAAAATTTATACTTTCATTAAAATTCTTTATATAATCTAAGAATGTATGAAGATCAACTTTATTATGTGGCCATATCATGAAAATATCATCTATATATCTAAGCCAAGTATGCGGTTTCAGCCTAGGATTTCTAAATATAGAGGATTGTAGTTGTACCAACAAAATGTTCGCATAACATGGTGCCACTTTTATACTTTTTGTAGTATTTTGTTTCTGTAAATAATATCTAGAATTGAAAATTAAATATGAAGACCAAATATATAAATTCATACATAATAATAAGACAATGATCACAATTTCTATTTGGTACAGCACATTAAATAACCTTGGTCCCATCATCATGAGGTATATTAGTGTACAGTGGTACAATATTTAAAATAACTAAACAAAAATCAACTGGTAGTTGATATTTAATATTTTCTAAAATTGAAATTCTGTAAATAATATCTAGAATTCAAAATTAAAAAATTATATGAAGACCAAATATATTAATTCGTACATAATAATAAGACAATGATCACACTTTCTATTTGGTACAGCACATTAAATAACCTCGGTCCCATCATCATGAGGTATATTAGTGTACAGTGGTACAATATTTAAAATAACTAAACAAAAATCAACTGGTAGTTGATATTTAATATTTTCTAAAATTGAAAGGAAAGGCGTAATATTGTTAATGGAAGAACTAAGTGATAATGGAATAAGACTATTATAACTGTCAACATACTTTCTGTAGATGACCAGCAAAAGCTACAACAGATGTACCATTGGCAAGCTGATTTATGAATTTTTGGCAATATGTAAAATATACTGGGATAGATTCTGATCAATATTAAAAAATTAGATACATTTTTATCTAAGAGATCTCTTATGTTCATATATTTTAAGATGAAAAGTATAAGCTGGAATTCAAAATATCAATCCATTATATATTTATCCTATTAATATTTTTTGTTCTCTTTTAAATTTCTGTTTTAAATATAATGAATTATAAATTCACGGATTTTAAATTTTCATACATAAAAAAGGATCCCACATTTGGCTAATTTTATCACTATATAATCTTGCATATGAGTAGACAATAGGTTGAATTGATAGATCGATAAATACTGAGACAGACTAACTGGTTTTCACTTTTTTATTGCATTTAAATGATATGTATAAAACTATTTGTGACTAAAATACTGATTGAGCTTTAGAACAACCACAGAAAGCAAGCTTTTTCAGTCACTGAAAAGAAAAAGTAATTAAAATTAAATTATGGTTGAAGTTAAAGCCTAAATTGAATCAATTTGGTTAGTAAAGAAATGTTTATTAACTTTAGCTTTGAAAACTGAAAACTAGTAAGACTTTTGAAGCAACAATTTTCAAAATGTTAAATACTAAAAACACATTAACAAAAATAATTTACAAATAAGCAGCAAAATCTCCAAGTTACAAAACAAAATAAAAATCATCAAAACTCCCAATATTAATCAACACTCGTGTATACACGCATATGCTGCATGTACATACACCTTTCAAAAAGAGTGATCTCTAAATGATCTGCTTAGCGAAATCTGTCTAGGTCACTGTGCAGAATAAATTGCTCATTTAAATGTTAGATGTAGTTGCAATATCTGTAATAACTCTATAAACTTTATTTCTTCCTTTTTATTTTGTAATTACAAAGGAAAGATTAACAATTCTTGAAATTAACTGCCCAATCAACAGCATTGCTAAGCTGTATTTAATTTGTGAAAATGTTAATCTTTTCTGTGTAGCAACTATTTTCTGTATTGAATATCAATAACAGTATTGATGACAAAAATTCTGGCTGAAATAATAAAAAAATAAAAGTTTTCATTTTTTTCTAAATAAAATACAAAATGTCCAAACATTAATTACTACAGATTCTATAAGACTTGAATAAAGTTCAGTAATAGAAATTAAGTAATTACCATGCATTAAAATTCACTTCACCATTCGCAGAAAATTCTAATCCAAAAGAGCAGAGAGTAATTAAACAGAATATACACTCTTTTTGAAATGGCAGATTATCAAATGAAAGTAAATTGCATGGTGATGAAATTGGAATAAAATCTAATTTGATGAGAAGCTGATAATATATTAAAAATTGATTTGCAATAATAGAAAATGTATTTTATCAGTAATTAAATTCCAACATTAAATTCCAAAAGTTCACATAAAAAAGGCTTTACTGTCTGTAAGATAGTGATAATGTAGCAATACTAAAAATAATTATAGAGATTTTAGTGCAAGTATTGGTAGGATCACTAAATTGTGGTCCAATATTATTGAAAGTAGTGAAATTGGGAGTGTAACCTCAATATTTTATTGTCATTAAGATTTTGTACAGCTGAGAGAATGTCTCTATCAAGAAAAAGGCAGTTGACAAATCCATGGTAACTTACACATTTTAATATAGTTAAAAATAAAAATCTTAAAAGAAATCAAAATTATATGAGCACTTACAACTACAGATTATTGGTCATATCAAAAATTATATACATTCAAATACTAAAATTACATCAACTTTTAAAAAAGACTATCTTAGAAATATGTGATTTCTTAGCAAAATACTACTTGTATTAAATTTCAACCATGGTTAAACACTAAAATTGGCAATATTTATTTCTAGCCTGGTGGCATACAGAAAAATGAATTTGAAGTTTCAAAAGCAATTTAAGGATTTTATGTCAATATTTCAATGGCTAAAAAAAAAAAACTTATAAAGGAAATAGTCATTTTCTGATTATGGTCATTTTTTTTTCTGCTTTTTATGCATGAAAATTAAGATATGAATCTAAAAACCAAATAATCCTTTTAAAGTCAGTAAATGACAACTTTGATAACCATGATATTTTGATAAGATGGAAAGAAAATTCTGATCATCTTTTGAATAATAACACAAAAATCCAAATAATTACTTTCAGTATTATATCTATGTAATCAATTTATTTCATTTTTAATAAAGATTCCCAGCTTACATAAGTTAAAATAGTTCTTTGCAATTTTAAAAATGGATAGATTGTGAATATTGATGACACATCGAGAAATTTAAAATAAAATTGTGACCTGTTAACTTTAAAACTATTGCCATTTGTTTAATAAGACAACATATAATATATATATAATAGCTAAATGGCTGATGTTTCAGTACAATAACAAGTACTTTCCTCAGAGCTTCTTCTTTCTCATATATACATAAACTTTTATCAATGTGGTAAAAGTATTTGACTTCTTCAAAAAGATAATCTTTTAAAATGGTAACTATTTCGTGTAAGTTTATTTGTATTATACACCTGCTATACAGTAATACAAGATGAAGCATTTTTTGGGAAAAAAAGGAGTAACTGTCAACTCTAGTGCCATTTATATTGAGTAATTATTAAATATCAGATGATAATTTTATAACTGCATTACTTCTTGATTTAAATACCAGTTCTCATTGATGAAAGCAAAAGCAAATGCCAAATATCTGAGTCACTGATTTGTCAATTATTATTACATGACCGTAGACTAGAAAGCTGTTCTTGTTTTGTCATACTTATGAAAAGCAAAGAACTGTTAGTTATTATTAGTAAGTATTATTAATAGTAGCATTCAATCTAAAATATTTGAAATATTAAACAAGTGCATATAATTGACAAATTTTGCTTTAAATCTTAATAGTAATATTAATAATATTACTTTTTGAATTAATCTATAGATAGCTTCATGAAGCAGTCATAAATGTCCAATATAGATTTGATATTGGAGAATACAATACTCTGATGATTGTGCTACTTCTGCCAGTTCAAAACATGATATATAAAATATTTTCAATATTTTGAATGGAAGTTATAAATTTTCTTTTTTTAGAAATTACTGTTTTACATAATGCTTTAGCAACCAGCAACAGCAACAAAAAAATACACAATCTTTAGACTTGTATAGTAGTCAGGCTGAAAATATGGACTGGTCTAAATATTTTGACAGCTTGTTAAATAAAAAAAATAGTTTTTTAAGATAAACAGACATATTAGGATATTGGAGTTCAATACAGATGTAAATGTGTTGTATAATAGTTAAAACTATAACAACTAAATTAATTGTATATGTGGCAATTATTCTGTGAATTGTTTTGTAAGGAAAAGAGACATAGAAACTCTTCCAACATAATAATATTAATAAAAAAAATTATTTAAAGATACATCATAATATAGACAAAATCATAAAACTAATCATTATATTGTTTGACTTGTTAGATGAGATGATATTAAATCTACTATTATGAGATCATACTTCATTAGTTTGGACTTGTGAAGTATGAAAAATAACAAACCTCCTAAAAAGTATTTTATAGTGTACTTAAACATGGTTTTCCTACGAGAGCCATATTAAACCAAAAAAATACTAAAAAACAAATAATATTAATACCTTTCATGGGGAACATATCACTAATATTAGATATAATGGATAAAAAAGTTGTTGGGTTTGGTGCAAACATTAAAAGTCAATATAATATTTTAAATTTAAAAAAATTGTGCATATGGACATTTAAGAAATTCATTTGTAGAGTCATTTTAAACTTCTTGTGCTTTCTTCTTTTCTCTTTCCTTTTTAGAATAACCATTTACAATTACAAGTCACTTTTTTAAATATATATATATAATCTTCATTTTAAAAACACCTTAAAATGGGCAAAATATAATTGATCAGCAATCAAATTAACTCAGTTATTAAAAATATAAATATTAGCCAGAAACACAACACTCAAAAACAACTTTGTAAAAAATTGCCAGCAATAAAAAAAATCTTAAGAATCAAATTTAAACAATATTAAAATTACTGCACTCATGACAATAGAAATAAAATATATTTTATAGTAAATATTTTTATTTGTCATGCACTAAAAACCAAAAAATAATTGTTTCTTCAACAACAATTGGGGTTTTTAGATTAAACATAAAATAAAAGTGGAGGGAGGGGTAAAAGATGGAATTATTTCCTGAATACCCTCCTGCCATGTTTTTATTTCATATTTAATCTAAAAAAAACCAACTATGTTTGAAAAAACAATATTTTTTTTTGGGGGGGATGCATTACAAATAAAAGCAAATCCTATAAAATATTTTTATCTCTATTATTTTTTATTTTTAAAATATTTTGCAATTCACTTTTTGTTAAGCTATCTATCTCTATATGAATTTAATTCTAAATGCCATATTCATCATTTATTTAATGTATATATAATATTTGAATATAAATATACTGTCTATATTAAACTTAATGTAACTAGAAAGGATTTGACTCAGATTTTCAAGCTCTTTATATTTATGTACTCAATCTTATACAACTGATACACATCACCACATATGTGAAAGAAATAAACGATCTCAAATATATGTATGTGATCAGTGTATCAGTTGTATAAGATAGATAGATATAGGAAGCATGAAGGTCTGAGTTCAAATTTCTTCTAGATATATATATATATATATATATATATATATATATCTAGAAGAAATTTGAATATATATATATATATATATATATATATATATATGAAGGTCTGAGTTCAATAAACTTTGTCAAATTGAAGTTTTAGTTATTCAAAAGGTTGCAGAAAATACTTTAATTCAATTTGACATTTGATATTTCTGCAATAACTTAAAATGCATATCTCTTATGTATATATCAGACTTAGTTTGTGTACATTATTATATGTTTAGAATAAATCATTAAATCAAGCTTTCAATTGAAACCCCCAAAAAATTAACCATTATTTAAAATGTATTAATCCCAATTTTAAAAACTATCAATTGAAACGACAAAAAATCTCTATACTGCCCTCTCACATTCCTTGTTTAAATTATATCTGTAAAACAAACAAACAAATAGAAACTGTAAAGAAAATAAAAGCATTTATATAAAAAAAATAAAGATATTGTATGTGAATGGAAAAATAGATATTGAATTACGGAATATTGATTACATTTTATAAATATGTTTTTGACCAAAGATTTAACTTTTGTATTATGAGCTTAAGAACAACATTTTTAGAGAACATATATACATGTGTGCATGCATGCTTAACAACAAGAACAATAGCACATTTAATTTTAAAAATGTCTGAATGATATTTATCATATAATTTGATATTTGCTGAATTCTAACTTTTCTGCAATTAAAGATTTTAGTATTGAGCCTTTATGTTCACCGATAGTTTACATACAAATGTTTTTTTTTCTTAGAAAAAAAATTATTATTTACTGAAATGATATTTTTTAATTCCTCTATAAGACCTTTAAAGAACTGAGCAGAGTACAATTTTTAATACCTACTCCGTACATTCTTGTCATTTCAACTATTACTACTTCAAGATTATTCATATAGTAAATAAACAAACAGGCAACATCCAAGCATAGTGAAACTATTGACAATCTACCATTGAATTTTAAATTGAAGAAATATTATAGTCTTTCTTTTCATATATTTAATTTCTGTCATTATCAGTTGAGTTTTCTTGAAAGCAGAATGAATGCATATGAATAACATTTTTCTAACAGATATCTGCAATTATGATAAACAAAACTAAATAATGATCTATATTCCCCGAAGACTGTAAAAATATCAACCAAGACCACAAGTAGCAGACAATGGCAGACAATGTTAAAAATACTCTGTTTTTAAACCTAGGCTGACATAGAATGATATCATCTTATTTATGTATCTAGAATTGTAGATCACTTTCAATGGATGATTGCATGATTTGGAAAATAACTATCCAATAATAAAATGGAACATCATTAGATTTCGTAAAGTGAGAAGAAAAGTTTAAGTAACAATAGTTTTAAAGAATGAAGATGTACTCTACTATAAAGTCACAAATTTTGGATGCATAATTTGAATGGTTTTCATTATAAATAAACTGTGGAAGAACAACAGTGTTGAAATTGATGAGATATTAGACAGAGTAATAATATTAGTTATTCATATTAAGATACCAAGTGAGATACTTCAAGTTCATGCCCCCCCCCCTAGTTACATATAATTAATGTATATAGAAATTGAAAAGAGGAAATAAACAATTTTGAAAAGAATAAAGAATATTTTTTTGACAATTTTATTAATTATTTTGTATTATGTAATACTATTTTAATTTTTTTTTATTTTAGTAAAGTATTAAAATTAGATTTTAAAAAATGCTAAAATAACTGAACTCAGTATTTGTCTGTGTGTGTGTGTGTTTTTTTTTTTTACTAATTTTATAATTTTTAATGAGATATTTGTTTTGGTTTTAATATACTATATTACTTATTAATATTACTTTTATTTATGTTTTATGCTCATCATAAAAAATTAGAAGACCATAGCATTTTATGTCATCAAGGTTTGATATTTATTTGCAAAGAACATTAACTTAATTTAAATGCAGAATGATAGCAAAACCAATGTATACAAATAATTGTATGATCAATAGTTGAAAAGATTAAATTATAATTCAACATTAAAGAAACAGCTGACCTGAATAGCTTCATTGAAGAGACCATACTGTAATTGATTTTTATTTTTTTAAACTAATAATTGATCCAGAAATGATTAGATGTTAGTTTGCCATTTTTATGAATACATTAAACAATGCAAATTTAAACAGGCAAAGAACAGATTGTTGAGAAATTAAAAAATGGAAAAGGAATAGTGAATTAATGAAAAATAAATTTTATATAAAAATAAAAAAGCAAATTTGAATGTATTCAAAGATAATAATAGAATGTGTTCAAAAATAATATTAATCTCCACATTGTTTTCTTCTTTTCAACTTTTTGTAAAATTAAGACTAGATAGATGTAGGAATGAGTGAACTTTATATACATATATATTTCAAGATTTTTATTCTTGACTAATATAGCTCATAGAAAATCTGGTGCTCATTTAGAGTGTGTTCACCATCATTTTGAATTCTAAGGACCAACCAAAATCACTTCTAACATATCCAAATAATAAATGATATTTCCACAGGGAGTCACTTGGATGAATCAACAGTTCTTTTGGATGGTCCTTAGAATTTAAAATAGCAGTGATTGCAGTCTAAATACTAAAATCTTATAACTTCAAAAATACGAATTTTATTACAATATATGCCTATAACCACATGTTGAAATAATGTAAAAATTTATCAAACCAAGTTTATAATTTTGAAATACTAAAAGCTTATAACTTTTAAATGTGAATTTTATTATGATAATGATGGCATGAAGAGCCAAAGTATGTGGGAAAGGGGAAGGATGTTTTTGATGATACGAAGTATCATCCAAAAAATGTAGAAGTCTGGTCAAACCAAGCTTATAATTTCAAAATACTAAAAGCTTATAACTTTTAAAATACAAATTTTATTACAATATATGTCCATGAGCACATATTGAAATAACATAAAATTGATCCAACCAAGCTTATAATCTCGAAAAACTAAAAGCTTATAACTTCTAAAATATGAATTTTATTACAATATATGCCCATAATCCATATGAAATAAAGCTTATTAGTTTTACAATTAATCAATTTTTTTCTTACCAGAAAGAAACTGGTGTTACCTTGCTTACTTTGTTCCATATAGTTAGAAAAGAAAATGGAGATAAGAATAGTGTTCACATTTGATCTCCTGGTGTGGATGTTGAATATATGCTTGATCATGTGAGATCCTTATGGGATCTTGAAACTGATACAAGCCTATATATCTATTTACATATTTTTTTTATTTCTTAACATGAAAGTGACTTTTACCATTAACAAATAAACATGGAAACATGTTTAAAAAAATATTTACAGATTTTAATAAAAATTTATTGATTATTTCAAATATGAACCATGTATTGGATTTTAAATAAGATAACATTAACCTTTTCACTGTCGGTAGGTAGTGTTAGCATCTTTGAGAAATTTGATGAATAAATCTCTCATTTAGCTTCTTTTTATCCACTTGCCAACAAATAGTGATATGTGACAAATGAAGCACACAACATTACTCACATTGGTAAGAAAAAATCTCTGATTTAATAATTGTAAAATATTCTTTACTTTAGGCAATTATTCTTTTGACTAATATTGAGATAAAGTGTGATTTATTATTAATTATAGAATTAATATGCTTTGACAGTTGTTTCTACGTTTATTCAACATTTACATTATTTCAACATGTGGTTATTGACCTATATTGTAATAAAATTTGTATTTTAGAAGTTATAAGCTTTTAATATTTCAAAATTCATCAATTTTACATTTATTGAACATGTGATTTTTTTTAATTAATACATGTGTCCATTACTTTTTCATTTACTTTTTCTGTTTCAGTATTTTAAATTCATATTTTAGAAATTTCAAAATTTATTCATTCCTCCCATTTTTTATATGTTGTATATTTTATTCTTGTGATTTGATCAAGCATAGTTGTATGAAATTTGCACTTTAATTTTTTAATTATTGATGTAAATTGTAATTTTGTAATGAATTGTCATATTATGACCATGTGTGGATTATTCGAAGTCATTTATCACTTTGATGTGTCAGCAATGGTTTTGGGTGGTCCTTAGAATTCAAAATGGCTGTGAGCACACACTAAATCAGTACAAAAAATCTTGCTATTTTAGATGTTGCTTGTTGATATTTATATTGTGGCTGAAACTTTAACTAGATTATTACACACATTGTTTTATTAAATTTTATTATATGTATATGTCATACTAGCAGATCTGCTCAGCTTGTCTTAGTGTGTTTTAATGGATAAAATAAAAATAATTTTCTTCACTTTTCTTTTTTGAAAACAAAATTTGAAATTGTATAAAGATTGACTTTTCAAATGTAAGTTAACATGGGAAAGATGTTTTATTTTTAATAGAAATTATATAATAAAATTATGTCATCATTTTCAAACATTACCAATTTATTATAGAATGAAGATGTGCAAAGTTTAAATTATTTCTCTATCTGTATTACAATTTTCTTTATCATATCAAGCATCCATATTTCCTCTATCCATTTAAAGGTGGTCCATTTCTACATCATATTAAAATCTCTTGTGATCAAATTAATAGCTCAACGGCCTATCTACTATCACTTCTTGCAAGATTTCCTGCCAAGTTCTACTTCAGTCTGTTAATACTTTCATTGATATCAGTAATGCTTGTTTGTTCTCTCATTCATAGATTTTGTTTTCAATATGTTCTCATTAATTCCAACATACATCTTTCCATATTTTATTGGTAAGTTTGAAGTTGGTCTATTACTTTTATCTTAAATGTCCAATTATCAAACTCCTAAATAATAACAGGTAAAACACATAGATTAAAACATTTTTTTTTCAAATATATAAGCATATTTACTTTTACTACTAAGTTGTTTTTACCAAAAAACATTTCATCTAAGTTTAATTCTAGGATTACATTTATTCATTAGTTTCCAATCATATTGATAATCTGACCAATATATCTTGTTGTTAACTTCTTCTAATTCATGTTCATCAATATTTATTTTTTCTAAGAAAATCCATTCAACATTATTTTAAACATTTTAGCATTGATCTTTACTACTACTTTCTCACTTTTATCTGATAACTGTTGCAACATTGAACACTGCCACATCAAAGAAATGTTTTATTAGATGTATACATAGATAATATATATCAAGATAAGCTTAAATATCACAAAACATATAAAAGTAATTTGACATTAAAAAAGAACTATTAATTATTCAATTTACAGAGAAGAGAGGACATTGTTATAAAAACCAGACAAGATGAATATGTAAAGAATTTTAGATAGCTAGCACTACAAGATAATTAAATTGAATAAAGCATTGTAAAGAGTGCAAGAAGAGTAAAATCTTATAGATTTAAGCCTGTAAGCAATGCAAAAAAATAAAAAATGGAAAAGTTATTAAACATAAAACTAATTAATATTTTTATTATTTACTAAAACTGCTGCCATTACTACTGCTGCTTCTGCTACTACTTTTAAAAAAAAACTGTATTATGGACAAACAAAAAATTGTTACAATGATAATTAATTTAATTAGTAAAGAAGATGTGATAAAATATATACGTAAGACTTATTATGGGTTTTAAAAAATGCATGTAATTTACATTATCATTTTTTACTTATAATTAGTATTTATTTTATATATGTAAACACCACTGACTCATTCATTTAGATTTTAATTTTTTTTTTGCATAAATCATTATTTTCCTGCATTTAAGTCACCATTAGTATATTATGTTAAGATATAACATTGAGAATTGTTGCATTATGGATTAGATAGCTGTATCATTTCTGAGATATTCTTTATGTAGAGTAGAGGTTATTTTATTCCAAAATGTGTTTGGGTGCTTTCTTAGGTTGTTTATGCATATCAATGAATATCTGGTGTACCACTGGAAAAAATAAAGTGAATGTGGTTGCCTGAATGTGTGAATAATTAACTACCTTTAGCAAATGAACAGAGAAGAATCCGAATATTGTAAATTTTTTTATTGGGTATTGTGAGAATGGCTGTGCAAAACTAGGTCAATGAAAAAAAAGTGAGACAGAGTTTCAGTCTCTAGGTAGGATAGCCAGCAAATGTCTTTTGCATTCACATACTTGCTTCTGTACCTATAAAAGTTTTATGTGGAAAATGCTTCTAGGATTGTTTTAAAAGCTGAAAATCACAAAATTTGGAATGTTGAAGATCAGAGTAAATAAAGTTTTTAAAAAACCAGTCACTGGCTTATTTTTTGGGATAATTTTAAAAAACAATATATATATATTGAAGCAGTCAAATCTGTTGCACACATTTTGCTTCACTGTCTAGTGATGTTTGAAACATTCAAACAGGGGTTCGAAGTCAGCTGTGTAATAATAAATCACTAGGGAGTGCAGGTATACAGATGCACGTAATTGTTTATTTTTTGTGTTAAGCTTTATTCTCCCTTTAATATCAACTTAGTTATAAAATGTATAAATTTCTGTCATGGTAAACAATCATGCATGTGTGTGTGTGTAACAGATAAACATAATAATTTTATTAAAAGCATTTATATTACATATATATTTTTATTCATGTATTTTTATTTGGAGGAAGTTCAAGAGAGTAATGCAAAATTAGCAAACAAAAGACGTGCCTTATTTCAAATTCAGAAAAGATTTTTTTTTATTTTGACATTGGTTTATTTTGAAAATTCACGTTACTTAAAATTTATCCTGCGGGTCTATTTTCAGCTCAAAATAGACTAACACTGGCTCTCTCAAATTTTATCTCGTTCATATTTTAAAATTAGAGGTATCACTGTTGACCGTTAGCGGACATCCGGAGATTACCAGAGTCAGTCAAAATGAGTATAAATACAACCGCATTTTCTAGCTAAAAAACTCTGCATTTGATTTCTAAAAGTAATTGCAGAACGAATCTACGCCACTCAAAATTTCCACATGGATCGTGAGTAGAAAAAAAATTTGCTTCCCCGATCTCTCCAAGATCGGACCCATGCCAATGTACTCGTAAGCCATCACCTCATGAATGCTGCCAAAATGAACTATAAAATACACTAGGAAAGGATGTAAACCACTATTTTGCCAAAATTATGCCAAATTGACTTTATTTCTCCAAAAATGGAATCAACACGTGTGTACACGTACATCAAATTGTCCAACAAAAAGCTAATTCCCCGCCACACTATGAACTCTAAAAACTTTCATCTAAATATTTTTTATTAGTCGTAAACTGTAAAATTCAACCTCTAACTATCTAAAGTTATTTTGCCTAATGTATATCTTTGTAATATTTCAATTTTGTAGTCTTTATTTTCTTTAAAATGTAATTGCTTATTTTTCTATCGATAATGCCAAGCCGATTATTAACTGCTTAAACAACGACTTTTCTTTTTGCTTTAATATATAAATTTTCTTATTTGATTTTCTAAACTCGATTGCTGGGTTTTCATTCTTACTGTCTTATTATTTTTAAATGCGGCAAGTTTTAATTTGATATTATGTTAATCATATCCATTTTAATATGCTAATAATTCAATCTGGCGAATCAACCTTATCGTATTTTATTATTCCGCCATTATGAAATTTTAAATCGTAAACGTAAGCTTTCTTACTAATTTATAAAAATTCGCTCGGTTTAAAAATATTCCTAAACTGTATTTATTAATTTATACCATGCTATCCATTATCATTTCAAATATATTATTAACTATTATTTCATGCTACTGATTTAATATTAAATAAAGTTAGTATTGAATAAATTGAAGTTCAGATCCTTACCTTTAGTTGGTGATTCAGTATATAATTAGCGTGCCATCTAACGATAATTTAAGTAAATATTTTTTCAAATGTATTAATATGCGTTTAATGAAGGGAATCCTAATTTTCATTTCATTATTGATATTGTAAATAATCTTTTAGGCAAATTGTGTGCCCTTTTGGGATTGCTTATATCTTATCATTTCATTATGCTAGGCTTACTTACTCTCTAAGGCCATAATGAATCAGTGTTAATACAGACCTGAAAGCCTTCACGATGCATCTTGATGATAACATTCATAAATCAAAAATGTTGCTTTGTCATACTTTCCTTTGTTGCCAGAATATTTAAAGCACATTTCTCAGCAGTGTGGAGGCCCCAACTCCAATGGTTGTGTTTGGTTGCGTAGGCTCTATTATGGGTTAACATTCGGAATTTATGGAACCATAGTATCTTGCCAACCATGTCTTCAGATGCCATCTGTCACAAGCGCAGATGAGCTCATATATTTTCATTTATCAAGTTGATGAAGCTTCTCGTCTTTCCTTACGTCATCATTCGCCCGCACGCTGTCATTTATATTTCCTCATATGTTTTATTCTTCTGTAAGTCGGAATGCTATGATTTCTTAAGAAATCCCAAGTTTCCATGTTATCATATAAATTTAGCTAGTCCTATCATGTGTTATAGCCTATTAGCACTATCCACCCTCTCATTGAACTGCCTTAAATACGTTGAGAATGGACTGCTTATAAAGCCTATAAAAATCAGATCATGTGACTGAATATAGAAATAACTATGCTCTTTCTTATTCAAATGTAAGTCGTAAATGTTGAATACATTTTATTATTTCCAATATAATTAATCTGTAGTTAATATAATTATGATAAAGTCCATTTATAATTATTAAAATTCGTTAGATTATTTGTTGTTTACATTATCATAGCGTTCATGATAGAAGCCCCACGTATAATTATTGAAATCCATTAGATTATTTGTTATTTAAATTATCATAGTGTTCATGATAGAAGCCCCCATATAATTATTGAAATCTGTTAGATTATTTGTTATTAAAAATATCATAGCGTGAGTAATAGAAGCCCCGTAAATCTTAGATTAGCATATTAAGCCACATCATTTTGATTGATTACTATTTTCATTAATATGTGTATATGGTATTTGCATATCCATCAATCCTTAAGTTATGTTGCTAAGGTCAGTATGGAATGCACATGTAAATATTATGTACAACCCAGATAGAGTATTCATTATGTGTAATCAGATTTATGACGTGTTTAATTCTTTATATCCATTTGCTCATATACTAATTTAATTGCATTATTAATATTGTTCTCAATAAACTCATAGTTAATAATCTATTCTTTGGACATTTTATTAATTCATGCATGCACATCTGTTATTATATTGCATCATCCTTTAGTTAATCATTAGATCTCTTGTGTCTCTGCTGATGCTCTGGGACAGGAATTGTTAGAAATTTCGTTTGCTATCATCAGAAGTGTTGTTCGTAATGTTATGGATTTGGGAAATGGGCAATAGGGCAGAGTTCATGAGTATTCCTGACCTGTGTATCTTGCATATGATTGAACTCTAGGTATTTTTGCTTAGATGCTAATTCTTGTTAGACGAACATACAATTCTAACTGGTACATATATATATATATATATATATATATATATATATATATATATATATATGCACAAGTAGAAATAAAATTTAGTGTGTTCTAAATCTTATAAACATTTATTGAACATACTTCTAAGCCATTTTGTATTAGACATGTTTTAAAATATTAGTAGGAGCAAAATAACCTTTTCTCACAGTAACTTTCTACATTATAAATTTATTTTATTAGTAAAAGCTTTAGTACATATTAATATTGGGGAACAATATTTTATTTCAACTAGTTACTAGAAAATTAAATGACACTTTTGAATATAATAATAGGTAAGATTTTTTTTAAAAAAACAGATTATAATTTCAATTTTATTTTTTACTTTTCCTTGAATTTGTACATACATTTGCAAACTACTTATTCAAATAAAATGATAATCCTACACAGGGGTTACATTTTTCTTTTAAATGTTATGTGTAAATAGTCCAATATATATTGTCTGAGACCAAGATCTGGCCAAGTTGAATTCCAGCTTGTATTTGATTGCATAGTTACTTAGGATTTTTAAAAGACTTAGTACTTGCTTTTTTGAAATTAGAAAGTCTGATATATCAACCATGTAGGCAGTGCAAGTAATATTTGATTTTAAACCAGATATGTATATCTCTGCTGATTCTTTTTCTATCATATTCACTAATAAGTTTGTGTAGATGATGAAAAAAAGAGCAAACTAAGATAACACTGTGGGATTGAACAATATGGTACAAAAAAGACAAGTTCTTTCCATTTAATGTAATATGCATTTCTCAGCTTAGTAAAAGTTTAATAATTAAATATATTAGAGACCTTGATATTGCAGTATTAGTTAATGAGTCAATAAGGAGTTCTATATAAGAAAAATAATTGATTATATTTGGGAATAATTATACTGAACAATATCGGATAAGTACCAGGATTAACTAAGGTTTGTTACTATTTACCATTCAGTAATTGCTTCAAATTTTAATTTATTAAAAAGTAATTGTTAAATGGATAACTACCAATTTTTAGAAGAATAAAATCTAGCAGATATATTGTAATATTTTAAAAATAAGTGGACAATTATAATATAAAAAACTAAAAGTGTTTTATAAATTAATAGTATAAATAAAATATAAAATAAATTTAAAAACTAAAGATTTATTTAATTACCAATCAGTTTTAGAAGATGATTTGGTCAATTAAATTTTAATACTTCTCAGTTGCAGTGAATTACTATTAAAATTAAATAATAAACAACATTAAAACCAAAAAAAGTCCAGTTAAAAACAATGATTTATACTTTACTTTTCCTACTGCTTCAAAGCAGATTAAAAACATTCAGATCGACTTCTATTATTAAATAAACATTTTAAAAATTGGATTCAGAATAACTATTTCCAAACATAATCAACTACTTTCTTATGTTCAGACTTTCGCTAAGATATAAATTTAGTTTAAAGTCCAAAGAGAGCAACAAAATGAAAGGAAGTGAAAAATCTTTAAATAAAACATTGGTAGAAAAATTTACAAAGAAGAAAAATCCATTAGTTCTAATTTGTTAGCTAATGCAAAAAATAAATAAATAAAATAAAAATATTCATTTTTTTTTCTCTCGTTAGAATTCCATGTTAGCAGAATATTAATAGCAAATTTTAAAAATGTCAAAATTCTCTATGTAGGTGAGTCTGTGTATGCAATCCACAGCTTTAAATAGTGCAATAAAAAGATTTCTTTAGAATTTCTACAAAAAAAAGTGAAAAAAAAAAAAACGGACTAATCAAATGTTTAGTGTCAAGAATTTAAACTTATCCCCCCCCCCCCCAATCTCTTTATCCTCCGGTTAAAGCAAAAATATCTTCAATTACTAATCAATAACTGGATGGTTATCTGGATTTATTGTGAGCAAACTACCTGAAAAAATAATTCTAACAATAAGAAATTTAACAAATTCCAAGTTTCCGCAACTACATGAGACATTTTAAAAAGTTCATTTATAAATATTAAAAAGTACATACATTAATTATTGTCAATTTTTTGTGTCATTAATCGCTGCAAGTAAAATTTTACATATATATTCAATTTGAACTTGAGAAAACATTCTGCTTTCGAAAAAAACAATTATACCAATAATTTATAATATCAGCTGAAAAGTTAAAATGGCATTCATATGCATTTTAGAATTATCATTACATAATATGTACCATTTTCCTACATAGTCCATTCTTCTAAAAGTTGTCTGTTCCATAATTTGCAAGTTATATTGGTGGATTAAACATTTGTAATTTTAATTGATAGAAATAAATTTGCAATATAGCAAATATTTAAACAAGATATAAATAAAAATCAATGAAATCACAAATGCATAAATAAAAACAGTAATTGCTTTATTACTAAATTATACTAATATTTAAAACAACATGCTCAACGTTCAACTGCTATCTATTTGTATATCATACACCTATAAATTTATCAGCTATTAATTTAAAACAGATGTATTGTATTATTGCATGTATTTGATCTATCATCTTAGTAAAGTTAAAAGAAAAAATATGTAAGCAATATTCTGCATAATAGTATATTCACTATGTCTGCTATCTGATATCAGCATGTAATATTTCTGTAAAATTTAAATTTTTAATGAATTTTAGACATAAGATAAACATTTTTTCCATAAAAATGTGGCAGATTTCTGGCCCTTCTAAAATTAACTTGCCAGAACATAATGTAATCAATTTCTAGATGACAATAATGGACAAATAAATGAAGAGGCACATATCGCAAAGCTCTGAAGAAAAATAAATGGCACCCATATTCTTTTTTTTACTTGATAAAAGTAGAGAAGTCATAATAGTCTATGGATTTATTAGAGAATTGACTTTATTAACTTCAGTTTCAAAGAAATCAAAAATTACACTTGTGATTTTTTTCAATGTATCACTCTGCAAATAGCAATGCTAAAATTGAAGAGCCATTGACAATTGTTAATACTTTAAATAAAAAATGTGCAAATTATTCATCTAATAAAAGAATATGGCACTGGTTTATGGCAATTTACTTTGCAATGAGATAAGTATAATAAGTGAATATATCACTTATCAACATTAAAAAAAAAAATTAAGTTAAAGCATTTGACTGGTTAGTTTTTAAAATAACTAGCCAAAAGTTTATGTATGCCTTACTGGTGAAGAAGATACAAAAGTATGTAAATCTAATAATCTTAAGATTAGCCAAATGACATCATAGTTGGAGAAAAAAATTAGGAAAGATAGTCAATGAACAAACATTTGCATATAAAAAAACTGAATATTCCTTTATTACAGAATCTAGAAAAAAAACACACATTTTATGTATGTTAGAAATATCATAAACCAATATGTCTTAAATATATTAAGAAATAGTGCCAAAATCATATCACAAATGATAAACAATAGGGTTTTTTTTCCTCTTTTTAAATAATAATACAAATTTATATTTTTTTAATATTTCTATTATATAACATGGATGTGTTAATTCATTAAAAATGGCTACTTTATTGAATTCTATCAATTTCTCAGCAATATCATTGAGGGCTAAAAAATATTGCATTATAAAAATCATATTATGAAAATTAGGTGACTTAATTAAAAATGACACTTTGTATGAAATATGTCAGTTAAAATATAGTTATCCTAATAAAGTTAATTTAAAACAAAAATAATTATATATAAAAATAATTTTTATAAGTGAGAGAAAAAATAACTTCATTTTGGAAAGTTTTTAATACAAAATGACTAAAAAAATTTAAAATTTCAATAATATGATTAAGTCAAATAGTTTTTTTTACTTTTGGGAAATATATATATTCTAACATATCATTAAACTAGTAGCAAGCTATGATTATGAAGGCAAGATCCTTTGAAAGCGCTCAGCTCATTTGTTTTTAGTTATCTATTTTATATTAACACTATAGCTTTTGAGAACAGTTGTGTCACACACGCACACCTGCTAGAAAATTTCAATAAGAAAAATTAAGATTTATAAACTAAGTATTTAAAATATTTTAACAATCTTAAAATTGCAAAATTAAAAAACAAAAAATAATAGTAAATGTATAAAATATCAACACATCTTTTCTTTTTTAAAAAACTTGTTTTCAGTGAATTAAACTTCATAAAAAAATATATACAATATTACCAATAGGTTATATTATACAATTGATAGTTGTATACTTGGGGTAATGTGACCGCTTGATGATGATGTTACTTGCCAAAGCACAGAAATATGCCATTTATGGGTTCAACTTAAGCCTATAGAGCAGCTCTGTTCATATTAGCTATTAGCAGGCATAGATGCCATTGAACACTGTGCTTTGTGACACTGGAAAAAGTGCACACTTGATAAGATCATTACCATAGGATGTAAGAGTGTATGAAATTCAACAGGCCATAAGTGTTTTTATTTGCATTTGAATTAAGGATCTTACACCTTACCTGACGTGCTCTTACATACTAATAATTGTAGTCCATCACCATGTCTCCCTAAACTTTTTTCAATGTGAAAAGAATTGCAAAAGGGTATGTCAAAGCATTTCACATAAGTCATGCAAAAAAGCACATTTGAGGTAGAACAGCTACGAGAGTAATAGAATGGCTGCCATTTGTCTGTTGTTTTGGAAATCATAATCTTGGTTTGCTCAGACTAGAACATGTATTGGTTGATCCGTTGGATCAGCAAACCCATTAGAGCCCCTCTCCTTTGCACATTCCAGCACTACACACTGAAGGCATTGTTTGCTCAGGCTAGCGCATGTATTGGCAAAACCATCAGAGCCCCCCCGCACATTGCAATGCTGCAAGCTTGGTTCACTCAGACTAGTGCATGTATTGGCTGATCCAAAAAATGGCAAAATGATTAGACTCCCCTCCATGCATGGCAGCTCTATGCACTGAAATGTATAACATAACTAAAAAATGTAATTTATAAAATAATGTTTGTTCAGAAATTTTTTTTAAATACTTTGAAAAATTGGCAGAGAGCAGAAAGAAAAAATTATTGGCCCAGTAATGTTACATTTCATTATTTTTTTCAAGCAACAATGCCATCAAGCAGCTGCATTACCCCAAATATACAACTATCATATAATCTTTAATAGGGCATAATTCATCCAAAACATAAAAGAAAAATATCGAAATCAAAAAATGCCAAAACCCACAACTATTCAATATATATATTCACAAATTTAAACAATAATATTTCATGAACAGTTAATTTTCTCTTTCTTATATTACAAAGTACAATATGAACTAAATAATGTATTGTAAAAAAAAAAAAAACAATACAGTTTCCTTTAATAACACATAACAGCTATTTAAAAAAGTTTTTACTGGTGTAATTATTTCCTAATTAGTCACAAATTTAATATAATCCCAACTTATCAAAAAAAAAAAAAAACAATAATTAAAAACAAAAGTCATTAAATCTCAATACAATTTTTTTTAGTTAAATAATGTTTCTCTTGAATTAATCTTTCATTACATTTATATTTTTACATTCTCAAAATTTCTAATCATTTTATGACTATTATATTGAGAATGCACATGAATAACAGAATTTCTATCATATATTTATCCTTTAAATCATGTCTTTAATTTATTTTTTATTTTTATTCTAAAAAGTAAAACATGACAATTATAACATTAGAAAAATTTAGAATATAAAAAAATATATAATAATTAATGAGAAAGTCTATATTGATAAACTTAAATCTACTCTTAATAAAAATTGTAATGATCTTGAATTTGTTGGTTTTTTTGGTTTTGTATTGAGATTTAATGTTTTTGATATGTCATTGTTTGTTTTTTATCAAAATAGGACTTAATTATAGTAAATGTATAACAAATTAAGAAGGAATTACATCATTTTTTAAGGTAATTGTATATTGATTTGAAGAATTATATATATATATAGTGTTCTAATTGAAAATTAAAAAATAAGTCAATATTATATAATAATGTCTTAAAAAAGTTTTTGTACTATTAACAATTTTATTCTCTATTGGAAAAAATAAAATTGAACAAAAAAAATTAACTTTCTATAAATTATTATAGATTATGTTGAATGTATTTGGATAGTTTGTACTTTGTATATTTTTGTTTATTTTATGTTTTATGTGAATTAAATCTTGACAAAGTTATACAAAATAAAATATTGCCAATATATTTTTTTATATATTTTTACAGTTTTATTTTCTAAAGAACAACTTTGTTTTTGTTTTTTATTTAAAAAAAAGTATTGACATTTATATATTTATAACTGAAATATATTTAAAGAGAATAAGAAGAAAAATATTTTATATATATATAAACAATCTTCAAAGTAAGAGTCATAGATCACATGACCCTATACTCTTAAGCTTGTTAAGTTATAAACAATGAGGATTACCAATTCCTTAACAAGCTTTGTGATAAATGCTTAACTAGAGAAAGCATTTAAAATATCTGTCAGCCCCCCCCCCCAAACCTCTGACCATGATTTCGTGATCTGGCACTCCTCAGAGAGGTGCTAGGGTAGGTTCAGAAACTAGATCTAAAAACACTAACTCAAAGCCAGCATTTAACTAAAAGTTATTTATTGAGTGGAAAATCTAAAATTTTCAGACACCTACATGTCTTCAAACCCAGCTATCCAACTCAAATAGCTATATGGGGCTGAGAGATCTTCAGCCATACCATATATTAGGTTAGGTGTCTGAAAATTTCAGATTTTCCACTCAATAGATAACTTTTAGTTAAATACTGACTTTGGGTTAGTGTTTTTAGATCTAGTGTCTGAACCTACACTAGCACCTCTCTGAGGAGTGCCAGAACACCAAACCATGGTCAGAGGTTGGGGGGGGGGTCCTGACAGAGATATTTAAACTGCTTTCTCTAGCTAAGCATTTATCACAAAGCTTGTTGAGGAATTGGCAATCCTCATTGTTTATAAACAATCTTTCCTTAAATTCTTTTTAATTGAAACACAGGTTTATTATATGCCTGTGTCTATATATGTAATGTATAGGGTATATAATTTCTCAAACTGTGACACAGTATTAATAAAAATTTAATTTAAAAACAATATTAACATAATTTCTATATTAAGATAATGAGTTTGTTATAAATCATGAAATAATTTTATTAATTCATTCTTTAAAAAACTATATAAATTTCTTTAGGACTATAAACATTTATATTCACAATTCATTCAGAAACAATAATAATTTTTAATGTAATTCTGTTAGCAAAAACAACACGTACATCAACAGGCATACAGGCATATGAGTATTTTTGCATTTGTAACATAATTATAATCACATTCAATATCAAAACTTTCTCTATTTAATAAATATAAAACAATATTTTAGATTTTAATAAATAATTATTAAAAAGTAAATTATCGTAGCTAATGCTATAATATCAAACTTTCAGATAAGCTTTCTTCATCAACAACCTTTAATAACTTTAAATAATAATCAGACCAAATATTATTTATGTGTATCACATATTGAGAATTGTATTTAATAAATTAATGAAAAATATCAATGAGTTATAACATTCATACTGATTATGAGTTAAGTTGATGAAGGCTGAATGCATATCACTGTTACAACAAAATACTGTAAGCCTTAATATACACAGTTCATTTTTCAGTAACAAATTATGTTAATATCTAAAATCTTATTTTGACATTTAGTTCAATAGGAGTGCTTTAGTTCAAGTTTTTATGATAATAATGGAGATATCTGGATAGAATACTATAATTAATGAAACAACTTTCATTAATATTGGATAAGAGAAGTAAAGAGGGCCTTGTGCAGTATTTTTAATTGTTATAGGCTTACAAATAGCTAAGTGTCTTTACTCTGTTTAATTATTTAATATTTATGAAAGAGGAAAATGTTCTAAATTTAACATTAAATGTAATTAAAACTGCAAAAATTAAACAATGTGTAATTCATTAAAAAAATATCATGTTTTTTTCCTCATGTGACATAGCATCAGCCGGGAAGTGAACCCGCTAACCCAGGACAACTGCTTGTAAAGCAGCTGTTGCTCATGTTTCATGATGTTGTCTGTGATACTGTTTTCAATAATATGTTGTTTTCTACTGGTGATTGTGTTTTTCATTTCAATTTTAAAAAAAAAAATTGAATTAATAGCTCAGGACCATTCTGTGTAAAATTAGCCACATAAAAAAAGTCTACTAAATAAAAAAACTGGATTGTAAAGAATCTTCTATTCCAGTCTTTGCAACAACTAATGTGTTTTTCATTAAGTAAATCAATTTTTTGGATTATCATGTGATGCAAAAATGTTTTTTTCTGCTTTGGCCCAGGCCACCTCCATAAAATCATTTTTGTGAATTTAAATTCAGTATTGTTTTTAAAATGGTTCCCACCTTTAGTAAATAACCTCTGCATCTATGTTTCAGTCCAAGCAACTACTGATATTGTTTTAATTGATTAAATCAACTTTGTGAATTAATGCACAACACAAAACTGTTTTTTTTTTTCTGCTTCATGTTATTTTCTTAATCTATTTCATGAAAACTAGAAAAAAGTAACAACTCATAAAAGTCCAATTTTGTTATTTTTTGAATTTATTTGAATTTGAATAGATATTTATTTTAGAGTACATGCCAAAAGGTGATAGAAAAACAGCTTGTAAAATAGAATACAAATAATAGAGAAAAAATACATTCACAGCAGCATTATAAGGTTTCTGAAGAGGATCATGTTTAATTTGGCTGAGATCCTCAGCATATGCCACCATAAAAAAAATAAAATCTATTATCTAAAAACAATCAACATCATGTGTTTTAGCATTTAATTGTAATTAGTTATATAACTAATTATTATCCATGATAATTTTCATAAAAATGGAATTAGACTTCTTAATTTATATTTAGCATATGATCACACTGATTTGTGAATTCAACTTTTATATATATATATTAAATTCGTAAAAGACTATTTTTTCTTCTTGTCTACAAATGATTATAAATATTAGAGAGCAATTATTGGCATTTGAAAAAAAATAGCAGCAGCAGTAGCAGTAGTAGAAGTAGTAGTAATAATGATGATGATGATGATGATGATGATGATGATAATAATAATAATAATGACGATGATGATGTAACAGTTAAAGTTGTACATCCATGCAACAAAATCCAGAGTTTTAGTAAATCATGCCAAGGCTGATCAGCATAAGGTGGTGATGACCACATGTCTGATATAGCCCCAATTCCTTTACTAATGCTCAAAGATTTAATTACAACCTTGCAGAAGACATATATGAGGCCACAGCAATATTCTTTTTCATCATGTGCTGGCAGTAGCACATCAGTAAAGCACAAGACTATGGAAAAATTACATTCTAACTAGTATAGCTATATAGACGATATGTGAGGCAGAACATAATTATCAAATATGGATTGTGATTCTTAACTAATAATTAACTAATCAATAATGACTTAACAATGAGCAACATTGAAACACCAATGATAAGTTAAATTTAAAACACTTTAATGAAATCCAAATAATAAAATTAATAAATGAAAATAATAATTACAATTTGGTTATATGGATTGTCTCACTCGAAGATGATTAAGTTAGGGATACAATTTAACATTCAAGTTTTGGTTCACACTCAGGTGATGATTTTGGATATAATCATTTATGTTTTACTGAATTATAGGTAGTTCTGGTTTACATATATACATGACAATTTAAATCACTCGCAGGTGATATTAGTTTTCTGGTTACAAATTATTCAATTCATACTAATTGTCATATATATGTATATCACACGCAGGTGATAATTTTGGATATAAGCATTTATAGTTTAGATATATATAGCATTTCCAATCACTCGCAGATGATTATAATTTTCAGGTTACAAATGATTAAATTTACTTCACTATAAATATGTCTATCACTCGCAGATGTTGAAGATTTATACATATTTTATGTTACAGTTTTCATGAGCCTTAATATTACTTTATAAATTTAGTTTGATTTCCTCATGACAGTCTATGCCTAGTTTATGCTATATAACAGGATCTGGATTTGCTTTAGAGTTAGCCAAAGTGATTACTAACATTTATAAAGACACATTTTATTAAAATGTGAATATTTAATATATTCTCTATATAGATTATATGCCTATGAAATTAGATTTGAATTCAGATCAAAGCTGAAATATACAATTATTATGGCATGATAAACTGATGATTGGCAGTCAGACTTCAGATACCAAGGCATAAAGAAAATATACAATCTGATTCCCTGTGTCTAGAATGTGTGCTTTTTCATGGGATTTGTACCAAGTACCGGTTCCCTTTTCATGGTACTCGTTGCTGTGAAATAAGAGATCTTTTAGTTCAGATGATCGAACAACTAATTTAATCTGCTGGATCCTCATGCTCCAGTTCTAAGTATGATGAATGGGGTGGTGCTTACCCGATGCCCATCTGAAGAATGTAGTTGTCTGAACTAAGAGTAATGGGGTAGCCCTTACTCATATGCCCATTAGAAATAAATACAGTAATAAGTACATATGTCGTAGCATTTCTTAAGGACACATTCGGACAACTGACTACATCATTATGTAATAAAATAAAATGCTAAACAATAGTTTCCTTCCATGAAACTATCGTAGATCAGTTCATTATATAGCATTTATAATTATGCTATTAAGGAAAGCTTATGAATCTAATTTATTAAGCTATTTATATAGGCATTTATATAATTCTAGGGAAGACTACAGCATATTATGGATAATTACGATACTAAGTTATAGCTTTATGCTGCATTTTATCACTTCAACTGAATATTAATTCAATATTACATTTAAAGCAAATCTATCTAAGAGTAGCGGTAAGCTTTTAATTATATCTTAAATAAGACATTTATCCATTTCAGAAAAGAGTTTTGATAGCACATTAATAAATGCGAAAGTACATATATATGCGTGAGAATATGTAATCGCTTCTCACTAATGATTTAACTAAGAGTGAAACTCTATTCTGAACAAATATACTATAAACAAATACGTAATTGAAATAAAATTGGCATAGATTTAATTAAAAGAAAGATAAGTTTAAAGATAAGATTTCACGTAAGTGAAATCTGAAATTTGGCTTTATTTTAGCTTAGTTTAAAAAGGGAATTGAAACTAAATTAGTTTAGATTTGATTGATTCAGTTTAATATAGATTTAAGTTATTTATGAGAATAATTAATAAAGCAAATATTATTATTAAACAAAAATATTAAAATAACCTAGAAACTTAATTATCATTTTAAAATAAATCATTTAGAATATGTAATAAAAGTTATGATAAATCATTTAAAATCAATGGATTAAAGCAAGTTAAAACTAAATCAGTTTTAATAACTCAGAATAAGATAACTAAGTTGAAACTAAATCAATCAGAAATAAATCAGCAAACCAACAAATAAATCAGTAAATAAATTCAGTAAGTAAATCAATAAATCAGGCAATATTTTAGGATTAAAATAAATAAAATAAAATTACATTTAACTGGTGGGTTTAAAATACATTATTATTTTGGCCATAGTTAATGGATTTAGCTAGCTTTAGGAATTAATGAATTTTAATTGAAAAGTTAACTTTAAGTTGAGGGAGTTTGTTACCAATATCTTCTTTCTGCTGGCAAATTGGCTTCGTGTATTTTAGGTGGTATTGGCTCTTATTACACTGTTCTCCACATCTTGTAGATCATCATGGTATTGAAAAAGCAAGGAAAGTTGCCTTCTACCCTGACTTCACCATCATCAGCAATTTTACAAAATACTTTGTCAACGAAATGACTTAAGTGAATGTCCAAATGAGTTAAAGATGGCTGCAGGAGCTTATATATCAGCTTACCACCCTCTCCCCTGTCATAGTAATTTTAGATTTGTTTTTTCTCTTTTCCTCACTGCATTCTAAGAAATCATGGAATCCCATTGTGATTGATTTTTCTACAGGTGTGTTTTACCGTTGGTCAACCACATTTTTACCTTCAGTCAATCAGGATAATTTATTCATACTTTTATTTTAAAGTCTATTTTTACTCTTAATTTGTAACTAGGTCGTAGTACAGCTAGAAAAATAAGTTTTATGAAGTCTTTTTTTTTTTGAAAAACAAATCCAAATATGAAAAACATTTTGTTATATATGTAACTCGATCATATAATATAACAATATATGCAGAAGCTGCCAATTTTCATCCTTTAAAATTATATACATCAACTCAAACCTACTTAGTCACTTTTCATCACCATACTGTTGCACTCAACATAATTTTTGTTTACATACCTCCTGGACCAACTGTCATCTCAAGATTACTGCTTACCATCAACTCACTACTATCATCAACCTCTTATCCAGTTATCTAAATGGGTGATTTTAACATGAGTTATCACACTTTTGCTTCAAATTGGCTACTTACAATACCACTAATAAGTGCTGAAGGTTTCTTACCACCCAACTCCGTCTCTTTCTACAACAGTCATTACACCTCACTTATTGACCTGTGTTTTTATTCACCCATGCTTCATCACCCTTACTCTGCTCTGATCATTCTAGACAAATGCTTGAACTCAATCTAAGTACAATGCAAACATCAACAATTCAACTTCATAAAACAATAAGAATAATTCTTCCCACACAAACTTCTGAATTTTTGTACTCTGAAACATATATTATGTTATTTAAACTCAGCACTATGCAACTTGATCCTGTTCAATGGTATATTTCTTTTATCAACATTCTGTCATTTAATATAAATCATATCACCCAAACCACACAACCACCCTCAAGACTCCTAACTTTGTCCAATGAGCTACATAAAAGAATCACCATGTGTAAATCTGCTCCAGAATAATATGCACACATAAAAAGACACACAAATATATAATGACACCTGCAACACCCTAAAAGAGTACCCTGCCATAAAAAAAATCTGTCTAACAAAACAACACACCTGGACATGAGGGTAAATTAGATGGGCACTGAGGTATCCTTCCACTGTCAGAGTTCCACAAGCACTTGAAACCAATGGTGTTACCAAAGTTGGACATAATATGATAGAGCCAATATACAAATATTTCAAACAAAAGCTACAGTCACATTGTGCCTCCACACCACCTGAAGATCTATTTGACCAACCAGAGTTAGATAAATCTTTCCATGCTACTGATTTCTTGCTGAAGCTAACCACAATTCCAAAGGCTTGTCATCCAGTGCCACATGGAATCCCTAACTTTGTATTTTCACATCTCAGTCAGTTTACCACCACATATCTATGTGATTTAGCAAAGTATATATCACAAAGGCTGTTTCACATAAAAGATCTATATACAATCTCCTTAATTCCATTCAACAAAAAGCAAGCTTCAATATCCAATCTATCCAATCTCCATGAGCCCCCTTGGTATTAAAATTCTGGAAAAGGTTCTAAAAGATAAAATCGAACCATATCTCCTCCCTCTATTATCACCAATGCAACATGCAAAAAAGGCTCCTCAACAGGCCAAGCTGCCCTCATTTTCAAAACCATTGTAAATTCAGTCAGAGAGCAAAAAAAGTATGCTCCAATGGCTGTTCAAATTGACATGGAGACTGCTTTTGACTCAGTCCCTATTGAAATTTTAATTGAGACATTGCAGACACCAAAATACCTTGCTATATTTTATAACTACTAACCAATCTACTCCTTAGTCATGAAATCCATATTGCAATTAATAGTAGAACATCACATTCCTTCTCTCCCCACCAATCCATACCTCAAAAATCTCCACTCAGTTCATTATTATTTATGTTCTACATTAACACTCTCATAAACAAAATACAACAAAAATTACAAAGAATCCAAATTCCACACACTGGTATGTGTATATATATATATATATATATATATACATACTGTGTATTGCATACATGGATGATTTTACTGTTTTTCTTATATCCAAAAAACAACTACCTACTCTGGAAAAAATACTTAATGAATACACTCTCAAATATAAACTCAAAATCAATATTAACAAAACATCATTTTGGTTTCTTTACACTGGCAAGATAAATACACAAGTTTATCAGGGGAACCCCACGAATTTCCTTGGGTTTCCTTTCTATTTAGGGACTTCTGCAATGAGACAAAAGATCAAAAAACACTGAAAGATGATGCTGAACGTACAACCACTTGTCTTTCCAAAACCTACCTCTCACTATATGCAAAAGTGTGCCTTTTCAATCAGCTTGTAACTACAAAAATAACCTATTACTCACCAATCATAAATTTCACTAAATCTTTCACTTTGTCTATTTACTCACTCTGCAGCAAGCTATTATGGTGTAGAAAAGTAGTCTCCATCTCTATAAAATGACTTAATCTTTCAACAGCCAGAAATGGATTAGGTCTTCACTTCATAAAATTTTTTCACAAACAAAAAAGTATTAATCTCCTAGCTGCACTGATAAGAAGTTTTCCAACTCTCGAATGCATCCTTCAAAAAACACCCACAGACCAACCACCACCTTCACATGGATATTTGTCTTTGCTCATAAACCAACTTCAAAGCATTTATGATCAGGTGTCTTTTTTGGGTGTTGGTAGATACACCTATTGGACTATTTATAACATGCTTTACCCAGATATAACTACAGATCTTCACTCACCTATGCTAAATATGAACAATAGTCATTTGATGCAGTGATTTACAAACGGGTCATTGAAACCCAAATTTTTTGACTTTCTTTTAAAGGTAAATCTTTATGCTCTACCTACCTCCTATTTCCTTAAATACCGCAGGTTTTACAACAAAATTGATGCTTTTTGTTCCTTGTGCCACAAGAAAGAAGAAACACAACAGCACCTATTTCACACCTGCACAGCGCTAACAAACACCTGAGAAATTATGATTAACACATATTGACAAAATGACATCACACTTGGTAACCTAATAGACACAGTAAAAACTCAATACCAGCAGTTCCTACAGCAACTTTTAGTTTACATAGTTACTGGTGCACCAGATGTACTTTCTGCCTTGAAGACAATACCACAAAGCAACCAGCCACATTCTCTAATAAGCTCGAACAACTGACAGCCAAAGATGGCAAAATTCCACACCCTGATATATTTGCTGTTACATGGTCACTATTAAAAACCTGAGACAAACCATAATCTCAAAAAAAAAAATTGACATTTTTGTAACAAGAACAATTATTAATTTTTTGTTGTTGTTGTTGTTTTATGTACCCATTTTTTTAGCAATTTTTTCTGTTTGTTCCAAAGCTATATAGTTTTAAACCATGTATTTTTTCAATAAAGTAATTTTTGGTAAACAACAAATTCATGTAATCTATTTTTGTACAATAAAGTATATTATAATTAAAAAAATAGAAGTGTTTTCTAATGAAAAAAAAATATTTTTTTTTTTGTATTTGCATCTAAATAAGCTTTTTTTAAAAAAAAAAAAAAACATTTAAATAATGTTATAAATTCCAATCAGATTAATGGCATACAAGAGTTTATGAGTAACCCTGTTTATAAGTCTGTGGTTTAAACACAGCAAAGCATGATAAATATATAGAAAAAAAAAGCATATTCAAAGAAAAAAATAAAAGAAAAAAAATAAAATAAATATTAGACATTAATGGAAAATAATCTAAGTCATATCAGATTATTTCAGTACATGTCAAGCGATGAGTAAAAAAAATTATAGATCGAGGTATGTGTGCATATATAGGTTCAAGTAAAAATTCCAGATTGTATTTTGTGTTTTAAGCCATTTCCTCATTAGACATTGATCTGCAGATAGGTCTATATATCAAGCTTGTTTATAATGATGAGGTGCCAGTAGATAAAATCCTGGCATCATTAACAATGTAGCTGGATGCAACACTCCCAGGGTGTTAATAAGTAGAAATATCATAAGTTGAATGTGCAGTAGAGATAGTCCTGCCATTTGCAGTTATCAAGACCCTGATTTTCAACCATATTTCACAGAATTTGACATTAAATTGGCTTTAATCAGCACAGAATCAATCTATGAGGGCATGTAAAGTAATTATGTTGAATAGTTCTGTTGACTTGAAAAATCTCACTCATCATGATTCTTTAAGGAAAATATATTTTTTTTCTACTTGAAAAAAAAAAAGTAGAGAATTAAAATTGGTCATTAAAAGGAATTGATGCAATTTTACTCCAAAACTAGGAGGAAAGGTAATGTGGCACACACACACACATATATATATATATATATAGAATGACTTAAAAAAAAGTAAAAGAAAGAGAAAAACTTTTTTTTTTAATATATAAAGAAAAACAGTAATTTATTAGGTAAAAAAGAAAATATATTTTTACTTTCATAAAACCAAAAGGTGGGTGGGAGTAAAACCTATTAAAATGGAGGAATTTATGGTATTGTTCTATTAGCTCATGTCAGCCACTTGATGGCATTGTTGCTATACAAAAACCCACAAATATAATATTACCAGGCCACTGGCAGAAAAAACTTATTTTTCTTTTCCTTTTAACAAAATTAAAACAAGTAATATTTAAGAAATAAATACGAAATAAATAATTGAGGAAAAAAGTAATATTAGAAAATAAATACTAAAAAAATAAATAATCTCGGTCTGTTTATTGATTGGAAACAATTGTCGCATTTGTTTTCAACAACCACATGGGGTGGATCAATTAACTTGCAAACAAGTATAGCAGTCAATTTAACACAGCGAATCCACTCCTATTCTCTGGTCAGACTCATCTCTGCTAAGTTGGCCTGGAAAACATCTTCAGCCTTGTGGAAGATATTCCCCATCACCACATTGAACTAACACAGGTAGTTGTCCAGGCTGCAGACAAGCAATCACCGATCTCGCAGTACAGTCCTAAATTTAAATACAGTTCAGTAATTAAAGCATTCTCACTAAGCTTAATGCCGGCTTCTGTTGATGGCAGTTGCCACAATTTCAATGTCTCCGTGTTCAAATCAACCATTTTACTTGTTACAAATGTGTTCTTGCAGAAACGTCCTTTTTGCATAAGCTTGTTGAATCTTGCTTGGCCATACCCTTTCCAAATTTTTTAAAGGTTCCAAGTTGAGTACGGAAGAATAGCAATGGTGTTATAATTGTTAAGAGGTAATAGTAGGTCAGATGAGTTGTAAGCTAATTATTTTGACATGCATATTTGACAGGTTGTGGCAGTCTGAAATCCAGAGACCCTCACATGATACTGTAGCAAACTTTGAACTGTGAGCATTGGGATAAAGTGTGTAATACAAACCACTCTGGCAGCCAAAAACAGCATATTTACATGCATTTTAGAATAGAAATAATGCACAGCAATGCTGGCAGCTGCGTAAATGCCCCCTTTCTATGCTTTTGTGTAGAAAGAAGATCATGTAAATGCCATATTTCTGTGTTTTTACATAAAAATAGTATCATCAAGTAGCTGACACAAGCTAATAGAACAGTACTAAATTTATTTTAAATTTAACATTTAAAAGAACCCTTATCTACTCTCTTTGAACTAAAAAAATATTCTAATGGATTATTAAAAAAAAAAAAAGAATAAATTATAAATGTAACTGCAAAAGTACTTATAAAGTTACCTTTGAAAGAATTTTATGTATGAACAATGAATGAAATTAAATAATTAGCCATCTAATTAAAGATTTCTAATTTGTGTAAATTATCTGATCACATTAAATTTATTATAACTGTGTATTTTCAACTGATTAAATAATAAATTGATTGAAATTGTAATTAAAATTTTTGAAGAGAAGATTAACTAATTTTTAAAAAAAATGGATGACAAAGGTATATAAGCTACAAATTTACTATTATTTTATGCTCATTCTCAATATTATGACCAAGTTTTATTGTGAGAAGTATATAAAATTTAATGAAGATTTGCTGTCAGTTAAGTCAGTGGTATGCTATCAATTAATCATTCTACTGACAGTTTGCTATACAAAGTACACAGTCATTAATCAAATGTACAGCAATATTCCCAGACATTTAAAAATTACTATGCACCGCTAAACCACCAATGGGTCTTCATTCAGATTTCACTACTTGGTTTCTTTACTTCTAATGTCTGACATGTAGTAAAGACCTTGGTCTATCACTGCTGTGAACCATGCCTGTTAATGTAAATGTATTTGCCAACAACACCCAGATATGTGCTGACTGGACTATAGGAGAAGCAGATGCCAAAAAAAGATAGAAGTGCCACTAGTAAATTCCTTTATCTTCAAGAAAGAGAGGAATGATCAGTCCAGAAATAAATTTACAACAATAAATACATAAGTAAATATAAACATAAAATATGATGTATAGACAAACTGATATTCTTTGAAACTTGTAATTAAGGACAATTGGGTTCATTACTCTTATTCTAGAAATAGACTAATCCTTAACAAAGAAGGGCATAATTTATTTATTTCATTTTTATTTGATTATTATGTTAATGTTTATTTTTGTTGTGTGTGTGTGAAGAAATATGTTATTTTAATTTGTCAATTTGGCTTAGTTTTCTCTCTCCATACCTCACTATAAATTAATTATATACATTCATTATAAATATACTTGATCTGACAGTCTCCTTGAAACCAGTTTATCACCTTTGTGCTAGCCTGGTAGAATCAAGCACTAGAAGAATTTTAAACTTTTCTTTTGAGGATATTGGGTAGATGGTGACCAGAAATCATTCCATTCAAACAAAAATATTGCCAGAAAAACTGTTAGCTTCCATAGTTATAGAGGTGTTCAACAATTTGGAAATGTGACTGTGGGTCATATATTTGTACCCCCTCAGTCTGATCATTGGTGCTGATGGTAGAAAAAATATAATTCATATATAACTCCTCTGCTTGAAATAATAATCGCAGAAAATATTTATTAGCAATTTAGAAATGTCAATTTAATGTAAATAATATTATAAGTTATTGCAAATAGTGGTATTTTTGTTATAATAATTTATTAATATTGAAAAACCCAGAAATGATAAATACTATAAATAAAGTTATTTATACCAAAAAAAAAAATAACGCTTAACATGAACTACCAAATTAGTATACCTGCAATTGTCTATATAATTTAAAAACAATATTGTCATAGCAGACTGTCAATAGCAAACAACAATTACTACAAATGTTAAAGTACTTTTAATACAAATCAAAATTAAAGCTCAAAAATGAAATTATACATAAAAACATCAACAAATAATAAAAACATAAGTTTCTAAGATAATTTACATTTTAAAATAGCATGCAAATATTAATAATTTATGAAATATATACAACTATAAATACTAATACTATTACCACTACTCCACTTTTATTAAAAACATGGTTAGTATAGTTTACATCTTTTTTTGCATAAAAGACCACATTTTATGAAATATTTGGATTATGAATTTTATTTTTATTTTAATGATTCTGGTATTCTTCAGGGATTTTGTTTTGGGACTGTTTCTGTTAAATATACATATGTATATATACTTTTGACTTAAATTATATATCTCATTATGGCATTTGATGTTTTGCTGATGATATTAAGTTTTCTAAATACATTAAATAATCTAATCAAAAGATTTGAATTATTATATAAAAAAAATTGCATGAAAATAAATGATGATGAAACCAAAATTACATGAAAATAAATGAGAATAAAACCAAAATGACTACTTTTTCAAGAAAAACAAATTCCATACTATTTAATTATATATTAAAAGAAAATATTTTGAGGATAAATAAATATAAAGATTTTGGTATAAATTTAAAATTCTAAATACTGTTCTCAAGTCATATATACTATTTGTGCTCTAAAGCTTTTAATGTTGTGGATTTCATCTTTAAGGAGTAAGATTCCATAGAGAAACTTATAAATATATTTTTATGTCTTTGATATTATCAATTCTGAACAATGGCAGTGTTGTTTGGAACTCTGACAATCACTCTCATAATAAAGCTTTGCATGCAATACAAAGACAATTTACAAATTATTATAATGCAAACTTTGGAGCAATATGTAACTCTCCTTATGTTTCATTAAAGCTATTAATAAATCTTAATGATATTTTATTTTTGGCAAAAGTAGTCAAAAGACAAATCAACATAGTAAACTGTGTTCAAGAAATTTCCTAATATTCCTGACAAGTGTTTGGAATGTGGTAATTTTTTATACTGTAAAACTTAAAATTAATTGTTTAAGAGAATTTACATTATTTAGACTTTTGTGTTTGTTTAATGCTTATATAAATGTAAATGAAATAAAAGATGTAATCAGTATGTATAAACAATTATAATATACTTCTATATTCATATATGTATCATTTTTGTTTTTACTTTTTGTTGTTGTTGTTATTGTTTTTGTTTATTATTAATACTGTATTGTGTTCTATAATTAGAAATTTTATATATGCCTGTAAAGTATATTGATTTAAATAAATAAATAATAATAATAATGATAATATTAATAACAACAAGTTGACATATAATTGCAAAATATTCAATCAAACTTACCTTTAAAACATCAACTAAATTCATTCTTCTCAATGGATTTGCATCACACATGCTTCTTAAAATAAGTTGAAGACCATGACTTAATTTTCTATGCTAAATCAAAAAGATAATTTATAGACAGTTATCACTATTTATATTAAAAATAAACTTCACTTAAATATATGTGCATAAATCTATGTAAATATATATATATATATATATATATATATATATATATCTATATTTAAATTTATATATATATATATATATATATATATATATATAAATTTAAATATAGATGCATATGAATTACAATATAATATTTTTAAAAAAATACATTATAGCATTTAAAATGTAGTTATTAAGCATCATTTATTTTTAAAAATAATAAATTTACAGAAAATAAAAAATTATTTACCCCAAAAATATTTAAAAAACTCAGTGTCTGAATATTCTACTCCTCAATGAGGTGAGCCATAAGCTCAAAACCAATTGGTTTGAGGATAAGAGTATTTCAGACAGAGATTTTAAATATTTTTCTCTTACCACACTTATCAATTAAGAGTTTGGTATTACATTTTTGTAAATACAAGCTTATAAAGTAATGTCACATTATATATGACTTGCTTTATTGATAAAAAATGTTTTTTATAAATAATTTTTTGCTTTCCACAAATTTTTCTTTCTTTTTTTTTTCATCGATTGACAGTTAAACATGTGAGTTTCTGTGAGATTTTAAGATTATTTGAGTTGCAGTTGAAAAGATCTTCTCCTTCAACAAATTTACATGTTGCATTATAAATGTCTAAAATTACATATTTGGAAAAACTGGCCAATCTCAAAGTTATTAAAAATGATATATGATATTTCTGCCATGAGAATATTAAGTTGAGTTACTTGTAATAAGACTTCATTCTCACAATTAGTATTGTACTTGTTTACCATTTTAAGTTCTTGGTAATTTTAGAAAAATGACCTTTGAAAGTTAGACAAGTATTTCTGCAAGATTTTAACGTGTGATAATTGGAAAGATTTCAACAAATTTATATATGTGAGCCCATCTACTTCATTTTTGTTATGATAATTATACAGATTGACAATCTTTATTAATAATCAAGAGCATAATAATGTTTTAACCAAATAATTTGTATATTGTTCAAAGAGGAGTAACACACTGTTTCATGCTCAGTCATAAAAAACTGAAATAATCATTTCATTATTGGCTCAAAAATCATCTTAAAATAAGCAATCACTAAATTCCATTAAACTAATAGTACAATCAGTATTATGTGATAGCAACAAATATTTTTTTGAGAATGATTCCATATGGAAAATAATAGTCCTTACATTTGGAATTAGAATTTAGATTTGAATGCTTTATCTGATAAATATCAGACATTGACCATGTTCAATACCTATGATTAAATTTATATAGATCAAGAATCTGTAATATTTAATGTTTTAGAATGCTGATGCTACTAATTTTGTTTTAATGTTGAAGTATCATCATCATTATTATTCATAATTAATTATAAAGTTTTATAATACTGTTGCTTTTTAAGTTATTTTTTGCACAAATATAAACTTAAATTTCTAGGGGACAAATATTATGAATAATCAACCTAATACTCATTATCAACTTAAGTTATTTTCAATTGTTTGTCATTCACTCAACACAGTTTGTTCAACTACAACATAAACTTTACACATTTATAGAGGTTTATGCAAGGATCAGATTTAAAATAATTAATTTTAATCATAAGCGTTTTTCTTTTTTCAAAATAATTTTATACTTTTTTTTTTTTTCAAATTAAAAATAAAGAAAAACCAGAAAAGTAATAAAGCAAAGATTTTTTTTTTCCATCAATGTTGCAGACATACTTCTTGAAATGAAAACTGCTATTATTGGTACAGACTTCTATAGCAAATGATTCTGTTTGTTATCCACATAAAAGCAAGTGAAAAAAGTTTGGAAACTTTCAATGAAAGGGAAAAAACCATTTTCTGCCACTTAGAAGAAGAAAATAAATGTTTCCTTTTATTTTATTTTTTTAAAAAAATCCTTTCCTACACGAACAAATTTACCAAATGTTACTAACTCTATTGTTAATTATTTTAAAGTTCATTCAAAGACCTTTTACTAATATATTTCTGTGTATTTCAGCAGGAAAAAGCTCTAGCAAAAAAAAAAAAAAATTGATAATTTGATTCATTATTATATTTAAATTCACAGTTTAAAGAAAATAATTTTAATTATTTTCAGAAAACACGCATACACATATAGAGATATATTATTAGTAAATGTATAATCAAGATAATGGTGCATATATATTTAAAGCTTTAAAAAAAATAGAAATTAACATAGATGAAATTTGCATTTATTTAAATAAAGACTGCAATAATTTGAAAATTAATTAATATTCACTATATGATAATGATAATTAATGTTTTATATAATATTGTGATAGTGTTGCTATGCTTCAGCTTTAGACATTTTTTATTGACTTCTTTGTCACTATTCTGGCACTAATACATTCATTTTGTGATAAAAACTTTAATTAATATAAACATTGATTTATTAGTTTAAGGAAGAAAAAATTATACATCACTGATTGGTGGATTATTTGATTTTGAGTGCAAAACCAAACTTGCATATATCTCTTTCATCTCAGCAGTAAGCAAAGAAAATTTTCTTAAATTTATACTTTATTTGAATATTTGTAATTATTTTTGCAAAATATTTTCATAATAATTATTTTAAAAATATATATCAATATTTACATTTATTTTGATTTTAATTTAATGTTTCATTTTTATAAATATAAGTTAAAAAAATTTAAATATTGTTAAAAACAAACAGTGATAATTATGATCATTTATTTCAAACAGTGGAGTTCTGAATTTTTATAATAATTGAATAAATATAAATACAATTTTAAATTTCAGAAAAAAATTTCATAGATTTATTATGATTTTCTAATCATTTGTTCATGTTTAAAAATTGGAATTCATTCAACAAAGATTTCATTAATTTATATTTTATAATAATGTTATGACAAATAACTAATACGAATAAAGCCATTGTTATCATTATATATTTCACTTTTTTTCAATATTTGGGAAGATCAAATATGTATTTTTTATAACTTTTTTTCATTTGTAAACTTATATTTCTAATAAATCATGCTAAATTTATTAATTTATAATATTGAGTAAAAGTTTACTATTAAAATTAACGTGTTGAATTATAAATCGAATTGCAACTGGGGAAAATGGGAAACTGTTTTGAATATATTTCTTGATATTTATGAAATAGTATAAATTATTTTAAATTAAATATAAAAAAATATCTTTATTTTATATAAATATTTGATTTAATTTTGCAAAGATCTAAATTTTCATTTAACAAAGAAAGAAAACTATTTTTGTATAAAACAAAGCTGTTTTCTGTAAGGACATGTGCATGTAATTTTAAAATTAATTATAATCTGCTTTTATTTAAAGGATTAAATAGAATTTTTTTAATTAAGAAATTATTTTGATTTTGACAAATGTAAATGAAAAAACAAAACAATTGCAATATAGTTTTAATTTTATTTTTTATTAATTAAGAAGGAAAAAAATACATAATCTTACCCTTATCAATTTTCATTCATTTCATAAAAAGAGTATAGTTTGGTTAACTGAAAATATAGACAGCTTTAAAATAAGGCAATAGTTATTACTCTCCATGTTGGAAAAGTCAGTCCTACTGTAAAAGTAAGCAGGTAGCTTCTATATGATGGCTTATAACTCAATATAAGTGCAACAGACATCTCTTGTAACATCTGAAGTTCAGATTATGAAAGATGAACTTGTTGTGAATCACCACCATTTATTTTGTCTACTTAACTAGGATATATCACAAAGGCAATCCATATGAAAAGCCAGCCTGAGACATTCCAGTTATACATGTAAAGATGTGGTAGATACATAAAAGAGTCAATGGAAGAAACTTCATGTATAGACATGAAGTCTATCATATATACATATAAAATTAAAAAATAAAAAGAAATTATCATCAAGTGCACATTACCCTGTTTTTGATGATACTCATTATTTGTATAAACTGATATTATTTTAAAATACTAAAGAAAATCTGCTTCTTATGGCACAAAAGAATACTTCTTTCGAACTGTTATTTATTTAAAAAAACAAAAGAGGAATGTTTAAAATAATAATTGGAGATAAAATACTATGAAATAAAGCGTAAACAGCTGACCAAAAAAAAAAAATTAAAATATTTAATAGAATTTTTGCAGCTGGGAAAAAAGGTCCACCTTAAAAAAAAAAACAAGTATAGACTAGAGATATTTAAGACTCCATAGGAATGTTAAATAATGTTTTTCTGTCTAGAGTTTACCATAAAAAATTGTGAATTAAAAGTGTTATAGATATATATTTTTGTCTTAAATGAAAGAAAATATAATAATTCAGTTTATAGATTTAAAAAAATTAAGAATCAACAATTAAGGTATTATATATTGTAACTAGTTGGCTATCCTGCTGTACTATTATAAACAAAAAGATAATTGTCTGCATGTTCCTCGGGTTTAAGTGTAGAATTATTTTATAAATAGGGAAATTATTATTTGATTTTCCCATGCATATTTTTTATAATAATAATGAGTTTGAAATTAGTTAAATATTTTGTTTTCCTTCCCATATGATAGCAAGAACATTCTAGACAATTTTCTTAACAATATTGTCAAACCTTTTTTTATCATAATATGCATATTTTGAAATGTATAATAAATTTCAAATGTTTGTAAAAGAAAACAAATTATAAAATCAGATAAATAATTTATTTATTCTTTCTCTTCAATAATTTTATTTAATGACAGGTGCTTTTTTAAAAAAAAAAATGTACTAAGAAAAAAAAATGTTTTTGATAAGTTTTTTTTGGTCTTTTAAGAGATGTAAAGTTTTGTGTTTCAAAAAAAAAAAATTTAATACAGTTGGTAACTTTTATTTTTAATTATAGCTGTTTTTTTTTTCTTTTCTCATTATCTCTCTTCACTACAAAAAAAATCAAATCAGTGTAATTAACTGATTGTCTTATTTTTCTTTTTGCAGGAAATTTTTTTTATTAAAAAAGAATATCAATAATTTTATCATATAAATATATGTTATTAACTTGTTTATCAATGTAAAAGACATTGTTACTGATTTGAGAAAGATTGTTCTAAATAAAATAATAGGAGTGAATAAGTCAGAAGACCCAAATATGTGATAAGAAGTAGATATTCTTAACTTAGCTATTGAAGAGAGCAGTCAAGTCTTAATCCAGCTGATAAAAAAAAAGTAGAGGTTTGCACCAAGCTGTGCCATAGTACAGAAAAATTTTAATCAAGCGGTTGCAAAGAATAACAGAGGTATTTTTTAATCAAGCTCCTAGTATACTATGAGTTTACTTATAAAAATGGTTTCTACCATAAAAACCATGTGCTAAGCAAACTAAAAGCTTCCTCCATGTAACTGCCATCACTGGAATAAAAATGTAGAGAAGTTATAACTTAAAGTAATCTGCAACATTATCTTCAAACAAGAGCAAGAGTCTCTATATGTGTTACTATCCACATGAACTTTCTATTTTTTAATCTGGATTTGCTGCACATCAAAAAAATGACATATTAATCATGTTTATGTGTAGAAGCCTTCACAAAAATTCTACTTGAAATTATAATTAGAAAGGACTCCAAAGAAAAATCAAACCATGGTTAAAGGTATTTTTATATGCACACTCTACTTTTATTAGTAATAATAAAAAAAAATTTCTTCTTATACAAAAATAATATCTATTTGTGTGTGAGTATTGATAATTTTAAATATTGTTATTAATGTTTCTATTTGTGAAACACACTTTTTTTTTAATCCATTCAATTTTCTGTTAAAATTAATAAAGTTTTTTTTTTTTTTAATTTAATTTTTGGAACATTTTTTACCCCCTTTTCTTTCATTTTCCCCTTCCTAAAACATGAAAGATTAATTAAGCTGAGTCAAAGATTGTAATCTTTGATTGCAGGGGGGGGGGGATTTGTTTTTCCAACTCATAGTTATTTTAAAGAAATAACTTAATGAATTAAAAGTTAATTTAATAAATAGAAATCAACTGATTAATATAATTTTTATGAAAATATATTTTTTTTTGATAAGAAGAATATTTAAAATTTCATACTATCATGTCAATTTCTTTTATTTATTGTTATTAGTTAATTAGTTATTAAATAATTATTTTAAAATATTTTTTAAACTTTATTCCTTCCAACTCCTGTTACACTAAGTTGCAGTGTATATGACTTTATTTCATGACAGCTTTAGTGTTCTAGTTTTTTTTTAATGATCCCAATGAGTAAACCTATGAATTATTTCAAGTGATTTATAATAACCTGCTTTATTTATTTATCTCTTACTCACATTAATAGCTTATAAAATTCTTGCTTCCTGAGCTAGATTTGTGCATAACAGTTAATTATCTGATTGGGGGATTATGTTTAATATTATGGACATCCAGATCTTGTTTTGTGCAAAGGGATATCATTTAAAGTCTATGCACTACATTTCATTTTATTTATTATTTATTTAGAAATTTAGTTTACAATTGTCCAGTACATTAATGATACTAAGTGGCCAAAGCATTGATGATGGTCAAGATATTTTTAGTATCACAGCATTATTTGACTTATTGTTGTATTTTGATGGAATAGCATCAAAGTATGAGCATCCAGATAATAACTGTCTCTATTCCTACTTTAGGTATAAAAGTGGCTAAATAATTAGCCTGGACTAAAGTAGATCGATTTTAAATCCAGTCACAAGATTGACTGTTGATTTTTTTTTCACTGTTGATCATTCATGATGATGAATGATTATTCTTCTCTGTAATGATAGATGAATTTATAATTAGTTCTTTGCTGGCTATTCATGCTCATTATACTCATTAACATTCAAATTTATAATTAGTTCTTTGCTGGTTTCTCATGCTCTTTATACTCATTAACATTCATTTTATATTTAACTTTATATTTTGTTTATTTGGGGATAATGATGGTATACACAAAAAATATAAAATGAAGAGATTAAATTCATTTTATCATTGATACAGATAGTAGCCTTCAATTACTAGTTTTGGATAGATTAAAAGCCAAATGTAATGATGACAAATTCATATCCACCTTCTAGAAATGATTTATTTTGTATCTTTTATTAGGATGAATCCTTTTTTCATAAATGCCTTGAGATTTGTTAACTTTTGATGTACAAGATAAAAATGAACAATTCTTATGCAACTATTTTTGTACACTCTGAAGCTATGTATTACTTCAGGTAAGCAGGATTATATATGATTTGAGGGAGAATTTTGTGAGGAATACAAGGAAATTATCAATGAAGATGTAATTTAAACTTGATTAATGATAAATTAGAAATTATGAACCAACAATAAAGTAATAATTATTTTAGACATTGAAATTTCTTTTTTTTTCCTTATTTTTTTAAGGGTAATAACTATTTGCCTTAGCCTTATTGTTTTCCTTAGTTTTTTTATTTTTTGTCAATATATAGAATTTTACTTTACCATTATTAAAACTGAAGTTGTGAGAATTGTGTCTCAAGTAAGTTTTTTAAAAATTTAATATGGTATCAAGGAGCCTGATTTAGTTAAAACAGAGAAGTCATTTGTCTGAGATTTGTAGTAAATAAAAAATTTTAATCATATAAATATTGAAATCTGCAATGGTATCATTAAACAATTGGCTGAGAACATAATATAAATAGAATGTATATAATAATTAATGAATTTAAACTCTTCCTTTTTTCAAATATTTTAGAACAGTCAATGAGGCATTGCAAGGATATTATCAGACAACATCTTCCACAGTACATACATTAATGAAAAAGTTGAATAGTTCAAAAAATCAATTAAAATCAGAATATTAGGGGAATACATATAATGTATATGTATTCTCAAGTGCACAAGACTTAAAAACAAACCATTTAAAAAATAAAACATAAAAAAAACTGCCATTTGTAATATTAAATTCTTATTAAAAAAACCATATGGAGAATTTTCTATTCACAAAACATTTTTTATAAATACATTAATATTATTTTTAATATTTACAAAATATTGAACTGTCTGCATAGCCCCAAAACAATAAAATTACAATTCTGTTAAAAGATTTTGGCAACAACTGAGTGGCCTAGCAGTTAGCATAGCTGCCTTCCAAGCAGCTGACCCGGGTTCATTTCCCGATCAATGCTTTGACATATATATAAATAAAACTAAAATATAAAATGTAATAATAGGTAGAACTATTTCTATCATCTATCATTAAATGTCAAATGTCTAGAAAATTTTACACTGTATTTAAACTTTTCAAAAACAAACAACTTGTTAGTAATAACACACAATAGACAACACAAGTTTGTAATTACGCAACATTTCAAATAATATTATATGCCACTCTTCTTCAGGCATTGCTGGCCTGATCAGTGACAATATTAGCTTCGATAAATAGATGAAACTTCTACTGACAGTTGCCTTTTGACAAAATAGCTTAATTAGTTATTAGTGTTGCCTTAAAATTTGATATTCAAAAATCTAAAGGTCTAATATCGACTCTTATGCTAATATTGTCATTGGATAAGTCAGAAACCCCTGAAAAAAAGTGGAGAATACTACTCAAAATGTTGTGTAATTATTGACTTGTGTTGTCTATTTTTGTGTTATTACTAACAAGTTGTTTGTATATGAAAAGATTAAATAAAGTTTAAGCACAACTATAAATTTAAAATTAATATCTATTGAGTCATTAATCAGTTTAATCTAACACTAGTATACACAAAATAACTGATATTAATTGCAGTCATTAATCAAATATTTTAATTCTACCTAATTATTAATTTGACTTTAAATCTCTCATACATCATAGTTAAAGTATTAAGTCCCATGTTGGGCACTAAAAATATATTAGAAAATGCTAAGAAAGGAATATTGCCCCAATAAATAGCAATATTCCCATTGCACAAGCCAAAAATGCAATGGACCATTAATAAAATAGTGGATGGAAAACTGTCTAACCTACAAATGCCAATGCATGTGACCAATCTAGAGATGTAATGAAACAATAAAATATTGGTCATCAACAATAATAAATAATATTGTAAACGAAAACTAATCAAAAATATTGATAAAAATAAAATGAATGTTCACTGAATAGCTTGCAGATTTGTGTAATCATAATTATAATACTAAATATTATAGATGATCAAGACTAATTGGCTTGCAATTGATTCATAGATTTGACTTTACCAGAAATGTGATAGGTAAAATTATGAACCATGTAGTTTTCTCCAACTATGTACTACATATCCAAATATACTGAATAAAAGTTGCATTTATGCAACCAAAAAATATATACCTAATAAAAAGTAAGTTTACTGCAAATGCATTTGTGATCATTTAGATTTACATCTGTAATAAATTTATAAAGTTTGATAGATGACAATGGGTCCATAAGATATTAAAAAAAATACTAGAGGGCACAGGACTGAACGGTTCTCCTCAATTCTGATGCACAATTAAGTGATAGTTTTATAATAAAAAATCAATATTTTTTGTTCAAAACCACAAGGTTTTGTTGTTAACTTCCTTTTCTTCCTTATTCTTAAAAAATGAAAGCTGCTGAAAATCTGATCTCAGAAATTAGCAGTGATACAAAGTCCAACATGGATAATCTAATAGTGAATATGGAAGCCATTTGCAATCCCAAGAAGTCAACAAATTCTCAGGGAAAAAAAAGATAAGACATTGAAAGAACTTTCTGTTAGTCCATTTCCGCAAAGATATTAAGATAATTGGTAACCCAGAGAAATTGTGAGAAATAACAAAAATTAGCATGAATAAGCATGACAAGGCCCACATCAACTGATAACAGGAAATTTTCCAATCAAATAATGAAAAATCACCCTAAAGGATAATCTCTTTATTTTTCAAGACAATCCAAACAGTTTAGAGCTCACAGAAGATATCGTTAAGTTAGATAATTTTCCAGAATTGTTTCATGACAATGATAAAAATTCCAAAAATGTTTTAATAAAAACCAGCCATAGTAAACCGAATAAGTATACTTTTAATTTTAATGTATCTAATGAAGATTGTTCTAATAAATCTACACCATTTGTCCATCAGACCCGTACTGATAGTAATAGATTTAATAAAATCTCTTATGCTAATATTATACAAGATGAGAAAAATAAGTCTACTTGTCCATCCATCAATAAATTTACAAAATAACCCAAACTATTTAATATTCTTGACAATGATGCAGCAGTTTCTGCTCAGAGAGAGGTGGTTCAAGGGCACATTTCTCTTTCCAGCCTTGACCAATAAGTGATAAATAACATTATTGCAGTTTTCAATTCCACAATTCCTGTGTAGCTGCATAGATCATTTTTAAATTATTAGTGCTAAAACACTAATCTTGGCAGTTATTAATCAGCAAAAACATCTGTCTAACTTCCCCATGGATGAGTTTTGTACAGAAATTACTGGAAAAAAATTAGATTCACATCCATAAATTATTAAATCACCCGAATAATCACTATTTAATTGTAGAATACCATGACCCACCCAGAACAGATTGTTCAAAATGCCTTAAAATTTATTGATAATAAAATTGTTTGTAAAGTTGACATGAATAGGTCCGTGATATTGGTCAGACATATTCATAACTGCTACTTTAACTTTAGCCAGTTTGACCTACAGAAACTCCTTAAACCTTATAGTACCATATCTAACTTCAGATATATCTTTGAAAAGAAAGCCAATATTCCGATTTTCACCAATATGGCACTGTTCTCAATTGCTCTTAACAAAGGAACCTCCCCAACTGCTATACCTACTATACAATGTGTAGATTCAGCCCTACTCATCATCTCATTGCAGGGCATTCTGCCATGGTATTTTTTCGGTAAACTCTGGACTTACCTGGTTAAACTGTCTCTCAAGGATATGCCTTCATTGTAAGGTGAAGAGAACAAGATTGCATAATTGCAGTTCTTCAACTGTACAACACAAGCAACTGATTATTACCAATCTGAATGAAATGATACAACCCCAACCAATCAATCCTTCTATATCTCAACATTCAAAACAAATTAACAAACCTTTAAACCAGCCTTTGGAGTTAACATTTCAGGCTTTCATAAGTTCTAGTCCAGACACTGAATCAGACTTGACTTTGACTGAATCTGTCACTGCACCAGACACACTACAGACTCTCTATAAAATCTTGGGACTCAGAATGCTAATGAATCAAATAAAAGTTCATCAGACAATGATTCACTGTGTATCAATGGGAAGGGAAAGAAACTCAAAGCCAATGTTTAAGGAGATGATTTAGGAGTGTCTTTCATTGCAAGTCAAGGATGTTACTGTAGAAAGTTCAGACCATATGCCAATGCGAATGGACATGAAAGATCTTGACCAATCAATGATGCTGAAAATAACAGATAAATCCTATCCCTGGACCAGTTAGTGGAGATAGACCGCAGTTGTCCTGTCAAGACATTGTACAAGTAATAAGACCCCTACTCCCTTGACTCTGAATATCTGATTGCTATTGCATGCTAAATTGTTGTATCCTGTTGATTGTCTATTCTTCTATTACAAGAAACTTAAATTCAACTCTAACAGGAGAGTGGATTCCATCTCATGCTGAATGAAGCAATCTGCCCCACATATTATTTAGTTGTCAGTAATGAGGCCATATAATTTCTGACTTACATGAAGTGTTATGGAATTTAACCCTCTGCAAACCATTCTTCATAAGCATAAGATGAGGGATAGAGATGAACGAATAGCACCCTAACTTGCATTCAGAATCTCATGGAAACTGACTAGCTTGGGTTTGAGAATTGATGATGGCTCATGCAATCCTGAACCTGATAATACATGCTCTTGCAATTTGTAATTAAGAAGTCTTTGTTCCCCAACTATTAATTTATTCTTTCATAGCTTTGTAAAACTCTATATTCAACATAAGTACTATATTAAAGTCCTTGATAATAAAAAATATTATTTACTTGCTAGTGATATAATATATAGGGTATATGAGCACAGACTTTCAAATGACCCACCACTCTCCACTCTATCTAATAACACTGATACACTCAAGCACATATATGCTGAAAAGATAAATAATCACCAATATTAGTATTTCATGCTAAACCAGCAATCATCAGTTGGTCCAGATTATCATCTCCACATATATATATATATATATATATATATATATATATATATATATATATATATATATATATATATATATATATATATATATATATATATATACTACAAGTGCTCAGATACATATATTAAGATAGACAATCTTCATACTTTAATGAACAGGCTCCAATTTACTACACACTCCAACTCTTCAATCGTCCATCCAATTAAAAATCTGATGATGGAATGCTCGAAGGCCACCCTGAGGCCAAGATTCTTGCCACACCCATGTTATCTTAATATATATCTGAGCATTTATAGTATATATATATGTGGGAGATGATAATCTGGACCAAGTGATGATTGCTGGTTTAGCATGAAATACGTATATTGGTGATTATTTATCTTTTCAGCATAAATGTGCTTGAGTGTATCAGTGTTATTAGATAGAGTGGAGAGTAGTGGGTCATTTGAAAGTCTGTGCTCATATACCCTATATATTGCATATAGAGACACAGGTATATAATAAGCCTGTGTTTCAGTTATTGCTAGTGATATAGTATGAAATGTACAATTAAATATTTTAATTGTAAATAAATTCTGCAATAAAATAGTTTTATAAAGATTTATGTAAAAGGCAAATCAAAGCACTTAGATTTATAATATAAATTTATTAAAGTAAACATTAATTCATTTAGGTGGCTAAAATAAAAAACATAGTTCTACTATTACCATCAGCAATCTAATCTTATAATGTATATTTATAATTTATTCCTGCAACATTGCAATTAACAGTAATGATCTATGATTAAAATTATTAATGCATACAGCCATAAAAAATTAATTACGAATTCTCATACAACCAAAGAAAGTAGATGTAATAAAATTTTAATTTTGTGATCTTTTATAAATATGATATTTTATATCTTTTAACTCCAGTGATGCTTTTTAATAATAATTTTATAATTTAAATAAATTTTTATAGAATATTATTTGTTTAAATTTGTTTTCAAAAAATTAATATACACCTGGGTTTCGTTTTACGCAACAGATAGGTTCCTCAGAAAACACGCGCAAAAGAAATCGCACAAAAATAGACATAACTTACCTTGAAAAAGGAGGGACACGAACTGTGATTTTTCAAAAATCGCATAAAAGCAAAGCACCAATGTAAAATTACTTTAAAATTCGCGCAAAAAACATAAGGAAATAAAATACGACTAATAAAAAATTTAAAATTTGAAAAAAATTGATACAAGACAAACTTTTTTAAACTATAATATTTAATTTTGTTCAAAACAATTCCCCTCTTTTCTTCCAAAGAGTAAGCTTGTGGTTTAAGACCTGTAGAGATCCCTACTATCGCATTTTTATATGCACGTGCTTGAGGCTACAGCCTTAATGAATATTAATTTACAGTACAGTAATTTACATTTTTTATACACATTTTAATTATTATCACTATTTGCCGATAAACAGGTTCGTTTGCAAACTGGTAAAAAAATCAGATTCTTCACAAGAGGAAATACAACTAGAGCCAACTTCACTCTCATGTTGTGTTAATCATTTTCTGGTGACAATGTAATTAATAATTAATCTTTGAGATGATGATTTTATTAATTGTTTATGAAGCTCCCAATATCCAGACATACAACCATTTAGCTCTCATTGGAATTTAAGAGGACGTTCATGATTAGTGTCATTAATAAGAAAATAATTTGCCAACTGATTAGAAAGTTGAAGACCTTCTCTAATCATTTTTGCAGTGAAAGGAACAGGTTCCACTTCTGTTTCATTATCTTTTTCTACACTGCTCGGAAAAATTTAATTAAAACTAACAACTAAAAATTAAATTCTTATTTTTGTCTTTAATTTTTTAATTTTCAATTCCGTTTAAAAATCAAATTTTGTTTCACATCACATTAATTTCAGGTCACCTTAAGTAATTTTTAAATTGTTAATTACAATTAAAAAATCAGATTTTAATTTTTAATTGTCAAATTTAATTGTGCCCACTGCTATTACTCACCTTTTAAAAATAAACTTGCAGACACTAAATGATTGATTACGTTCTTTTTTAAAAAGCAAAAACAGAATGTGATTTAAAATGCAAAATTAACACGTACAATGTTTGAACAAATTTACATTATAATCTTGTAAAAGTTAATGTCTGTACATAAAATGAGGAAATCATGATTTTAATTTCATTATTGCATAAAATCTTACTATTATAAAGCACTGAAAATATTGAAATTATTAAGATGAAAGTCGAATTCCAATAATGTGCTATTACTTTAAATATGACGTAAGTGCACAAAACTTATTATTTAAAGTAATAGCACATTATCAGAGTTCGACTTCCGATCTAATACAGTGTGAACGCATAAAAGAAAACTGCATACAAAAATATTAAGAAGAAATATGAATCGCATAACTTCAAAATTGCATTGAATAAATCCGCATAAAATGAGACTCAGTTGTATTAATAATTTATTTAAGTCTTAATTACTTGAGTCTATTATTTAAGCCTATATGGAATGAAAAAGTGCCTTATAATTAAGATTAATTTAAAAAAGACTTTGGTAAATATTTTATCATTAAGCTACTATTATACTTTTAACCATTCTTAATGAGCGAAATTTTATTTCATAAAGGTAATTTAAAAGAAATTTTGCTCTTAGCTTCTATTACCAAGTTTAGCTTATATATGATTTCACTTAAACTCCATCCCCCCCCCAATGTTTTCTTTGGTACACCACTGGTAACAAAATACAAATATAGGGTTCCATGAACATTTTTATCCTTAAATAATACATAACCATTCTTTTTGCTGATACTACAATTCATGGTAAATTTGATAGTTTTATAGTTCATTGCAGTTAAGCATAGCATTTTTTGTCAATCATTCCATTTTAGTCATAAAGATATCAAATGAGGGGAAGTTGTTTCTTCCCTCTTAAATATTTTTTTCTATTTACAGTACATATTTCCTTGCTATAAGTCCAGAATCTATTTCTTAAAGTAATATAAAATACAAATTTTTAAGCAAAAGAAAATGTGTGTAATCTCCTTGCTGGACCCGTTTCTGTTACAATGTTAACACAAAACAAGTATTTTTCTTTTAAATTTAAAAAAAAAAACACTAGCCCATGAACATGTGATTTTTTTTCTAATCTTAACAAGGCATTGTTATCATTGGATGTAACTTAATAATAATTATTTAATTTTAAATTTAATAATGTATGCATTCACTTTACATTTATCCCAAATTAATAAACATATTTATTAAATATAAAACCTATAACTGTTTTCTTTATTTAGTTACTCATAAGTTATAAAAAAAAAACTATGGATGGTTACATGTGTACATTACAATATATATATATATATATATATATATATATATATATATATCATATATATATATATATATATATATATATATGATTTTCTACATTAACCTTTTCCTTGGTAAAATGCCTATTGGCAGTCAATTACAGAATCAGCAGTAAAAATATATTTGTCTTTTAATATTATATTCATTTTAATTTAGGTTGTAAAATGCAAATTAATAATTTGTCAGATTATTAAAGCAAATGAAAGTTTTTTTCAAAAATCAATTTCTATTTATAATTGATAAAATAATCAATAGCGGAAAACATAAAACAAACATTTCTTAACCTATTGCAAAATTCAGACTATGTCATTGATTTATTTTTTAATTTACTTTCCTGTAAAAGTAAATAATTTTAATTAATATTTGAACTATTTTTCTAAAATAAAAATATTTTCACACATATTTTATGAAAATAATAATAAATATGTAAAAAATACTCTAAAATGTACATTTTTGTTTTGAAAATCAAAACAAAAAACTTAGAACTGTCAAAATTGTTGACAAGCGCTCTCTTTTGTTGAAAATGAGAAACAACCAATCAGCGCCTTGGAAAGCCTATCTTCATTTATTGTTATATCTTTAAATGTTAATGTTATTGATTTTTTACTTGTAAAATAAATCTAGAGATAGCAGCATCATACAGTTCATTTTTTTTATTTACAATGATCATAAATTCATTACGATAATGTAAAATAAGCAGTTTTAGAATTAACTAAAGCCACCAATGAAATTTTTTGTTGAGTTCTGGTACATGGTTAAAACCTAAATTGAAAAATAAAAAATGGGCAGCATTTTTCACATTTACACAAAACTATAGAATTTGAATTGAATGTAAAAAAAAATATTATAAAACATTTTCTCTTTATTAAAAAATTGTATTGTTAAAAAGTCATATCAGTGTATTTGTTATTTATTATCAATAATAAACAAAATATAAATCCAACATGTTCACATTTATTCGCTAAACATTTATCTTCAAAACATTAATAGAAAAAATATTTAAATGAAGTGATTATTTTTTAGTTTCATCAATTTTTGAAAATAAAAACATACAAAAAAAGTAAATTTTTATTATAACTTTTTTATCATTTAGTAATACAAAATTTAAACAAAATGTACTGTTTTATTTTCTTTTTTTTTTACTTAATATTTTTTTTCAATATACATATATTTATTAATTCTACAATTACTCTTTTAAAATATTATTATTATTGTCATTTGATGATGTATAAAATGATATAACTTTTATTAAAATACACTATTTAAATTTCTGCCACTTACCAACAGAAATCATTTTGTAATCAAGTAAACATAAATAATGAATTTAAATTTATTTATTTGTTATTAAATTAATTTTTTAAGAAATATTCTAATAAATTATATTTAAGTTATATTAATATATTACATATAATTTCCAAATACTTTTCATTTTATGAGTACAATTACAGGTTTATATTTGAGTGACCGTTCTTTTTTTAAATTTTTTCTATTCCAAACTCAACCTTAAACACTGATTGTCTATCTATAAACTACTTAATGTAAACCCACAGATTTAATAGGCAGTATGGTTGTCATTAAAACAAAATTACTGGGGATATTTTAAGTTATACTATTCACTGAACATGGATATATTAGAATTTTTTGATCTCATTCATTAGATATCTCATCATGGTAGGCTTGCTTTATCAAACCTTTGATGTGAATTCTGCAAATAGATTACAAATATTTTTCTCTATTTGACATATTTTATTTAACATATTTTCAGTTATGCTTTTGATCTAGTCCCATTTGTTTTTTTCTTCATATAAATGATCATTGACAGTTACATATTATCAATTTCAATCATTTTTGTTTAAATCTCTTTTTTTTTTTTTAGTCTATTCATTAAGAACATTCATTTTTCTCAACTGAGCTATATAAACGACATTAAAAAAGCAATTGGAAAGGCATAATACTAGTCTGTCTATTAACTGAGCAATTTATCCAAGTGATGAACCAATGCAGGCGTGGCCAATAGTTTTTGCCCATGGGCCAGATTAAAAAAAAAAAAACTTTTTTCACAGGCCAGACGAAATATTAAAATTAAAAAATGTTAAATACAAAAAGGATTCATTTAAGTAAACAAAATTTTATTATGTAATTTGTTTATGAATAAATGTGAGTAATTTAGTACTACAAATTGACAAAAAAACTAATGTGACGTGTTGAGGCGCTTTGCATCGCCTACTGTTTTTTTAATATCTGGCTCTATACTTGTAATAGCTATTCTTAACACAGCCTCTAAATGTAAATCATTCAATCTTGATCTTGTTGTACTTTTACTTAGATTCATTAAAGAAAAAGTTTGTTCACAAATATAAGTTGAGCTGAAGATTACTAAATATTCCTTGGCAAGTTTTTTTAAAATTTCCATATTGTCCATCATTCATTTGCTTATAAAAATTGCACAAATTTTCTTGCTCTTCTTGATATTTCTCATGTAATAATTCTTCACATTGTAAATTAATTATTTGTAAGTGTATATCAACAGGAACGTCATCTACATGTACAGAAAATGGATTTTGGATAATAGATAAAAATTTATCAATTTTCTTGAAGCAATCGAATCGCTGATTGAAATGTTATTTGTGCAAGGATATTGTTATTAAATTCTTGAACCTTTTCTCTCGAAATATTTAATGATACCTTCTCTAACGTTGAAAAATGATCAAACTGGCATTCAGCCAGATTTCTAGAAAAAAAACTTACCTTCATTTGAAAAGATTTTAATCTTTGTATTAAATCATGAGCATATAATTTTTTTCCCTGTAAACATATGCTAAATTGGTTGAAATGTGTGAGAATATCCAAAGAAAATGTTAAATGACAAATCCAATTTGGTTCTGATAAATCAAAAAAATCCTCATTTTCTTTAAATGTTAAAAATATTTGTACTTCCTCTTGAAGATCCCACACATGTCTTAAAACTTTTCCCAAGCTTAACTAATGGATTTTACTGTAATATAGTACATCTACATAACTGGTATTTAGTTCTTCAAGGAGTCCAATGAAATGCCTGTCTTTTAATCTTTTTGATCAAAAGAAATTCAATAATTTCACAATTACATTTGAAACATTATCGATTTTTAAAATATTTTTGCATAATGCATGTTGATGAATATTGCAGTCTATGTGTATAATTTTATGATTTAGATCAATTTCAGAAATTTTGTCTTCAATTCATCTTATGAGACCAGTATTTTTTCCAATCATATTTGGTGATCCAGCTGTTGTTACATTCACCAATTTTTTTCTAGTCAATATTGTATTTAAAAAAAACATTTTTCAACCTCTCAGAAAGAATCTTCTCCCATTGTTGGATCTTTCATAGAAACAATTGACAAAAGTTCTCCCAAAATTTGAAAATCTTCAGTGATAGCTCTGATAAAAATTAATAACTGAGCAGTATCCCTTACATCGCAACTTTCATCAAGAGCTATTGCATAAAAATGGGCCAATTCTAAATTATTCAGTAACTGATTATTTAAATTGGCATTCATATTTTCTATTCTTTGAGCAATAGTTTGTGAGACAGGCTTATATTTTCAATTTTATGTTTAGCTTGTGGACACATTACATTATAAACATCAAGCATGCACTTTTCTACAAATTCTTCTTTGGTAAAAGGTTTTCCACATTGAGCAATCCATTTTGCTACTAACAAACTTGCCTCAGTAGCAGATTTTTGTAATCAATTTTGCTGTGTAAATCTTTTTGCTGCTGGGTAAATTTTACTATGAGATCTGCGGCTTATTTTTTTCAGCTTTCTTCATTTAAATTTTGTGCATAATTTGCATGTCTCATTTCAAAATGTCTTCTCAAGTTGTATTCTTTTAAACCAGCTGCACTTGAATTGCAAATAATACAAACCTCTTTATTATTGTATATGGTAAAAAAATATTTCCACTCCCATTCATCATTAAATATACAGCATTCAAGATCAATTTTTCATTTTCTGGAAGTCATCCCTAGAGTGAAACAAATTTGGAATATACAATAATATTTTAATAAAAATATAATTACATATCGTATAAATATCCAAACTGTATCGCAACCAATCGAAACAATATTTAATTAATAAAATGAGCTTGAAGTGATTATATCGCAGATAAAACAATTACTTCATTTTACAAACAACCTAGACGCATTTTCAGTTATCAACTGCAGCTATTGTCTATGCTACAATGCCACTTGATTTAGCATACTTGACCACAAAAATAACGAATTGCTTGATCTTGGGTGTGCATTGGCAAACTCTAACTACAAGAATGTGGGTTTCACATCACTGCTAAATGTCAAACAGTTCATATCGAGTACAGGCTAATACAAAAGTTGTAAATCTTTATAATGAAATTTTTTACAAAATAAAGAAGTATCATGAATCCATTCCACCAATTATTGGAAATTAACCCTAGATTAGTCACACATGGAATTCTTTTCCACATATCACTATCTCTTTAAATATCTCAATTTCCAATAATCAAAGATGCTTCCACTTTTGATAGCTGAGATTTTAACTTTCATTGTTGTACAATGGTTAGATATCATAGTTTATGTATAGCGATTTAAAAGTACCATTTATTTCATTTCCACAGTGCAACATGAGGAGAATATTAAAAATTTAATTGTGGGTCGTATGTTAATCATGCCTGAACCCATGTCTAAAAAATCTAGAAATTAAATTGTCATTTTTCCTCCTCTACTGAAAAATGTTGCTAATATTATTTTTATAACTTTAAAATTCATGTATATTTATTTTCTAATATTTTAATTTCAAATAAATTCAAAACATGTCATGAAAATTGAATAATTGGGAATTTCAAAGTAATTGAAACTGCACAATGATGCCTAGTTATTGTATATTCGACAATCTCAAACTCTGCAAGATTACTTTGAGAAAATATTATTATGGTCTAAAAACTTGATTTTTTGGAAAGTTTATGATTATTTTTGTATTGTAATTGTGTAATAATTATGAGAAATCAAAATATAAATTATTACATATTTATTTTTTTACAGAAATGTTTTATTTTTAAATGTAAAAATATATACTCTTCTGAATATTATTACATAAAGATTATAATTGCAGAAAATAGAATTGTCTAAAAATGATGTCATTCAGCAGATTTATAATATTTACCGATATTGTAAAATTATGAAAAAATTTTAAACTTATAAATTGATAGATTTAGTAGATATTAAAAATAATTCATTCAGATTTTTAAAACTAATATCAAACAAAGATTTTGTTCATTTTGCAAATTGAATTGGCTCAACCTGAAATTTGATGATGTGACAGCATTTGTTTTGATTAAAATCTAATTTTTAAAATAATTCTGAAAGTCAAATGTGATTTTTTAAAATTTATTTAATTTTTAAACAAAAATATCTATCGAATGAGGTCAATTTTATTAAATTCTGATAAATAATAATGGTTTAATATTAAAATAAAAATTGAAAGCTTAAATCTAGTGAGAATAAAAAAAATCTGTCAGAATGTTAATGGAGTGCAAAAGCGTTAATAATTTATTGAATCTTGATTCTCTATCAAAGTGTTTATTAGTAAAATATTTAAATTTGCAAATGCTAAATTACTTTTTTTTATTTAATAAAAAAAATAATTTGTTTAAATATATATACATTTGTGTTTAATTATTCTATAAAAAAATTATCAAACAAGTTTGTTAAAAAGTAAGTAAAAAAGTTTGAGTAAATAAATATTTGATTTGTATAATGTTTGTTTGAAAGTTTGTGATAATGATATTTTACTTGTTGGACTATTTTTTACCAATTAGAAATGAAACTTTATATACATTCAACTATTAGGAATACCACACCAGTTACTATTAATTTATATAATTATCAATAAATAATGAAGCAATTTGGTTTTTAACTTTTTCAGTGAATCTTGGGATAGGGATTTGATTGCACTATCATCTAGTTTTAGATTAGAGAACTACTTTTGTTTTATCTTAAATTGTGTAAGCTATGAAATTAAGTGATTCATTATTATAATTATCAAATCATTCTATTTAAAAATCTACAAATTTTAGATTTTCCTATTTACAAAGTTCATTACCAATTTTATTAGTAGGATAATTTGTCATTATACATATAGATAAACATAGCAATTAAAAAATACATGTATACACATTCAAATATTACCTTATGGTGTTCAATTCTATACTCAGCTCCATATCGTAGCGTTTTACCAAGAGAAAAAACACACATCTAAAACAAAATAAAAACATGTAATCAGTTTTTCACAATATTTTACTTTTGTAAATATTAATATTTCACAATACATATTTTAACTATTGAAAATCTAATCAACAACACATTAAAAGTATTGATTATAATAGTAAAATATGATTTTAATTTTATAAAGACAAGTTTTTAATCAATAAATCATCATCATTCATTATTATGACTCTCCAAATTTAATTCAGTTTTCTCATCCTATCTTCCCCTCTGCATCACTTGATCAAATTTCTTCACTTCAATGAGCCATCTCACTTGTGTTTTTTCTATTTTTTTTATATTCTCTTGTGACCCAATGTAAAACTTCAATGGCCTATCTATTACAATATCTCTTATAAAAATATCTTGATCTTAGCTCAATTTTAGTCTCTTTCAGTAAGGCCAATATATTCCCACATCTCTTCTTGTTATTTGTAATATACATTCCTCCATATTTCATTAAATGGTTTCAAGTTTTTCAATGCTCTTCTGTTAAATGCCCAAATCTCAAATCCATAAGTAACAATTGGTAAAACATGTTGATTAAAAATCATGTTCAAAGACAAAGATTATTTTTAATATTAAATTCTATCAAAAGCATTCCATCCAAGTTTAATTCTACAATAAATTTTATCTATTAAGTTTCCATTTGTATTAATAATCTGACCAAAGCATTTATAGTTGTTAACTTATTCTAATTAATATTTATTTTATAAAGTGCAGACAGTTGAAACTGAAATTAAATTGAAAGGCTGCAAACCTCTCCCACTTATTATAATACTTATCTGACAGCCAATTCAGACAGCCATCATAACATCTGATTGGCTGTCAGATAAATATTATAATAAGTGCAAGAGGTTTGCAGCCTTTCAATTTAATTTCAACTTATTCTAATTAGTGATTAGCAATAATTAATTTCTTCTTCAGAAAATGACTTTTTTAATATTTGTTTTTAGTCCTATTTTGTTACTTTCATCTAATTAGTTACACAAACAGTGATATCATCTGCAAAATCTAGATGGTTTAATTAATCTCCATTTTACCCCTTACCTTTCCACTTTAATCTATAAAATATTCCATATACAACTATTAAGAAGTTTTGAAGATATCAAATAACCTACTATAAAGCTTCTCAAAGTTAATTATAGTATAACCATATAATTTTATCACTGTAGTTGTATTTTGATACTTTTCAAAATATGGCAATATTCTGAGTTTATATCTTGATAATACAAAGCTTTAATCACAAAATGGAACTACACCTCAGTCTCGTTTTATGTGGATTATTTTAATGTGATTTTGAAGTTATGTGATTCATGTTTCTTCTTAATATTCTTCATATTTCACTATATTTATTAGATATCAAAAAATTTAAATTATTAATAACTTATTTTGACTTGAAATACTTTTTTTCTTTCAAAAATATAATGTTATATTAGCAGCTTATGTTAATATGACCTTAAGCTGTATTTAGAATCTTAGTTTCTATGTAATGAGTAAATAATAATAGATTTATACATACATATAAAAATATCGCAATAAATATTCAAAAATTTTAAACTTTTAAAACATATTTTGTTAAATATTAACAGAAATAAATATTTTTTTAGATTTTTAAAATAAATAATAACGGAGATTTTATTGATTTTAAAAACTGAAAATAATCTTTTGAATGATAATGTCTAATCTTTTTGTTTTGATTACATCTCATTTTTTTAATATAGAAACAGCACAAGACTGGAAGTGGTGCTAGTTGTACAACACATCATGAATCTGATTTCTTAATAGTTCACAAACGATCTCATATTGTAAAGTAGTGATAATGATTAAAATATGTATGAAAAAATGTAAAATTAAATACTGTAGTTAATAAAAAAAGTAAAAAAAGTTTGTCTTATATTAATTTTTTTTATATATTTGAAATTTTTTATTAGTCATACTTTATTTCCTTATATTTTTAATGCGAATTTTAAAGTAATTTTACCTTGTTGCTTTGCTTTTTTGCCAATTTCTGAAAATGATGGGAACCTATCCCCCATTTTTTTCGGAGGAACCTTTCTACCGCATAAAATGAGACCCAGGTGTACTTATAGAATCAAATGGTAACTCATTCATTATCATTTCTATAACTTTTCTCAATACTTAGATGTGATCAAGTGTACAAATATCACTTATAAATCCAAATTTTTCTTTTCATTGGTGAAATTATCATATTCCCTATAGATGAGTTGTAATTATCTTGGAAAAAAATGTAACAAACTTTGAAAAAACTGATAGGCTTGTAATTTCTAGTGTCTTCTTTATCATCTTTCTTAAACACCAATATTATTACTGCATTCTTCCAATCATATGATATATCTTCACTACTAAGACATTTAATATAACTTTTACCAATATTTTTTTTTTCTATTTCTTCAACATCAATAATAAATAATTCCATTCTTTTTTTTTTTTTAAAGTGTCATAGCATCGGCCGGGAAGCGAACTCGCAACCCGGGCAACCACCTGCAAGTGCAAGACAGTCGCGCTGACCTCTCTTTCCTCTAGTTTTTTCATTCTTTATAGATTTAAATAAATACCTCACTTCTTCATTTAAAATACTTGATAATTCAAGTCATAATAATTATAGAAAATAGTTTGTTTTCTTGTTCTTTATTACTATATAATTCTTTATAGTCCACGTATTTCATGATGTCATCTCTCTTTATAACAATAGATACTACCATCTTGCTTAATCAACATTCCCTCCAATACCAAGATATTGTTTTTCACTTTGCAAATTTTTTTTTGTATAATGTTCCTTTCAATTCACATTCACTTTTTTTTAATATCAATACTAATTCTTTTCCCTATCATTTTACAAATTCTAGATATTGAATTCTTTTTAATGGATCATTTAAACAAAATTTTTATATTTCAACTTTTCTTCATACATTGACTTGTCTCTGAAGAAAATTTACTGATAAACTTACTGCTAAATTGCAGTTTTTTTTATACCAGCTATTTATTTGCAATTGATCTTCCTATTGATTTCAGTTAAGCCTGGAGTCTTCTGGATTTAAACTTAAGTTTAATATCCATGGAAATTCAAATATGGTACTTTGAAACAATTTTCATATTTCTCTACATCATGACTTTAAAACGATTGATAATCTATTATGTGTGAACCTTGAGATTATTGAAACTAACACAAATTAATGTGTACGATAATATTTATTACGTTTTGTGGCTCTTTTATTAAAAACTAGTTTAGTCATTCTATGTTATGTTTCATCACTTGTCTGTAAGAACAGTATGTGTACTTGTAAACAATCAATGTTTTTTTGTTATTTCATAAATACATATAAGTGTTTTTATTAATACATATGTGCACATGGAGACAAAATTATATGGCAATTTCAATAATAAGCGAACAAAATAAATGAAGACAATTTATTTTTTTCAAATAATTTATTTCACAATTTACATTTCAAACAATTCTTTCATTCATTCATACAGCAGGTAAATTAAGTTGTCCAATGAACAGCTTTAATATGATTTTCTCGAATATTTTTATCGACGTTTTCACAAATGGGAAGTAATATTCTCTCCCTTCATTACTATAGTCAATTAATAAAACCTGTGAACAGCTTATTTAAACCTAAGCCTTCATTAAAATTTTAAATTAATCTGAAGTAAGAATTGCACTGAAAGTCACTTTCTATTTTTTTTTTTTTTTTAAGTTTGAATGAAAGAATTTGAGATATTTAAAAAGTAACAAGTATTTTTGATAGTTTAAATTTTTTAAATTCGTTTTTTTAATATATATATATATATATGTCAAAGCCATGCATTAAACTTGGGGTCTAAATTCACCGAGTTTTCTTTCAGGTAACAACCATTGCAGCTAAATGCACTATCCAATAATTAATCTGTAAATGAATTAGATTAATGAGATGTTCTTAATTAGACAATAAAACAACAACAAAAACAGATGGTATCACTTAGCCTTTGACTACCTAATGGATTTTAATTTTTTGTTCCTACTTTCTTTGTTGAGATATGCTGGTGAGGCATGAAGGCTATTATTGAACTATTTGAAACTGTTTTATCTTATTTTTTGAAATATGCTGGTGAGGCATGAAGGCTATTATTGAACTATTTGAAACTGTTTTATCTTATTTTTCAATATCCTTAGATATAAATGTATACAGAAAATATATGAGATGATAGGACCAAGTGTTTCTGCAGATAGAAACAAATATTAAAAAAAGAAAGTTAATAATAATAGCAAAATCAGATATAATTACTTAATTTCTTTAAAAAAATAAACTAACTGATTATTGTTAACTACATTCTTTTTAAACTTTTCTCAAAAAAAAATGTAATTCAATATCAATAATACATATAAGAAGTATACTAAAAAAAGCTTATTTAATACTTTAAAATAAAAATGTTAATATATCAACATAGTATGCTGAACATGCTTTTGACTAACTGATAATCATACTCATAGCTAGTGATTTAAGAGGATCATGAAATTTATAGAGGAATCACAAAAGTGGTGATTTACATAAAATTTCACTCTAATATGTAAATGACTTTATTTAAATGAACTACTTTTTTTCATAGAAGGATGTGTGATTTTTTCTTGTTGATTGCATATATATTGTCAGCAATGTGTCAGGTCTCTTCAACATTACATTTGGCATCATTTCTTTTAGAGCAAACAATACCGGTGGCCGTGGAGTCAAAACTGTGACCATGTTTAATTTAATGTTCGAGGAAAATAAATATAATGTCTACATCAGACTTAAATTGATTGTATTGATAATTATGCTGTATGATTCTTGTAGAGAGATTATGAGATTCTCCAAAATAAATTACATTACAATTTGTATTGTTGCAAGAGTAATATACCTTGAATTATTAACACCTAATACTCATAAATTTGCTAGTCTCAAAACATTTTTATATAGAAATTATAAACTTTGTAAATTTGAGTCTGACTGAAAAACAAATATTGAAATGTTCATCAATGATTTATGTAATATCGGATACAAAGATTCAGTTCTTATTCACAGAGTTAAAACATTCTATGCTAAAACTATGAACAGACCTACTCAAGCTGATGAAAATCTCTGGATATCACTTCCATACATACAGAGGACTACCCACAGTATAAAAAAAATCTGTGCTGAAACATAGAGTGTTATTCTGCCCACATCTTCTGTCCTGAATCATATGATAAACAAAATAAAAGATAAGCTGTCCTGGCCAAAGCAAGTTTGCCAAGTTGTACATTAAATTATCTGCAAAAACACAAACTGTAATTTATTTTGGAGAATCTCTTGCCAATCTCTCTACAAGAATCACATAGCACAAATGTCAATACAACAAAACTAAGACTAATACAGATATTAAATCTATTTTTCTCGAACACAAGTCTAAACATGGTCACAGCTTTGAATGCACATCTGCCAGTATTGTCTGCACCAAAAGAAACAATGCTAAATGTAAAGTTAGACATCTAGCACATCGTAACAATATACATGCAATCAACAAGAAAAATCCTGCACTCCTCTATCAAAAAAATAACTCATTTAAATAAATTCATTTACTTATCTTTTGTGATTCTTCTATAAATCTCATAATCATGTTGGATAACTATAGCTATAACTATGACTATCAATTAGTCAAAAGCATGCTAAGCATACTATACAGATACATTTAACATTTCTATATTAAAGTATTAAACAAGCTTTTTTTTAATATATACATTGAATGTATTATTTATATTGAATAACTGATTATTGTTAAATACTTTATAACATTACATTTCGGATTTCCAAGTAAAATGGTAAATAAGTTGTTAATGCAGAAATTAAAATGTAAAGAAATAGAATATTTCAAAACACATTGTTAAGTAACAGTTTATAACTAATTTAACTTCTTTTTGCTTATTTGTTTTTTTTTTTTAATAAAAGAACATAAAACCAAAAAACAGTATAAAAAGCAATGAAATAAGATTAAGATGGATTCTCTCAGAGACTCTTTTTCAAAAGCATTATCATATTTTTCTTATTCATTGGAAAATGCAAACCAAATAATTATTTTATGCAACTGTGAATCTTAATTGAACTTCTTGTAAACTCTTGAACAATAAAACCGGTTGAATATTTTATTTTTATTTTCAGAAGTTATGGAAAAATAAAATCTATGACCAGGAAACCAATTTTAAGTCCTTCTTAAAAGTTTCCATTGCTCACTTCAAAACATTAATGCAACCCTGCTAGCAATGACCGAAATAGATTGTAAAAAAAAAAGAATTATGTAAAATGAAAGCTATCAACAAATATCATAATACGTTTACTATGTACTATAGAAAATAATTTGATAGTGATTTATATTATTACACATTCATATTTCACAACAACAAAAAAAAAAAAAAACAGATAATAATGATCTACAATTACATTATATAATTTACCAATATTTATTTTAAAATATAGGTATATTTTCTTTTATTCATATTAAATAATATTATAATTATTTATATTTTGGCAATTGTAATAGAATTTGATGTACAAGCAATAAAAGAACATGTGTAGAATCAATATCTATATGCATAAAATATATATCTATAAGATGTTCACTTTATACTGGATTTCCATTTTCTTATATGTATAGGGGTATACTATCTGATAGGGTATGTATTGCAGTTGCTATGTATGCTATATTAATATACATTACAATTATAATTATATACTACCTCTTCTCCCCCCCCCCAAAAAAAAAAAACTGTAAATATATTTTTTAAATCATTAAAATATATAAATTTAACAAATTTTATATAATAGCTATGTCTCTTTCCACATTCGCATATTTAAAAAACAAAATCAAAATTTGATGGCAACAATTATTTTTCCATCTTGGAGCAGAGTACACACAATCATGTTTAATAATAAAGTTTATTGGCTTATGATAAAAGCTTACACATTTTATTGTTCTTTATAAATCTGATTTTACAGTATTTCCCATAATAAAATGTTTCTTAAGCATAAAGCTAAAAGATTTAAAAAACGTAAAAACATTTACAAAATCAATATGGATATTTTTTTAAAAAAACATCAAAACAAAAAGAAATGGTGTAGTCAGTTAATAATCACCCTTCTATTATATTTCCATAGAAAAAAACAAATGTTGAAACAACTTCGAATTAAGCAATCTTTCAAATAATCCTAATGCATAAATTTGTTTAGATTATTAGTACATTTATATAAACCCACACATGTGATATTATTTAATATCATTGAATATCTAATAGTTATAATAATTTTCATATCTCCCTTTCCAATATATATATACTAAAACAATGAAACCATTTACTCAAAGTTTTATTAGGTTTATAAATTATGATAACAATTATCCCTTAAGCTATCAATAATTTCAACCTGTATTGTTAAAGAGATTGCCTTGACTAAAGATTAAGATTGTTGAGAGCTTAGGGGTTGATTGTGTGTATATATATATATATATATTAATTCTAATATTTTCACGGATAAAAGATGTCATATTATTATTACTATTTGCGGGATATTCCGTGTAGTGAAAAAGCTAAATGCTGACGTAATAATAATATGACATATATATATATCATACAGGGTATATATCAATGAGAGACAGAGAGGAGGGAGGAGAGAGAGACCATAAAACAAGCGCATTTTAAATTCATTTCAATTTCACAGAAGCTTAACATGAACACTGTAAGTATTAAGCTGTTTCATTATTAATAAACTTGAACAGTGAGATTACTCCAACTTTCGTATATTATTACTTATTTATCATATTTTAATGGCAAACACAAATTCCATCCATAATGAAAAAAAAAAAATATTATTTTTCATTACCATTTGCTGAATAATAAGAATTAGTGAATGAAAAACGATTAAGTGAAGAATGTTATATATTTAAATTTTCAATTAAGTTTAATATAAGGGATTCGAACTCAGACTTTCACACAACCCTCAACTTTCCATGCCATCTCATATTGCTGACCCACCTGATCATATACATGTTGAAAAGACAAATAATCACCAATATACGTACTTCATGCTAAACCAGCAATCAACAGTTGGTCCAGATTACTATCCTCACACATATATACAATCAGTGCTCAGCTTTATATTAAGATAGCCAATCTTCATACTTTAATGGACGGGCTTCAAACTACTCCAACCCACAACTCTTCAGCCATCCATTTCATTGAAAATCCGATGATGGAACGTTCAAAGTCCACGTTAGTGCCAAGGTTGTCATCTTACCCATGGCGACTGTTTAATCATTCTGACCTCTCATGTTGTACTGCGCAAATGAATAAAATCGTGTTTGAATAGGTTAATAAAAAAAAAAGAACCTAAGTAAAGTTAATATTGTCATTATGTTTATTTGAATTTATATAAATCTAAATATTTACAGTCATCGATATATATATATAATTAGAGGGATTTGAAGTCAAGATTTTTCAATTTATTCATTTTCCAAGCAATTTCAAGTAACGATACACATTACCACACACATACAAAAAGATACATGATCCCAATATACCTATTTCATGCAGAACCAGCACTCATCAGTTGGGTCAGATTATAATCTTCCACAACACGTATACAATCAGTACTTGGTTTATATTAAGATAGAAATTCCTCAAACTTTAATGGAACTGATTTCAATCTTCTCATTTTACCAACTATTCAACTATCCATTTCATTGAAAAACTGATGATGGAACACTGAAAGATCTTATTGGATTAGATATTGTAGTCATACCCATATAGACATTATATCAATCTAACTCCTCATCTTATCGGACCATTAGGCATCCATACATATTAATAATAGAGGGATGGGTAAATTTATATTAAAATGCAATCTATTCCCCAAGCCATAATTAATTTTAAGGCAATATGTAATTACATATATAAGAAATAATCAGTATAATATATATATATTATACTGAGTATTTCTTATATATATATATATATATATATAGAAAACTAGAATAAAACAACAAATCAGCATCTGAATCCTCCATAAGTAATATCTATATTTTAAGCATAACACCACTAGCAATAAACATCAAAAGTCAAAAATAATCCAGTGTGATTGGAATTTAAAAATGTACAAAATATATTCTAAGGCTAATCATCATCTAACCTCCTTAGGGTATAATATTAAAGTGATAAATATGTCTTCATGCAAATATATAAGTGCTAAAAATAACTATAAAAATAAGTCACATATATATTAAAAATATCATTAGGCCTGAACTTGATTTGAGATGGCAAGGAAACTAGATTTTGAGCAACAAAAAATATACACAATTATTCTGTTATTAAATAATTTTGCTGAGATGAACTATAATTTCTTAAAGCACAATTCTATGATGAAACCAGTTACACACACTGGTAAGTCACAAAACAGATAATAGAATAAAGATAAAAAAAATAATAATTGTGGATATTTAAAAAAAAAAAGAATTAATAAATAAAAGAATTAAAAAAAATTTAGAAAATTATAATGTGACAAACTCAAAGTTAATACACTTTGGGAAACTTTATTCACACAATACACATAACTTTGCATAATACATATTCTCTTATTTTTTCTTGACTAGTTAACTTTAATGTGAATAGGCTATTTTCTTATAATAACACTGATCAACAACTATAAACTTTTTTGAAGTAATATTGATGAAAATGGCTGTATATAAAGTTTTTGTGGTCCTAAATCTGAAAATGGCATATACTGTACATGTACAGTTTTTTTGTTACAGGGATTGGTGGTTGGATAAAAAAAGAGAAGACATATTTTTGCAATGTAATGTTTGTTTAATAAAAATATGTAAAACATGTTAAATCTAAGCAAAAACATTTGATTAAGAATCATGTGCAATGCAAACTATAAACTGTTACATGAAGATACCAAACAATGATAAAATATTTCACTTTTTTGTCTTATGTTCAGTACAATCATCTCTTTTTAAAAAATAGCAGCAATCACCCAACAGAGGTAGATTCCAGCATCCCTGGTATTGTATTTCTATTGTCCTGATGTCCTGGTGAAATCTCTCTCCTTGTTCATCACTTACTGCACCTAAATTTGGCAGAAAAAAATCCAAATGCAAATGCAAAAAAAATGCATTTTTAAGAACATGCAACATCCTAATAGTTCACAGGCTTTTAAAAGTTCATCTATGATGGTTTTATAGTTATCATTGTTCTTGTTATCCAGAAATTCCTTCATTACACTTACAAAATAGTTCCAAGCTGCCATTCCTTATCATTTATTTTTCTTTTAAAAAGAGAATTGCTTATAAGTTTCCTTATTTGAGGTCTGATAAAAACAACATCTTTTAGTTTTCCATCACTTAACTGAGGAAATATTTCTTTTAGATACTTGAAAACATTACCTCCTTTGTCCATTGCTTTAACAAAGTTTTTCATTAGTCCAAGTTTAATATGGAGAGGCAGGAGAAGTAACTTTTGGGATTAACAAGGGGACCATATTTTATGTTTGCACAACCTGGTTCAAAAGAACTTCTATGAAGCCAATCTTTCTTATTGAAATGTTCTTGAGTTGCTCGACTGTCCCATAAACATAAAAAAATAACAATACTTTGTAAAAAAAAAAAAAAAACCTTGAAGTCCTAGCAATATACCTAACACTTTTAAATATCCACAAATAATGCACTGATACTGTCCATATTTTGAATTAGTATAGTAGCTAAGTTATTATAGTTTTCTTTCATTATCACTAAATGGGCTAAATGAATAGATATTTTGTTTACATTATGAAGCAAGACTGCTTTAAGGCTGTATTTAGACGAATCTATGAAAATATGCCATTCAGAAGATACATGCTCCATATTAAATTCATTCAGTAAACCATAAATATCATAACAGACACATAGCTATCCTTCCATTTTATAAAAACTTGAAAATGTTTTATTCCCTTTTTGGTGAAGTGAAACACATACATTTTTTATCTAACAGGTTCAACTGTTGAATTCTGGAACAAAGAAATTCAGATTTTTTGTTTTGACAAAACCAGGTCACATACCAAATAATTTAATTCATTCTGAGATATTACATGAGGTTTACTGGTAGTTTGTAAAAATATAGGATCACTGCTGGTATTCTCAGGAAATTGTGGATCAGAACCTGGGATACATAATATTGTCCAAGTTTAAAGGCACAATTGGTACCAGTAATTCCTGGCTATGAGAAACTGGTTTTAGTGCAGTAGGAAAATTTGGATACTCAATTTTGTCCCTTTTCTTTTTTTGAATACCCTTCTACTTTAGTGATATAGAAGTAGCAATCACTTACATGGTCAGAAGGTTCTCTCTACACCATAGGAACAGAAAATGGCATAGAATTTTTTTGTGATGCATCCACTGCACTAAATTTACATGACAACTCACACAGCAAACTTTAGGGGCTCAACTTTTCTCTTGATCACCAATATGGCACTTAAAATATAAAAAATAGGCTTTTTAACTTCCTCAGATATAGATCCAACCTGTGTCTTTAAAATAAATCATCCACATATGTACAAAATTTATCGCTGGATTTTTGCAACATTGATGACTAGAACTTGCTATTTTATATAAAATAAAAAAAACATTTAACTGTTAATAAGACACAATCAAACTAAATATTAAAGAAACATACAAGGGTCCTTAAAGGTTTATAGAATACATTGGAAATGCCCATGCTACCTCTTGTGGGAATTGCTTCTATATTGGGTAATTTCAGATACAAATAATTTTAATAATCCCATCATTTAAAGGAAAAGCAGGTACTCAAAAATAGAATATGGCAAGATATTTCTGTGAAAATCTGTTTTAATAACTACCTAAATGAAACACCAAAGGAGCATTTTTTTATTAATGTTACAAAAATCATGTCAACCAATGTAATCAAATTCTATAAAAAATATTTCACAATAAAAAAAAATAATAATTCTACCTTGAACCTTTTGAAAATAATATTGCATACAGCTTTCAAAAAGACAACAAAATATTTTGAACAAACTACTAAAATAAATTGTTCAATGTATTCACTTTCCATTCCCTATAAAATAGCATTTGTAATTATAAACGTTTACACATTACAATACTTCAATTTATCATGGATATTTTCTTGTTATATCTTTCTTTTGTAGTCTGCTAATTCAGTATATCCTTTGACATATCTTGTAGTTAGAAGTTTCATCATCTTTGTGGCTCCAGAGTTTTTTATTACAGCTATATCAATAGCTACTTCATTCATTTACTTTTTTCTTCTTTTCTGTTTGTAGCCCCAGATGTCTAGTTTAGCAATTTTCATTTCAGATAATCTTTTTATTTTTACAATTCCATGTTTGTAGCTTAACAATTATTTTCATTTCAGGTTGACATGAATTGAGCAAGTGATGATATTGCATGGATACGTAAGAGTAGTTGAAAGTTTCTGTCAGGGATGTTTCCCTTCTGCATTCCTTTTAGTGAAATTATATACATTGGGTCAATAATCATTAGCTTTTACCAAGAGCTTAGAACATGGTCATGGTTCCTGCACACTCCATAATATTAAGCTGCTTAACAGGCAAAGAATGAAATCGAATGAACATCAGACTTCCAAGCTCAGCTTCTGAATTCTGAACTTCACAACTACTGAATTCTTAGTAAATTTTATTGTTCACACAATTTTTTATTTAAAAAAAAAAATCCCTCATATTAATCTTCCATCCAATCATATGATTACCTCAGAAATTACTGTATTAACAATTGATTTTCTTTTCACAAATAAAATTATCTTTTTTTCTTTAAAAAAGGGATTCTATTTATAAATCAATTTGAAAATTCTTTCATTTCTTCAGAGATAATGATCATGATCCTTCTTTGTCTTTTTTTTGTTTTTTTATGAATTAATAAACAACATTTACATTTTTCAGAAATAATGATCTTAATCACTTCTTATTTTTTATTTTTAAATAAAACAATATATTTATGGATTACTTCAAAAATAACTTTTAATTTCTTCAGAGAGAAAGACTAATCTTTTCTTTTTTTTTACTTTTTTTAAAACAAAATATTCCATTTATAAAAGTTATACTACACTCACACAAAAAAAAATCCTTTTTTTTTTTAATTTATTTCATAGATATGCAAAATAAAAGTTACCATTTATATTATTAAAAATGTCTGGAATGTTGTCACGTAATCATTTTATGTTTTTAAATCTTTTACTAAAAATAACATAACTAAATTCCTATTTAACAACTAGAATATCCTGAAGCTAACATGAAAAAAAATAATTCTCACTGATATATATATATTGCAATAGCATAAAGAATAAATGTATGCATGAAGTGATAGATTGTGACAAAATACAAAACAAAAGAGAGAAATAAAATTCTCTATCGCTTTAATTTGAAAAAATTTCAATTTCTAAAAAAAGATTATGATCAGATCTAAATATTTTAATAAATACACAAAAATGTCTTTAACAAAATAATCAAAATATAATAATAAACATTGAGCAGTGACTATCTTTAAAAATTGCATTGTCTTAAAAAAAATGTGCTTTTACAATTAAATACAATCTTTGAATTTTGCAAACAGTGTTATGTCCAATTAAGTATATCTCAAGATTAATAATAGTCACTGATATAATAATACTGAATATTTTAATTTAAAATGATATGAATATAAAAAATACTTGATCAACTATTTTTCATATACAACTGAAATCTATTAAAAATTAGATTAGGAATATTTTATAATTATTCACAGAAATATTATATATATAAAGTACAATTTGATTTTTAGTTTTAAGAGCAACTCAGATATTATAATATAAAACATTCCATACTTAGTATATATATATATATATATATATATATATACTAAGTATGGAATGTTTTATATTTTCTACATATATATATATATATATATATATATATATATGTAGAAAATACATTATATGCACATAATTTTAATATTGTAACAAGTGTATATTTAAAAAATAAAAAATACAACTATAAAATGAGATTATTTTTTAAAACAAAAAAACATATGTAATGATTAATCAATTATTAAAAACCAAATTATGCACCTATCCATGATTTTTATGCAAATGCACATAAATGGTTTCACTGGTTGGAATATATTTATATTACTTGATGGTAAAACTTTTAATAAAAATGAAGTTTTGAGTAATTTCCATGGTTGTAAACCACTTAAATAATTGTGTATTTAATTTCAATTATAGGCCTAGATATCAATGGCTATCAATAATTTATGGTGAAATAATAAAAGACTTTACTAAATTTTTACATAATTAGGCCTTTATTAATCTTATAACAACAAAAAAATAATTTTAAATTTTATTTGCTTATTTTTATTATTTGTAAATGTATTAAATATTTATTTCTTAATTAAAAAATATTGACATTTAGCTTTTATTTAAATATATTTGCATTTTAGCAGAAGAATTAATCAAACAAAAAATGTCTAACATAAATAACTATTTTTGATATGGTGTGTGTGTGTGTGTTAATTGGAAAATTAATTTTTAATATTTCAAGAAATATTTTTATTATTTAAATGTATTCATGAACAAAAGTTATCCTAAGCAAATAGATTTGGTGAAAATTATTTTTTTATAATAATTTTTTTAAAGTGAAAATAAATTCCTTTGCTTTATTTTATTTTATTTAATAATTACTTTTTTATTTGCAAAGATGGTATTTCATTTTCAAAACGATTTTTTTAAACTTATGTACGTTATAAAATTTAACAAAAACATAAAGATTTAACTAAAAAAAAAATGTTAAAAAATACAAAAAATAATTGAACAAATAAAAGTCACAAGTGTGTTCAAAAATAAAGCACTTAGGTGTTAACATTTATTTGTTTTGAACAAATTTTACACTTGAATTGGTCTTTAAAATTGTAAAGTATTTATTTGTAAGATTTTTAAAAAACAAAAACAAAAATTACTAACAAATAAAAAAAAATATTATTAAAGAAAAAGAAGAAAAAGTATAACAAAATGAAAAATAGTTGGGAGCAAAATTAATCACTTCTAAAATAAAAATTAAAAAAATTAACTGATACAAATTAAATTAGAGAAAAAGAAAATATATTTATTTTTAAATAAAATAATAAAATTTTTGTTCCAATTAAAAAAAACTATGTGAAAAAATATTTCAAAACAACAATGAATTGTCAATGATAGATGCAAAAAATAATAGATTGAAAAATGATAGATCTGCAAACATATACATGTATTTCATTTATTCGGATTTTGGTATCATAAGAAAACAGAAATTGAATGTAAAACAATGATACATGCAAATACAGTGGAACATAATTATTACAGAATTAAGCTAAGAAGATTGCATTCTTCATTAATCTACCATATATCCATTTTTTATTACACATATAATTCCAGAATTAAATTCACTAATATCTCAAACTTTTATTTGTCTGTGAACAGATAAAAAAAAGGCTATATATTGTACCAGTCGAGAAAGCACCACCACCTAAATGCAAGTCGAGTCCAAACTCAGCTGAACCAAAACTGAATTCAAACCCAACTCACTAGGTCAGATTAGTAAAAATCAACGGCACAGTGCTATGCGCCAAGAAACTAGCTCAACAGTTGGTGAGGATCAGAGACCCCTGAACTGACATTAATATCTGATAATAAACTGACTAAAATAATTTTAAATCGAATCATATGTATAGGTTCGGGTTGCCAACATAGACAGCAAGTATTAACATTAAAATAATTATAAAAGAATTAAGAACTAAAAAACCAAGTGTGTTTAGAAAATATTTAATAATAATAGGTTATTTTGTTTGAATTTTAAATAATGATTATATGAATTAATTCTAGTCCTTAAACAAAGTTTATGATTATGATAAGAGTGGCGGTTCTTATTATATGCCAATGAGTAGTCCACCATATTGGAATTGTATGTCTATGCCCCCGACAAGAAAATAAAGGCAGATAAAGGTATTCATTAGTAAAGGAAATTATTACTCTAATTTTATACAAAAGAATGTGAGATTTATTTTCACATTCACAAATCCATTCACGAAGAGCAAGATACGTATTTAGGGCATAACTTTAATCTTTATTAAAAAACTTATTTTGAGATATAATGGAGAATTTGTTCGACTTTAATTGAAATCACTTCATGAATTACAAGCATCAGAACGGACTTTACCGGAACAGAGAGGCAATGGTGCTGACGAATTATGAGCTATAAAGTGAAATTGAAAGACGATAGCTAGATGATAATCGAAGTCCTATGGCGGCTTGCATCTGACAAGTCTTATGCCCTTTGATTAATATGAACAGGAGAGGAAGTGCTTTCTTCCTCGATAATTTAAAATAACAGAAATATTATCACCGACCAGCCTAACGGAGCGGAAGATTGTCCTACATCAGCAACGTTTGAAGATGATGACTTACTAGTCACCGTTTGAGAACTAAAACCCAATTATAGAATGCTCTATGTGATGACTTGATCAAATGAATTAAAGTCAAATGAGCTTCTAAGTAAAACTATTTCAAAGCATTTATAAAATTATATTAGTTATGCCCCAAACATCGTGCCCTTCCTGAATCTAAATAGCAATTAACTGAAATTTGAATTAGAGTATATTTAGTTGATTCCTTTATCGACCCTTTTGCAGAAAACATTTTAAGATTATATATGAGTAAATACATATTGGTGAATACGAAAAATAGCTGGGGCATAGATTAAAAACAGAGCTAATAATTTATTATTAGCCAATTATAAAAATAACAATCATTTAATAATTTCTTTCAACTCGATGATTGATCGAACTGTATAAATCTAGTTCTAATGGGTGAGAATTAACTATCAGAATTACTCTTATATTACTTGTATAAGGCAAAGGAAATGAAGGAGATCATCGGTCAAAGGATTATTGGCATATAATTAAAAATAACAACTTTAATAAATTTACTCAATAAATATACATAATAAAATAAATGAATCGCCACGTAAAAAAGGAAAGTTAAAGACTAGAGGTTGAGAGAATTACTATGAAAGTTAAAATAGCATAAATAAAAGGTTTTACACAGAGTATTATTACATTATAAATGAGAAGAGCTCTTAAAGGGAGTGTAAAGTAAAGTTCGGAACTGGCCAGAAAGTTTAAGGTTCATTATAGAAATATATTACCCATTTCTTCTGGGCTGGGCTTCTTAGATTACACGTCCGAGTTGGTAAAACGTAGGCACCATTTGATTGATTACTTGAACAGCATTTTATTTGATTTTGGCAGCCTGATTTCTCCAGAAAGAATTTAGCAGCTTCATTGAAGATTCCCAAAGGGCTTCAGGAACCGTAGCCAGATTCCTGATGTTCTAGCCCTTCACCATAATCAAAACACTATTTAAAATGAACCAAGTTTACTGCACTTCTCTACAACAAAGATGCCTTCTTCCTCTCCAAACTTTTCAGAGCTATATATACTGTCCTCTGATGCCTTCAGGCTAGCGCTTCTTTCATTATCAATGTTTTTAGATTTACTGGTTGTTTTTAGATACATTCCTTCGATAAGGCTTTCAAACTCTTTAACTTGAATTCATTTTCTAATTAGAAAATGAATTCTTAAAATCAGAAAATGATTTTAATAGGAAATCCTTATCTTTTTTTCTAGTTAATAAAACTTTAACTGTTGTTTTTGGAAAGGAAAAATCTGAAAGCTTATCGAAAGAATGTAGCTTTTAATCATTAAAACTTTAACAAATTATTTAAAAGTAAAAACAAATATTCCCGATGCAATGAAACTTTCGAACAATTATATATATTTAAATATTTACAAATATATACGCACAATCCATGCAGTTGTAATATTTTTTATCATGAATTTATTAATAGAATTGATCAATTTAAATCTGAAAGAATTAATTTTACTATGCATTTATAAAATAAGTTTCCTTTATGGAAATTAGCATGGATTGAACGTATAAAGCCCCATTGCATCGGAAATTTAAGGTTAGTACTAGGGGTTTGAAGTGGGCTTATGGCTAGATGCCATGAAGCTAGGATCGAACTCAGATCCAACTACTTCAATATATATATATAAAATTAAGAGCGTGCTAATAACTCTAAACAAGCTTTTTTTTTTATTTATGATAAATGCTACTACAAGAGAAGGCATTCAAATCATTTTTATCTTGGATTGTCCCCATCCCCAGACCGGTTTCGACCTATGGGTCTCTTCAGTGAGGAGTTGGGACATTAGAAAATTTTAAATCAAAAAAAAAAAAACATTGAAACTTAAATATAAAAATAATTTAATTATTATTAGTCACTGTTTACATATAAATACAACTTCACTGTTAGCTTCAAATACAGTCCAAATTTGATAAATCAAAACATTCACAATTATTTGAAAAAAGTGATAAATAAAGCTTTAACAATTATAGGTGCATATATATGTATTTTAAAATGTCCATGGGCTACAGATATAAATAACATTATTTGAATTCGTCCAATTATAATCATAATATTAACATACAAATGTTTCATCTGGGTTACTTCTATCGTCAAATGGATAATGAATATTAATATATATAACACCAAGAAAATTATATATAATGTCTAAAAAGTAAGTGTTAATATTATATGTGTTTAAAAAATAGGGATTAGTATTAAAAATAGTGAAAATATTTTACAATGTATTTATAAACATAATCTCAATTTCAATTTAGCAAATAATGAAACATAAAAGAAATCATCTTTAAAATTTATGAATCAAGATCTTATAATCTCAGATTTATTTTTAATACTTTTTTCTAAACAAACTAACACTGAATGTCATTTGTTGTGTGTAAACTTTACATCTACTTCAAATCACGATCTTTACAAGTATAAAATACTTCCATAATTACTATTACTCACGCTGTGTACATAAAAAATTGTGATACAGTACAATGTAGTTACTACTTAAAACATTTTACTTTCATCAGTAATTTAACTGAAATAGTAAACCTCAAAAAATCATCACATTTTTTTTTTTTACTTAATAAAGTAACCAGACCTAATTCTTTGTTTACACAAATATTTTTTGCACGATTTTGAAATAACAAGTTGTTTTAAAATAACACGATCTTGATCGGGAAAAAAAAAAAAAAAAATTGTCACTTATTATCATCTAATTTTTAAAAAATGTTTCATCTCTTTATTTCGCATTATTTTAAAAACAAAAATCTGTTTTTTGGCAATATTCTTGCAAATTGGAAAATTTGCTTGTGTGTATTGCAACATTTTTGATGTTTTGAAAGGGGAAGTATCTTTTTGGTATTGAAGCTTCGTTTGCATTTTGACATTAGTATTAAAAATAAAAGTATTGGGTGTTGATATTAAAAAAATTTAAGTTTGTTTAAATTTAATTTATTAATTTTGGCAAAAATCAATAGATGATAAGTTATACATTGGGTGCATATTTTTAAATTTCTTTCGTTAATTAAATCTGAAATATTTTTCTGTAGCCTCATACAATGTCAATAATCTGCCTACAAAAAAGATGAGGAAAACAATTTCTTTGGACACTCAAGAAGCTACTATAAGAACTATAATAGATAATGAAACTGCTACTAAAAAGTCAGTATGTTCTGGAACAAAATTGAGTGTTACCACATAATTTTATACAATAAATATTGTTAAGAAGAAAATGGAAAACACCTTAAAATGTGGATAGAAGAAATGTCAGGAAAAAGAGTACCAGTAGATGGAAATTCCACTAAGCAATCAGCATTACAATTTTACAAACAAATTAAAGAAATTGAATCAGGAACTTCATCAAAGTTAAACAAAAAATAAAAATTTTCTGCAAGTACAGGATAGATAATAAAGTTTCTTAAAAAACATGCACTTCATAACATTAAAATATAAGGTGAAACTGCATCTGCAGGTGAACAGCTGCCAAAGAATTTTCAAAAAAATTAATTAAAATTATCAATGATAGAGGGTACGCTGATGATCAAGTTTGGAATGTTGATGAAAATGGTACTTTTTATAAGAGAATACCAAGTAGAACCTACTTAGCAAAATCACAGAAACTGCTGGTGGTTTAAAAGTAGTAAAAGATGTCACTTTCTGCTCCAATGCTTTAAAAGATCACATATTGAAACATCTGCTTGTTAATCGACCCCAAAGACCACATTCAATGAAAAGTGTAGATTTGAATAAATTGACAGTTCATTGAATGGCAAATAAAAAGATGTGGATCACCACTGAAATTTTTATAAAATGGTTCATCAAATACTTAATCCCAGAAGTTAAGTGACATATGAATGTCAAAGGTCTAGAATTAAAAGTTCTATTGATTCTAGATAATGCCAACAGCCTTTGCCTAATAACACTTTCTTAATTCAATTATTAGACCAAGAAATTATTGGAACATATAAAACTTATTATGTAAAACAAACATTTCAATTAATTTTGGACAAACTGAATGATAAAACATTAAGTTTCATTGATGCGTAGAAGATGTGTGAAACCAATTATAACCACACATATTAAAAATGAACATAGATTTGCTTTTCTTAATGTAACCATAAGTAACATGGCAGTTTTAGAACATATTTCAGCTTAGAGATTAAATACAGAAGGATAGAAACTCTGTAAATAACAATTATCTGCAAAAAAAACATTTTAATGAGTTTAAGACTTAACAATAACCCAAATAAAAAAAATTATTACTTTATAAATGAAAACTACAAGGGAGCAAGATATCATTTTCCTAGATATAATCTATTGCTCTTCAATTTTAGTTAAGCCAAGGTAATACTTGTAGAAAAATGTACATATATTGTTTACATATGTATAAATCCTTTTATAATATCCATTCTTGTCAACAATTAAAGTTATTTTATTTTTACTGATTTAAAATTGAAATTACAATTTCATTAATAAATTAAAATATATACGTTATCCGCACTAAAACTTTACAGAATACACTGTGTGTAAATTTATATATTTTCATATATAATTTCCTTGATATATTTGAAAGCATAGTACCTATGCACTTTTACTTTCATTTACTCTCAAACCCATAAATAAATTAACTCATATATTAGTAAATAATACAATTACATTTATTTTAAAATAATAAAAATAATATTCAGATGAGAAAGTTATCTAGTCAAAATATAACTTACATTTGTAAAAATCATTAGAAATAATAATCAGTTGGCAAATTTCTAGCCAGTTTTATTTTCTTTCTCCTTTTACACTTACTTGACTAATTAAATTTGAAACAAATAAAGGAAAACGTTTAAAAAATGTTTTAATAAAATATTTTTCATTATTATTCATATCTTTATGTCAAATATACAACAATAAAGGACAATTAAAAAATGGAATTTTATAACACACATATAACCATATATCTATATAACGTATGTACATCTACTAGACTAATGTTTTCTCCCTCCCGCTTCCCCCATGTTGATTTTATTTACATTTTTGGTAAAAATTATCTACAATTTTTTTTGTATATGTATGTATGTTCTAGGTAAATATATATATACACAAATATCTACATTTTCTTGGTGAGAGACTTTCATTTGGAAATGAAATTTATGCACGTATTTTAAGCATAAATACTTTCAGGAATTCATAAACTATATTTTAACTACATAATTTTGGAATTTGCTTTCATTATTACACAAGTTGTTGTTTGTTTGTTTTTTCAGATTTCATGCTCCTGTCATTTATTAAAATTTAATCATTAAATCAGTTCTTTTATAAGTTTTTGATGCTTAGATACCAGTGTAAATTTATTTTTTGCATATTATATATATAAAATTATCTATAAGTGCCAGAACTTACATTTTATATAGAATAAGATCGGCTAAATATATTTTTCCATTCAAATATTGTACATAAAACTAATTATCATTTTGTACGCTCCTTTTCTTTATAATAGTAAAATGAAATTTCAAATAAAAGTCATTTTTGTGTATTCTGGTATTGAAAACTATATTAAATTCGGTTCTTCTTTCAATAATATTATACCTGTAACTTTGCCACAACAAACAAAACTGTTCTACATACAATTCCTTCTTTTTAATTTTTGTAGCTATATTAAATCTCCTTAATTAAATACATTACCATAACATGTGCCATTTTTTTTTAAAAAAAACATTATTGATAATTGATATATTTTTATTTTCAATATATTTTTTAAGATAAATATTGAGAGTTTACAAAAATATCTATATAATAATATAAAACAATATAATTAGTAGAGACTCAACTATGTTGGATTAATGGCTAGATATTACTTTCTATAAACATTATCAACAACTTTATTTTTATACAATGTCACATGCATACTGGTGACTTAAAGAAGACAATCAGCCATAGACTTTCACTTATGCCTTAAATTACTTCATGACTAACTTATGATAGAAACATGGACTACAATGATCACAGTAGTAATTATTATTTTTGAGTATAAAAAACAAAATAAATAATAATTTAATAAAAGTAATATTTAATTAATGTATAATAGAATAACAATAATTCATAGACAAGTTAGTTATCTCCCAATTTTTATTATATCCATGTTATATATATATATATATATATATATATATATATATATATGTCATATATATATGTATATATATATATATATATATACAACAGTTATGACAAGCATAAGAAATGGTGCTCCTGTGACGTTTAGTGGAATAGAAATACCGATAATATAAATTTTATAATTCACAATATACATAAAATATCATTGGCAATGTGGAGTAAGAATGTGATGTGTGTCTATGTGCATGCAGAATATGAAAATATAACAAAAAATTATCCATGTATCTCTATTTAGCAAACATTTATGCACCCATAAAAGTAAAAAAAATGCATTGATTTAATATGAATTAGCTACAGTTATAAAGTAACCTAGATAGCTTAATATTTATTTTAAATTCTTTAATACCAATTAAAATAAAATTTAATGATTTAATGTTTGAGAGATCATAAAAGGTTTGAATACTAGCTGACGAGTAATACATGGATCTTGAGCTCCAGAGTTTCCACTCTAAGTCTGCATGAAAATTATTTAATAAAAGTATTTGTTAATTGTAAAATCAATCTAATGGACATAATATTAAAAGTTTGATGCATATGGAAAATGGAACAAGTGAAGATAAAATTCACTTTTAATGTTTATCTTATATGTTATATTTTTCTCAATTATTATTATTTATTTTGTTACTTATTAACTTTATATCTAAATAATTTTTTATGTTGTTTTAAGCTTTAATCTCAGGTTCTATCATTCAATCAAGCTAGTATGATGAGTGACATGTTGATGAAAAACAGATAAAGGATATATGAATATGTATAATTAAATTATCTGACCATTGTGATTTAAATGCATCCAAACATTAAAAAGAAAATTTAGTTTATAAATTGTGTTTAATAATAGATAAGTATAAGCAATCATGATAATATCATATTACTTTCTCAAGTACTTCCAAGAGCAATTCTCTTCATGTTATTCTATATATCCACTATAATCTTAAGTAATCAATGGGCATCAAATGATAGTGTTTTATTCTAATATCAGAGCTATATAATTATATAAGAAAGTTAACTTAGCTTTAAAACCTGTAAGTTTTATTTTTTTAATTTCAGACTTTTAGTTTGATTATTTCCAAAGACTAAAAGATGAATGCTAGAAATACAATTGCATTAGTTCCAGATTTCAATTCTCACTCACTAAAGCAGAAGCCAAAACTAGTGAGTTTGGAATATTATAGCACGATGTTATCTGGTATTCACTGATTACTTAAGCTTACAGTAGATAGCTATAAAATAGGATAAAGAAAACTTTCTATAAAACATGTTTTATGAAGCATAAAACTCAGAAGCATTGTGTTATAAAAAATGTTAGATGTATGTATAATATTATTTAGAGTGAAGAAACCATCTAGTTGAAAGCATGGTTATTTTTAAGAGAAATATATTATCATAATATCAGAGATGTTATTTTATTTTTGACTAAATATTATAAAGCATTTTCTGTAAGGGAATACTCATCAATGCAGATCCAAATGAATTTGATTGAGAAGATCAACCAGGTTATTTATATGCTTGCTAAGTAAGTTATCAAGGTACAATTTTGATTTGTTCTAAGAATTATGAGAGACCCAAAAATAACTGGAATTTTGTAATAAAAAATTCTATATTTATTTTTAAGTGCTGCAAATTGAATCACTTTCAAAGTATAGTCTACTTAATGGAATGCACAAGTGTAAATATGTTTTTCATTTTTCAAACTAGTCCAGAAACACATGCAATATGATGCATTTTAACAACAGTCTACAAAAAAAAAAATTGAGACATTTTTTCATTAGAGATTAAAAAGAAGTCACACAGAGCAAAATCAAGCTAACATGGCTGATGAATAAGCTGGGTCATGCTAAATTTAATTAAAAACTGCTTACACTCAAGCTTTATGTGCAAGCTGCACTGTCATAATAAAACATGTGTTCATCCACTTTGCGACAAAATGGAACCTTTATATTTTCTACATCACACAAAAGTATCAGAACCTGTAGGTTTTACATGCCTGATCATTTAACAAAATCTGGGTGAAAAAAAAAATCAGCATCACCTTCACATTTGACTTCACTTGCCTTGGTAAATTTAACATTTCTATTAAACCACATGTAATCTTGTTTTTTCCAGCGCAACTTGCTTGTAAGCTTGTTCAAGCTTTACAGACATTTTACCTGCCATTTTCCCTAAAAAAAAAAAAACACAGAAATTCATGTTATTTCAACTTTTTAGCCTTTATAAAAATCGAAATACATGAAATGCACTTTACAGAAAAAAAAAAGTGCTACATGTGACCACAATTTCATGACAATATTTATTTGACTGATTGATGTAGAAAGGTCCCCACAAGAAATATCTAAAAGCAGGAGCATGTACTATAATAGATTACTAGAGAACAATTCCGATTATTTTTGGGTTCCTCTCATATTTATATTAATTAATTTATATGCGCATAACACATTTTAATCTTTTATATAGTTGTTTATTGAATCTAAGAAATGTTCTATGACAATAAATAGTAGAACACAGAAAAAGTGATTTCTCATTTTTGATCTAGAGATATATATCCATTAAAAAATTAGAAAAATTATCTTTGATTCATAATAACAATATCAAAAGGTACAGTCTATCCATGAAAAAAAAAAATGTTAATGTTGCAAAAGTGAGACATAGCATCACTGATTAATTGTGAATAAAATGACAGTTTTCTGTTAACTTCAATTTTTTTTTTAGTGAAGTCCACTTCAAATAAAATAATAGAATGAAGTAAAATAATATCTTCAAAAATTATACAAAAGCTTTAGAATTTTTTTACTTATGAAACAAAGTGATAAAAATGAAAATAAATCCTAATCCACTCAGCCAATTCTCTCAAACACAACCACAATTTCTAAATAACGACAATTCAGGTCAAACATTATTGCATGGAATATGGTACAATTTATTAGTTATAGAGGTAACAGTATCATTATAAAAGTAGATAAAATCTTTAAATAGTGCAATGCATGGCTATTAAACTTTTATGTAAGCCTCTTTATAATAAAGTTTAACTATTTTCCAATGTTTGTTATATTCTCTATCTAAAAATGACAAGATACTTATTTAACAATAAACATCAAATTGTAGCCGGCTTGGTTGTGATTGCCCATCTGAAAAAAATATCCTAAAACTGATTGGTACGTCAAAAAATGTTCCAGTTTTACTTTAACTCAAATCATTAACATGGCTGGAGTACCTTCTATCATTATATGATGATTCACATTTCACCTACATCACACAATTAATTAATAATGACAATATTTTCTAGTTCATTTTAATCTTATGCATGGCAACTGATGATTTCTGCATATCTTGTTTTATTATTCAAAGTAACTCAGTGGTGATGAAGTCTATAGAGAGAGAAACATTTTTTTGACTTTTATGTAAAGCATTTAATAAGTACAATATCAATTATTATTCTATGGCGTACTGTTTATCTGCCTTATCTTTTTATCATCTTAATGCCAAACTTCTGTGAGATTTCAGAAAACACTTCCCTTATTAGTTCATATTGTAAATAATAAAATCGGCTTACAAGCTTTATAAAATTTTATTTGCTGAAAGAAAAGTATGTGTGTATTCTTTGATATATATATCACTCGTTTATTATTAAATTCCTTTAGCTGTTATTTAACCAATCACATTGTATTGCCACAAAAACCTTTGTAGAAAAGAGTTTATATATTTATTAATAGTAATAAATATATATATTTTTTCTAATTTTCTAAATAATTTGCCAGCTTTTTTATTAAACAGGATTAACAATGAACACAGACTCAAGCAACAATTAAGGATAAATTAGATAATATAACATAACTAAATCAAAGATTAATGAAGAAAAATTTTCAATTAACAATAAACAAAATCCTAAAAATATTAAGCATTGGAAATGACAAAGTGGGCCACAATTCGTGCTCTTTTAACTCTTGAGACAACCATTTTACTACTGCAACAAAGAATACATTTAACATTAAAATCAAAGACACAAGAGCAACAGAAAATAAGTAAACTTCCTTAAAAAAAAAAATATTAATAATAAAATTTCTAAAATATGTAAATCAGAATTATAATTATCAGATTTTATTGATAAGTAAAAAGGAAACTTTAGCAGCAATTTTAAGTGGAAATAATATCCTAAAATAAAGAGTATCTAACTTGAATTAAAGCTTTTATGGTGATAACCCATGATCTTACGCGAATAGGTTTTTGACAACATAATTCTTTTTTTTTTTTTAAGTGTCATAGCATCGGCCGGGACGCGAACCCGCAACCCGGGCAACTGCCTGCAAGTGCAAGGCAGTCGCGCTGACCTCTCGACCACCAATGCAAGACGACAACATAATTCTTTACGCTCTAAAAATGACTGCATCACCCTATATATATTTATCATTTATAGAAATCTGATTTAGCTTTCCAAACAATATTCTAATATGTTATAGAGTTATATTTAATTTTGAAATGTTTATCTACAAAACGGCGAAGTAAAAAGAAATGTCGTGGGTATCATTACAACAGTTAATAATAGTAAACAATAATTTTGATGTTCATAATTTTAGTCACAGTTTTACAATTACAATTATTTAAACCTTTAAATACGTTGGAACAACAACTACAAGAAAATTTTAGATCACTTTTTATATATACGTGGTAAAAAAAAAATAATGTTTTTTTTTTTTTAACACGCTAATTAAAAAAAAATGTAACTTCATATTATGAATGAGATTCGGTGATAAAGAATTGTCAATACATAAATGAATTTTTGAATTATCTTTCACTTTTTTTAAAAGACAGAGAATATATTTCATGAATGTGTTTGCTTTAGAAAACAAACTTTCTGACTCTATACTGTCAAAATCAATTTGTCTATTCATCTATAGCATAAGAGTGCAAATACGATACTTCCGGAAATAAAGTCTACATTTTGCAATGTCCACTTTGAGAAATTAGTCAATTTACCTTTATTAAAAGTACCAAAAGAGTTTATAACTGTTTCTCAATAAGTCTAAAAAATACAACGTTCATTTTTTTTTTAACTATAAAAATTTAATTATATTTACATTTCAACTTATTTAAAAAACTATCCAATATTAAAATTGCATTTTTAAAATCTTAAACATTAAATTATTTTAAGTTCATAAAATATTGAAGGCATTGTAATAGCAATATTTCTTACACTGATAAACTGAGGTACTATTCATTATTCCATGGACCACAAGGAAAATAAAACGAGTCATGCTGAAAAGAATTACTACAAAAAATTTATGTTTTGCTATTATAAATGAATAGTTATGACTTGCAGTTAAAGACAACTTACTGGTAATGTGAGTATATATATATTAAAGATATACAGGATCGATATAAATAACATTTTGGAATTTATATAATGATCTTAGGCCAAACGAAATTGGTCAAGTCAAAATTATATTATGATCATTGATATGCATACATATTTTAAATATCAAAAACTATATTGAAGTGACATACTGTATACAGAAACTTAAGCAAGTTGGCCAAAATAAAGAAATTGGGCCAATCAAATTTATATTATGAGTTATTCTTTGATATGTATATTTTTGAAATATATATTGTAACCCACCACCAGGGTGGACTTTTACACAAGGTTATAAATATGTCATTCATCAATAATAATAAATAAAAGTACTTTCCTAGAGCTCAAAGCCCGAAAAGAAGGACTAAAAGATGCACCGATTTCTCATTTCTAATGTTTAAATACTATTTTTTTAAGTCATAAGCAGATAACCTTTTTGATATTCTTTACCCCATGACACTTAATTTGAATTAAGAACAGAGACACCTCCCAACCTAAATCAAAATACCCAATCCACCCACAATAATTTGATTACCCTGGTAACAAAATGAAATACTAATCTAGTTCAGCCTTCTTTTAAACTTTTCATTTGCAAAATAAATAATAATCTTAATAAAAAAATCTTATTTATAAGAGACTGTATATCTATTCCAAAACTAAACAAACAATGCAAAACTTTCAAGAAATATAGATTTTATTAATTGGTCATTATAAATGTTCTAATAAATAGCAAAGATTAAGACAACCAAATTGCTATAATTTAAACTATTTGATTATCACTCAACATATATCATGACTTAGATAATCGTAGAATTTTAGTCTTCCATTAAATAAATAAAAAATCATTGAAAAGAAAAAAAAATTTTCTTGATTATTTTTGATAATGTTCAATGAAAACTGGTTTGATTAGAATAGAGTTAAATTTTAATTAATGCATTTCAGTTTTAAGATTAATCTATTGATAATAAGAACAATATTAATTGATAAAATATTTCACTATAGCAGCAAATTATTAAATTTCAATATTTCCAAAGATCTATACAAACTTTTCTTGTTCATTTCCAGAACTTACTTTACTACAAAATTATAACACCTTTATTTTAACATCATCTGCTAGCCTCCGCCTTCTTTACCCTCCTAAACATTCAGTTCTCTGCAATCTTTCTAGATAAATATATTTTCTTTATCTACTTCATAATTTTATTTATATTAGCATCAACTTCTTAAATAAATAAATTATATTAATAAAATAATTGATTCTGTCTTTTAGATGATCAAATCATAGTGGTAAATAGACAGCAGAATAAAACCAATTTGGAATAATACAAGCATAAACAGAAAATGTAAGAAGAAGAAGAAACAAAAATGCTATTTCATTGACAACTACTGTTAAATATCTACCAAAAAATATATTGTTGTTGGTTTTTTATTGATTGACATCACATTTCTATGCAAATCCAAAAATTTCCTTCCACTTTGAAATCCAACAGCGTTCTCAGTTTAAAGTCCAATTTAAACAAACAATAATAATAACAAAAAAAAAAAAATTTTTAACTTCCATATCCAAAAAAAATAATAATACACAAATATTAAGTCAACACTAATAATATTTTATTTGCATAAATAAACACACATCTCTATTTATATTATATTATAGCATTACACTTTAAATAAAAATATTTTACCAAAACTCATTCCACAATAACATGTTGTGAAAACAAAACAGATCCTTACAACATTAATTGTATTTCATAACCTAAACATATAAATAATACTGAGTGCAATAACTCAAAGGTATCAAAAGAATAATGTAATCAAAATCAAAATTTTTCATTAAAATAAAAAAAAAACGATTTGTAACTGTAAATAATAATAATCCAATATTGCAAAATAAATTGTTCAAAACTTTAATATCCCAGCAACAATATCAACAACATTTACATATGAAACTGCTTCTCTTTTAAAAACGAAAGAGAAAAAAAAATACACATATAAAGTTCAGATTTTAAACTTAACTCAGAAATAATAATAATAATAATAATAATAATAATAATAATAATAATAATAATAATAATAATAATAATAATAATAATAATAATAATAATAATAATAATAATAATAATAATAATAATAATAATAATAATAATAATAATAATAATAATAATAATAATAATAATAATAATAATAATAATAATAATAATAATAATAATAATAATAATAATAATAATAATAATAATAATAATAATAATAATAATAATAATAATAATAATAATAATAATAATAATAATAATAATAATAATAATAATAATAATAATAATAATAATAATAATAATAATAATAATAATAATAATAATAATAATAATAATAATAATAATAATAATAATAATAATAATAATAATAATAATAATAATAATAATAATAATAATAATAATAATAATAATAATAATAATAATAATAATAATAATAATAATAATAATAATAATAATAATAATAATAATAATAATAATAATAATAATAATAATAATAATAATAATAATAATAATAATAATAATAATAATAATAATAATAATAATAATAATAATAATAATAATAATAATAATAATAATAATAATAATAATAATAATAATAATAATAATAATAATAATAATAATAATAATAATAATAATAGATCCCGCAGCAAATCTCTGCTGAGGTAAGAAGCAAACCTTAAGCTCTCCGATGTAAGTATTTAAATTTTTCTTTTGTTTCAACTTGTTATTCGCAAAACAAACATAATACAGGACAAATCGAATCATATAATAGATTAATAGAATATTTTTAAAAAAATATTGGTGTGTATTCATATCTTTTTTAAAAAAAATAACTGACTTGAGTCAGAGTAATAAATCATGGCTACTGCCCAGTCAAGCATGAGCAAGTTAAGCACAAATATGAAATTAACAACATCGTTAGTTTTAACACCATCTATTTCGTATGCAAAAATACTTAAAAGTAACAGCAATATTACAGCACCAATCCAAATACCGCGTTTCCGAAGAACAAATACAAATGATATAAAAAATCTTGATCTACACACTCAAGAAGAACATCAACCCCCAGCAGCAATCTGGACAAAAGAAACACTTGAAAATGTGATGGACCGTTTCAACAATACGGTCCCACGTATGTTATTTGAAACTTTTTGCAGGTTTTTTTCACCAACATCGCTAGTACTTGCAGTAACCGATAATCAATGCTCATTATATTGTTTCCCAAAATCTTTATTATATAAAGCAATTACAAAAAATGCACTATGGGAAACAATCTCTTGTATTGCAGACCATCCAAATTCACGATATATAACCATTGATTTTTATACTCAGCAGCAAAAAGAACGTTTTCAATCCACTATTTTAGCACTTGATAATTACGCACTCATAATTATAGATGAAAACCAGAAAAATATTATTACTGGAGTGCTAAAAAATACTTATCTTAAATACAACTTACAAGATTTTCAAAAAATGATAAACCCATTTGGAAAAGGAATTGCCCTACAGCCAATATATTTAAAAGACACACCAATACCGATATGTAGTAATCGTTTTGAAAAAATAAAACTCCATAAAAACGTAGATGCTGCCATGATCCCAACACAAATTACAGATCAAGAAGCAACACTCTCTTCACATAAGAGATTTAAAGCCACATTGTTTTGGCTGTGGACAGAGAGGCCACCTAGCAACTCAGTAAGATAACACAAAAGGCAATCACTGTGAACAAACCAAAATCCTCTCCCCAGAACAACCCACTCCACTGATGATGAAAATAAAATTTCTAATAACACTACAACCATTGACAACCCAATAATAGAAATGGAAAAAAACAGGTTCAAACACCCATAAAAAATGATAACAGAGCAGAACTGCCAATCCCAGACACCCATGATTCAAACGAAAATAACTCACAAGAAACCACAACACAAAATGCAGCAACTACATCACAGGATCAGCATCTCAATAAAACAAAAGGTGTACCAAGTAAAAATCAACAAACAGAAAATAAACACACACATATAAAAAAAATATAAATCTAGATAATATAAAGACACCAATAATAAAACAAACTACCATAATAAACAAAACTGCATCAAACATAATGGATGCAATATAACCCCCTCTTCCACTCATTCAAGAGAATACACCAGAGGGAAAAAGAAAGCCAGGTAGACCACCTAAAAACCATGAATCCAAAAAGGCAAAAAAAAAACAGACCAAAAACACAACTCATCAGACATATACTACCTAGAAAATGATGAAATAGAAATGGATTTAAGCCAACAACAAATGGACAACTGTTCAATTTCAACCCAAAGTGCCTGTATAGAGTCTGAACCAATATTAAATGAAAAAAAAAAAACAGATAATAAACCCTACAAAGTCTTAAATATGTATCAGCATCCATCTACTGCAATATAAACAAATATTTAGACTTAAAAAATCAATAAAAATCAATACCCTGTTATAAAATTATCCTGTAACATGAAGATAAAAATTGGATCTCTAAACATTAGAGGCTTAAATGCCATCAAAAATCTTTTTGAACTCAAAAAATGGCTACATACAACACAACCACACATACTGGCGCTATGGGAAACAAAAAATATACAGCAGCTCTCAAATTGATCCTTCAAAATATTTAGTCAGCCAAGGGTTTTGTGCCTGCTCAAGGCTATCATCATCACCATCAGGTGGCACAAGTATAATTATATCCCACAACTGCCTTTTAGATTCTTTTAAAATTATATATATTGACTCTAATCTTATCATAATAACACTCCATTATAAAAATGTCACACTTAACCTAGTATTTGTCTATATACCACCATGCCCTGTCAACATCTCCAAAATAATAGAACAATAAATTCAATGCTTACAGCAACACCAAATCCCATAATACTCCTGGGAAATTTCAACATGACCTACCAAACTTTTGTCACCAAATGGATCCATCAAATAACAATCCCACTTATGAGTGCTGAAGGTTTTCTCCCATTAAACTCAATATCTTTGAATAATAATAGATATAAGTCACTTATTGATTTGTGTTTCTACTCACCAATGTTACATCATTATTTTAATCTTGAACTCTATCCATCTATAATCTCAGATCATGCTGCCCAGTTCATCACCCTCGACCTAACAAAAATACAGAATACAACAATAGCCCTTCAAAAGACTATGTGAATACTTCTTCCAGCACAAACAACTGAATTCCTATATTCAGAAACATATATAATGCTCCAAAAACTTCAAAACATGTCACTCGATCAGTACAAAAGTATATAGCATTCACCAATATACTTTCTTTCAACATCAATCATATTACTTGCAATTCAACACCCCCCACCAGATTATTAGCTTTGGCAGATGAACTACATAAAAGAATAACGATTTCCAAACCAACCACAGATAATCAAACACAAATAAAAAAACTTACAGAAATGTACAACAATACATGCAACACACTAAAGCAATATGTAGCAATAAAAAAGAAAAATATATACCTTACCCAACAACACACTTGGACCAGAGCATACATACGGTGGGCACTGGGATACCCATCCACAGTCAGAGTGCCTATGGCACTTGAAATAGATGGCTCTATAACAGCTGGACACAACATGATAAACCCAATATATCAACACTTTAAAAAAAACTAAAAAAACAAAGAGTGTACATACCAAATGAATACATATTTGGAGACCCTGAAACAGGCACACCAATAAAAACAACTGAGATTGTATTTCAACTTGCAACAATAACAAACACATGTCACCCAGGACCACAAGGAATTCCCAAATTTGTGTTCAAATATCTTAGTCACTTCACAGCCAAATACCTGTGCGATCTAGCCAATTACATATCCCAAAAAATTTACAACATACAAAGTCTATACCCAATTGCAATGGTTCCATTTAACAAAAAACCAACAGCAATATCATCTTTGTCTAATCTACGACCAATTTCAATGGGACCTTTAGGAATAAAAATTCTCGAAAGAGTAATAAAGGAGAAAATAGAACAACATATACTCCCTGTGTTATCATCAGCACAATATGCCAAAAAAGGATCATCCATTGGCCAGGGTGCCTTAATGTACAAAACAATAATCGAAGTAGTAAAAAAAAGAAAGATATATGCACCAATTATAGTTCAACTAGACATTGAGGCAGCATTTGACTCAGTGCCTATAGCCAAATTATTAGATGTGCTGAGGAAAACAACAATACCTCCATCCCTACTATATATAATAGCCAATCTGCTACTCAGCCGTGAAATTCACATCACATTTAATGGGAAAAATTCACCAGCCTTCAGACCAAGTCAATCCATCCCACAAGGATCCCCCCTCAGTGCCTTGCTCTTTACTATATATAAATCCTCTATTAATAGAGATACAGAAAAAAATAAAAGGCATTCAAATCCCAAACATTGCTTTAAATATATCATGCATAGCCTACATGGATGATGTAACTGTTTTCCTCCCCTCTAAAAAGAACCTCCCCATATTACAAGAGATAATCAAGAATTATACCTCAAATTTTAATTTAAAAATTAACACAAATAAAACTGATGCATGGTCAATATACACAGGCAAACACTGTACAGAGATGTTTAATGGTAAACCATCTGCTTTCCTTGGTTTTCCATTCTACCTTGGAACCAATGGAATGAGGCAAAAAATTCAAAATAAATTAAAAAAAGATGCTGAAAAAATCACAGCCTCACTTGAAAAGTCATACCTGTCAATATATGCAAAGGTAGCACTATTTAATCAACTTATAATTACAAAAATTACCTACTACACATCTATAATCAAATTTGCAAAAACATTCATATCTACAATCTCATCAATCTGTAACAAACTAATATGGAATAGAAAGACAGTGGCAATTTCTTTAAAAAATCTGAGCAGACCACCACATAGCAAGGGACTTGGACTCCATACAATTAATGTTTTTTTACACACAGAAATCAGTAATCTAATAACAACAACCATAAAAAGATTTCCAGACCTGGAGTGTGTAATCAGTATAATGCCCACAGACAGACCACCCCCTTCATATGGATATCTATCCACACTGATTGAAGAACTCAAGCCAATATACAACAAAATATCACTCAATAATGACAAGTATACATACTGGGACATTTATAATATACTATATCCAAACCAGACACCTAATCTACATCCATCAGTTCTTGGGATAGACAACAGGCAACTACTGCAACAATTCAGAAAATGGTCATTAGAACCAAAATTTTTTGATTTTCTACTTAAGCTTAATCTCAATGCTTTGCCCACAACACATTTCCTTAGATTTTGTAGATTCTATACAAATATAGACCCCATGTGTGGGCTATGTCATAGAGAAGAAGAGACACATGATCATTTTCTTCATTCCTGCAGTGCCCTAGAAACAATATGTAGCACAATGTTTACCACATACAGAAAGGCTATCTTTTCAATTGATGAAATAATAAATACTTTTAAAAAAGGCAACAGCCCTGCTATTCGTGCAGCAACATACAGCCTTTATGCATACTGGTGTACCAGATGCACTTTTGCACTTGCCAATAACCCTCGACGCCAACCAGCAACATATTCAATAAAACTAGAACTGTTCAGAAAAAGAGACAGCATCCTAGCTCAACAAGATGTGTTTGCAGCCAGATGGTCACACTTGAAACAAAGATCCAGTCTATGAAATATAAAGGCCAATAAGATAGATGATGATATTTTCAACATCAGCATTTTTTCCAACTTCAAAGAGATGCAAGCATAAACTGAACTAAATAGAAGACCAAATTTAAAAACAAGAAAAAAGAAAAGTATGCAGAAATGATAAAGACTTATATACTGAAAGTTGTAATTTGTTTTTCATTTGTAACAAATCAATATAGTACTAGATGTGACTCTGTAACTTTTTAGACTCAAGAAAGTTTTGCTTTGAAACATCATCATCATCATCATAATAATAATAATAATAATAATAATAATAATAATAATAATAATAATAATAATAATAATAATAATAATAATAATAATAATAATAATAATAATAATAATAATAATAATAATAATAATAATAATAATAATAATAATAATAATAATAATAATAATAATAATAATAATAATAATAATAATAATAATAATAATAATAATAATAACAACAACAACAACAACAACTCAGATTTCTAATATTACAACTTATATTCAAATCTTTTAAATACATAGTGGAGCCATAATATCTATATTTTGTTCTAAGCCCCTCTACATGTGTACAGTACTTTATAACTTCTAGACAAACACACACATATATCATACCATTTACAACCCTCTTAAACACTTTACCAATACTCTTTATTTATATCAAAACTAACAGCTTTGACTGGCCTGCAGTCATTATCTGAGCTACAATATTCAAATATATAATTATATAATTAATACAGTTATATACATATTCATATACATAATTAAATACACAAAATAAACAAAAATAAAATATACATTTTAACCTGACCATTATAAATAATCATTTCCCATTTTATAACTTTACTTTTAAATAATTCTATCAATATTTATTTTATATCATTTTATTTTTTAAAAAAATTATATTCTATTTAGAAAATTAATGTTCAAATATATTTACATCCATTCTGAGATTTGTATTTTTCAGGAACCTATTTTTTATCTCTTTCTTGCAGCTCTTTATTGGGAGATGGGGTATTCATTTAAATAAAATAGTTCTTATATTAAAAAGTTTGCTGAACTCTGAATTATAAGATGAAGGAAACAAGTTGTTGACAAACCAGCAACAAGCAATAAAATGTTATATGCTTAATGCAAGAATAGAGATCACATAGCAGTTGCAGATAAATATGAAGAGAGTATACCAATATATTGTACTTTGCTTATTTCTTTCTACAAGTCCAGTGCAATATTTTTGTCACTGCACAGCATTTATTATCATTAGAAAGATTTGATTCAATCTGAAAGAATTCACCAGCAAAAAAATATTGTGTTAATAACAGTTAAAGTAATTGCCAAGGGCAGATTAAAATAAAGAAAGCAGAAACCAATCAATGTATATAACTAATATGAAATAATCTCTAAAACTAAGTGTTGGTTATTTGTAGAATCTATTTTTTCATTCTATGGCTTGTTACATTTTCTATTTGTGTTATTTGTTGACCAATTAATCATGTAATCAGAAATGGTGTGAAAACTTCCCCCAAAGGCCTGTTGATATATTAAGATACCTGACTAACTGTGAAATTGATCTATTTCTAAAAAAATAAAGAACCAATCTCCAGAAAGCATATTGCCAATTTATAAATGCAAAACAAGGATTAATTATCATAGTTAAATCTCTCAAATCATAAAATTCAAGGATAAGAAACATAGCAGAATATATGAAATGCCCAATAGCTATATTATTTCAGCCCCACACACCCTTCAATCACATTTTCCATTTAAATAAAGAAACAGCTCAAATTTTTAGAAGTTAATTGAAGAGGAAATTATTTTCAATGAATTACTAAAAATTAAAGCTGTTTCTTTACATAAAGATGGAGTGTGTTTGAAAAAATATAGCTACAAAGCATCTTAAATACTTTTTATAGATTTCAGTTAGCATTAAGCATTGGTTCTATTTCAAACATACCAAGTATATTGAAAAAATTCTGAATTAAAAACAGGAAGCAATATATGTTTATTTAAAAATTTAAAGAAGACATTTTATATACAATAATGTTGAAGTTTAAATATTGCCTTAATGTATTTTGTTGAATTTTTGAATTGTTCAAATTTCTTTTCCTTTACTTACTTATTCAGTTTTATTCATATCAATAACCATTTTTGTCCAAAAAAAAAAAAAGCATTTTTTTTATATATATAATCAAAGTGCATCAAAACAGTTGGCTTATAGTAATTCATTAGAAATTAATATAAATATTATAGTATTTATATTCCTAATTTTTACAGTAGACAATGTCTGGATTAATATACATTAATTTATTTTCTCATACATTGCCATATTCCTGATTGGCTATGCTAATAAATGATTAAATATTCCCACAAGGGATTGAAAGCATTAAGCAAATTAAATTAATAACTACGTTTTACATGTCTACTTGCTTTTTTTTTTTCTTTTGTTGGACTTTGATTTTAAACATTTTTATTTATTAAATGTTTATATTGAAATTGGAAAATTAGTTTATTTATTGATATGTTAATTTGTAAACTTTTGATTGTTTTAAAAGTTAGAATGAAATTTTAAAATTGAGTTTTAATATATTTAAATTCAATAGAATTACTTGAAATTTGGAATACAACTAATTAATATCAGCCTAATCCATATCACACACTAATCTTTTCATTAGGTAACACCTAGTTTCTTAGATATAAAATAGAGAACAGAAAAGTATTGAATATTTTGATATTCACAATTTCAAATTCGTCTTAGAACTTTCATTTGTTATAAGTAAGTCATATAGGAGGGTGGTATACAGATTTTTTTAAGTAATAAGAAGTTTGTACATAATATAATAGCCTTTTTATTTTTCTTCCAAATAAAAAGAAAAAATGTCAACAACAATTTTAAACAGAAAAGTTATTTACTGATTTCTTATACATATATAATTATGTATACATACTTTATATGATGAAAAATAGTAATTTCTGGCAGTTTCTGTGTAATAAAAGTTGTTTCGGTACAATAGAAAATTACTTGTTATTATACTAAAATGTCTTTTATTACATAAAAGCTCCCAAAAATTATTATGAATTCATCATTTTCCATGAAAATATTAGAATTAACTAAATATGATATATAAAATAAATGTAATAGTACATATTATTGATCAACACTGATAATAAATATAATAGTAAGTATAAGCTGATTAACAACATACACCCCATAAATTTAGGTAACCAAATTAGTGATAATTAAAGGTGATTGTTCAATAAATGCCCTACAGATTTTTGGGAGGATAACCTTAAATACAAAGGAAAATATAACTGAACAATGCTATTTTGAGGAGCAAATATCTCATAGATCTGGGATGGTCTAAAGTCCAATAAATAAAATTATGAATAAAGTAGTTTTCTATAATTATCCACTACATATTTGGCCAATCCAAAATATAATGAATGAAGTGTTGTGCTACGGCCACCAAAATATAATTAATAAATAAATAAGTTAAACTACAAATGCCTCTATGATGATTTAGATTTACATTTATAATGAATTCATAGAATTTGTAAGGAGCCAATGAGTATACAAATACGTGTTAGCAGTACAAATATAAAATTCAATAAGTGATGATTTACTTGCTGATAAGATATAATATAGGATATGCAATTAACTATCTTAATAATAAAAATAAACTGTATAATAAAATAATTTTGTATAACAGAATCATTTCTGCAAGAGGTCAATCAATAGATATTTAGATTCATAATAATACATATATTTATTAAAGCAAACAACACATTTAGGTGGCTAAGACGAATAATATAATTTTAATTCAATAACTGGAACCTAATATCAGTCAATCAATATTTGTAATCTATCTCTGCCAGATTGCAATTAGTTAATACCTCTAATTAAAATCATTAACACATAGTGAAACAGATCTACAGACCTGTCTGTTTCACCTATTATATTCTATAATAGTGTGTTTTATTTCACTCAGATTGCGTGTATTTCTTTAATTTCAAACTTTGAGTGTGCTTGTAATATTGCTGAGTATGTGCATGTATAATCACCTTGTTAACTATAATATGAAGCTGCAGTCAAATATTTATATATGCACATATTCCTTTATGTTTGTTAAGACTGAAGTAAACATAGCAGTGTGTAGTTAGAATTTAGGTATATAACAAAATAAGTTTAAATTTATAAAATTATTCATTTAAGTTTTAATATTCATTTTAAATCATTTTCGACTTCTATTGTTTGCTTAAAATTACACAAGTTGTAATTTGTTTACAAGTTTTAACATTTCGTCTGAAAATAATCTTTTGGCTGAAAATTGACCTCATTTAAAATTATAGGCAAAAACAAATTAGAAAATCCAGTCAGACATAAATTCATACTAAGTGCAATTGGGAAACCCAAGGGAATAGAGCTTTTAACTCCAGATTTAGCTGTGGCGAATACTAAAAACTAAGTGGAAATTTAGTTAAAGGCAAAGTTCGAAGTCAGTAAACAAGTGATGTTGTGAAAGTAAAAGGGGGAGGAAAATACTATCAAAAATATGATGTAAAAAAGCCTGTAGTGGCCATCAAAAAAGGTTGGAGACACATTTTCTAAAAAATGAGTGTTGAAAAATAATTAAAGAGCTGTTCCTGCATCGCTTTGACCAAGCTGAATTCTGACAAGCCATTAGCAAAGCTGTTAAAATGAGAACTGTCGGCTAGTGGGACGATAGACTGGCCATCTATCTCTCATGGAAAACTGGTCTACAAAATGGAATAAGACATCAACCTCAGCCTGAGCCCAGTGATGGTGAAGCTACACCTGAAGCACTAGTTAATTCTTGACAGAAGTGATGGAAAACAAACACAAGTGAAGTAATAGAAATGTCACAGTAGATTTAATGAGGAAAAGCACCAGCCTGATTTATTGGAGAGGAGAATCCCAGTAAAAAACAATGTCTTAAAAGACTTACTATCAAGTATTACCGGTAAATTATTATGCAGAATATGCTAATTTCATTACTAAACCAATTCTAAATTAAAAGCTAGCTAACTAATCAAGTCTCGTATTTAATTATATTATTTAAATGTTAAACAAAACCGTTTATGTTAAATTTACTTTAAAGCTAAATTCTTGCTTGATCATAAATATTTTAAGTAATCCTAAATATTTAGGTTCTATAAAACCATTCAAACAAATTCTTCATTTCTAAATTATAACTTTATTGATAGTTTTCTGCAATTTGTTCTTATGCCATTTACATTTAGTTTTTAATTTCATGTTTATTAATTTATGCTATGTTCATCAGAACAGTTTTGTGGGGTTCAATAATTATTGGAGGGGCGGTTAAGTACCTTTCCATTATCTTGGATATTACAATATAAAGAAATATAGGCAAAAAATATAGGCAAAACTCCCTTCTGAAATCAAACTATTATTTACGATAGAGTGAGTCAGTTATTTTTAATGCATCGAATAAGTTATTTAAAAATAAATATTTGCGTAAGTTATTTTAAAAATCAATCTTTTGCTTAAGTTATGTAACAATCAATATTTGTTTAATATTAGATGTAAGCTATACAGCCTATAAGTAATATTTTAAATCTTAGTAAATCCTTAAATTTGCTGTAACTCTCCTTAATTAGAGATTAAGCTATACAGATATTCTTAAATCAGATTCTTATTATTGCCTTTGTAGTGTAACTAAATAATATTATTTATGAACTGACCAGTGGTAGTGGCACTGATGGAAGCTAAAATTTGGCATAATTAATTTAGGAAAATATTAAATTAGCGTGGCAAATGTGTTGCTAGTTAGCACAAATATACATAACTTCTTGCTATATCTATAATGGCCTATATCAGGATCTATTCCACGTCAAGTCACGCTTTGAAAGTTTAGGCAATCATGACATTTATTAGTATTTGAAGGAACCAAAGCATTCCAAGGGCTCGTTAAGCTGTTGTCCTATTCACTTGAATAAAAGAGCCTCTTCGTATTATAGCAAGTAGCTTGGTCAGAGGAACTGATTACTAGGTAATGAATCTCAATTAAAAACACATTCGAGATGCATATATTCTGAAGCTATAGATGATGAGTATAATGTGCCAGGAATCATGAGCCTATAAAAATCTTGATAATCAAATGAGCAAATTCCAACATGATGTAACAAGCCTTGTTTTCCTAAATTCCTTCTGGGTTGTTGTGTGCAAGGTGAGATTGCTCTCCCCTTTCTACATGCTTCATAGTATACCGATGACTTGCAACTATTCCAACTATCACTGTTTTAAAACCTGTACACACTTTCAGTAAATCCGTATATTATAACACAGCAAATATACATCCACTTTTTCTTTTAAAATATACATGTTCTACAATAATATCAACAAATTAAAAATCCTTCTCCTTTTTCTTTTCAAAAAATATTTTTTTATATCAGTACTGAACACACACACACATATATATATATATAAAACAAAATAAATGTCCGCTAATATCAACAATACAATAACAAAACTTAAATATATTCCAAACAACGGTAAACAATTTATAATACAATATTAATAAAAACTCAATAAAAACTCATAAAGAAATGTTTTCCATTATATTCATAATCATTTTCAACTCAACTTTTAAAATGGCATCATCTATTACCAACCAATAACACATGTAGATTCAAATATCCCACAATTCATTAATCCTAACATTTGCTGACTGTCTGTTTATTATCGTATTTTTATACCTACTAATAAAAACTGCCTCTTTAATTTTTCTTTTTTCATTATATCTCTCTTGTCCTAAAATTTTTATTTTATTTATATCAAAATTAAACTTAAAATTACAATTTCTATCGTGATCATAAAAAACAGATTCAGTATATAACTTGACTTCATTATTATTATCATTACATATCTGTACATTTTTCAAAACTCTTTTATATAACAATTTATGTTCTTTAATTCTTTTCTCTATATTACATCTAGATTCCCCTATATATGATAAGTTACACCCACAAAAAAATCAATTAATATGTTTTCTGATGAAGGCTTTAAATTTTATTGAACAAAATATTGTTGCATCCTTTAATGGTAAATTTTATAAGATGAGTAAAGGCTGGCCAATGGGATTACCAATGGTGGCACAGTTATGCAGTTTTGTTTTGTCATATTATGAAGAGAAAATTTTAAACAAATTTATATTTATGGGAAATATTAAGATATATACGAGATATGTGGATGATGTTTTTATATGTGCTTCTTCAGAAATGATTTATAAAATTTTTGATGAATATAATAAATTAAAAGGTCTTATCTGGACTATGGAGAAAAAATATAATAACAGTATTAAATATTTAGATTTGATAATTTCAAGGAACAATAATATGATTGACTATAAATTGTTTATTAAACCTATTGAAACTAGAGGGTATATTCCCTATTTATCAAACATGCCACATAATTATAAGATGGCTGGTTTTAGGTCTTTTTGTATAGAAATAATATTTTGTGTAAATATGCATGTGATAAAAAGAAAAATATTTAAAATTATGTAAGTGAATTATTAAGTGTAGGTTATAATATAAAAGAAATTTATCAAGTGGTTTGTCAATTTAGTAAGAAAATTAATAGAAATACTGGTGATGAAGAAATTAAGAGTAAGAAGTGAATTTCTTTGCCTTTTTATAATAATAATCAAGTAAAATTTATGAAAAAAGTTTATAATGGTATATATAATGTTTCTTTTTATGGATCAGGTAATTTAAATAGAATGGTTAACAATTCAAAAGATAAGTTAGAAAAAAATAACGTGAGTAATATAATTTGTAGAATTTTTTGTGGGTGTAACTTATCATATATAGGGGAATCTAGATGTAATATAGAGAAAAGAATTAAAGAACATAAATTGTTATATAAAAGAGTTTTGAAAAATGTACAGATATGTAATGATAATAGTAATGAAGTCAAGTTATATACTGAATCTGTTTTTTATGATCAAGATAGAAATTGTAATTTTAAGTTTAATTTTGATATAAATAAAATAAAAATTTTAAAACAAGAGAGAGATAATGAAAAAGAAAAATTAAAGAGGCAGTTTTTATTAGTAGGTATAAAAATACGATAATAAACAGACAGTCAGCAAATGTTAGGATTAATGAATTGTGGGATATTTAAATCGACATGTGTTTCCGGTTGGTAATAGATGATTCCATTTTGAAAGTTGAGTTGAAAATGATTATGAATATAATCGAAAATATTTCTTTATGAGTTTTTATTGAGTTTTTATTTATATTGTATTATAAATTGTTTACCGTTGTTTGGAATATATTTAAGTTTTGTTATATATATATATATAATACAAAACTCCAATGTTTTCAACTGTTTTTATCTTCATACAGTCATTTTCAAGGATCTGAAACAACAATGTGAAATACATATTTATAAATAAACCTCAATTACATAAATACCTTCACCTTACATTAATATAAACAGTAACAAACATATTAAACATATATAATTATATTTTACTTACATCTCTCTCCCACTGCTATATTTTATTACTCTTTCTTTTACATTACACCTGGGTCTCGTTTTACACGATAGAAAGGTTCCTCAGAAAACATGCGCAAACGAAATCGCGCAAAAATAGACGTAACTTACATTGAAAATGGGGGAATGCGGTCTGTGATTTTTTTAAAATTCGCGTAAAAGCAAAGCACCAATGTAAAATTACTTTAAAATTCGCGCAAAAAAAAAATAATGAAATAAAATATGACTAATAAAAAATTTCAAATTTGAAAAAAATTGATACAAGACAAACTTTTTTTAACAATAATATTTAATTTTATTCAAAATAATATATTTTTATGCATAATTTACATTTTTTTATACACATTTTAATTATTATTGATATTTGCTGAAAAAACGTTCGTTTGCAAACTGAGGGAATACAACTAGCGCTAACTTCACACACATGTGTCAATAAATTTCTGGTGACAATGTAATTAGTAATTAATCTTTGAGATGATAATTTTATTAATTGTTTATGAACTTAGATTTACGATAATAAAAAGACATTTATTCACCACTGCTGGGAAAAATTTAATTAAAACTAACAACTAAAAATTAAATTCTTATTTTTGTCTTTAATTTTCAATTCCGTTTAAAAATCAAATTTCGTTTCACTGCTATTACTCACCTTTTAAAAATAAACTTGTGGACACTAAATGATTAATAATTGATTACATTCTTTTTTAAAAAGCAAAAACAGCATGTGATTTAAAATGCAAAATTAACACGCACAATGTTTGAACAAATTTACATTATAATCTTGTAAAATTTAATGTGTGTATACATAAAACGTGGAAATTATGATTTTAATTTCATTATTGCATAAAATCTTAGTATTATAAAGCACTGAAAATATTGACATTACTAAGATAAAAGTCGAATTCCAATAATGTGCTATTACTTTCAATATAATGTAAGTGCGCGAAATTTATTATTTAAAGTAATAGCACATTATCGGAGTTCGACTTCCAGTGAACTTCAAAATTGCATAACTTCAAACTCGTGTTAAATAAGTCCGCATAAAAAGAGACCCAGGTGGATTTAATTACAAATCTGTCTTAAAATCATCCAAGAAACTTTTTATACAAATTTAAAAACCAACCCTAATTTCAAATAACCTTCCCCTTTTTAAATCTTATCTAAAACCCATCTCAAAACTACATTCCCAAACTATAGCTTTAAATGAATATAAAACAAATATAAACATCTTTTTTTTTGTATACAAAAAAAAAATTTTAACAATTTACCTAAACCCATTAAACATTCATTTTAATTATATATTATTTTAGATTCCTTATCTACTCCATTAATTCTATTTAGAGTAGGATTATATTTTTTCATGCAAAATATTCTTTTACCACCCTTTCCCTGTAATTTTTAACCCTTTCCAACATTTTAATATTACATTCTTTACGACCTAAACCTTTACACCATATGTAAATATTTGAATTTTTGTCATATAAATGTTGTCTAAGTCTAGTTTTTAATGTATTCTTTGTTGTACCAATATATGAAATCTTTTTCCCCTCCTTCTTATAATTTAAACATTCAATTAAATAAATTCCATTCATTTTGTCAGTTTCTATATAAAAGATATAAATTATTAGCCAGTAAGTCCATTAGATATGGACAAATAACACAACAATTATATAAAAGATATAAATTGTCATCGTTAGTAAATCAATGAAGCAAAGTCAATATAACTTAACAGTACCATACCATTTACACCTTATTTGACACTTCATCAATACTTTTATTTATATTATTTGTATTACACTAACAGTTTCGACTATCCTGCAGTCATCATCAGAACTACAATATTCAAATATATAATTATACAATTATTACATTTATCCATATATATATATATAATTAATACACAATATAAACAAAAATAATTATACATTTTAATATGATCTTTATAAATAATCATTTCCCATTTTATTATCTTATCTTCTAAATAATTTTATCAGTATTTTATATTAATTTATTTTATATCACTTTATTTTATTTTTTAAATTTTTTAATATTATTTAATATAATAATTATAACTTTATCATTTATTTTACTATTTAATGCATATTATTATCATTTTTCTTATATTATAAAATCAACTTCTAATCTTGTCTTATTTTTATTAAATATTTCTATCAATTAACTTTACTCACATTACAAATTTTTATTTTTTTATTTTTTTATTACAAAAAATTACTTACTTCTTGTTGAGTCTATTACCAAAACCCAACTGACAAAAAATTCAAAATTTGTATTTGTTTAACCTCCCTCTATTGTCATTTTCTTTAACTATTTTTTTAACCTTTTTAAATTCTAATTATTACTAACAATTATTTATAAAATTATTGTTCTTACCCCGAAATCTCGATTAAGACTTGGTTTTATACTCTTAATCAAGATTGCTCCTTTAATTTTTCTATCCCTACTATTATTTGTGTTATTAATCATTTTTATACAATCTTTTTCAAACCTATGACCTGTTTCAAATGAATGCAAATAAACAGGTGATCTCTTATCATATTTATGCTGAATTAATCTGGTATAAATTGAGTTCTTTGTTTCTCCCACATAATTAGTTTTTATATTTTTACTTTTGCATGATTTGCATTCAATTTTATATACCCCATTTATGTTTTTTCTACTTTTCTTACATACTTATTATCCAATATATTAAGTGTATTCTTCCTTCTTTTATTCACTATCTTAAATTTATTAACATTATTAAACTTTTTGTTAATACTAATAATTATTCTATTCATACCTTTTACAATACTGTTATTATAAGTTTTAATACCTATATATTTATTTTTATCTATTTTATTTTTTCTACTTACTATCCCATTACTTGTATTAAATTTCTCTGCCAATTTTCTTATGTTTTCTTTTATAATTTTTTCTGGATATTCATTATCCCTAAACTCTTTAATTATTGATTCTATCTGTCTTCTATAATTTTCCTTATATGAGCAATAATTCCTAGCTCTATATATTCTTGAATTTACACTACTTATTTTATATTTAACATCTATATTTGAATACCAATTAGTTATATTGCTATCTACATTACTTTTTTTATATACAGATGTCTCTATCTTGCATTTACCATTTTATATGATTTTTCTAACAACCAAATATGATAATTTATTATCATTTTCTTTTTCTACTATAAATTTTATATTTTTATCTAACCTATTAATCTCCTCAAGATACATATCTATTTGCCTTTGACTCTTGTTGAAAATCAATAAATAATCGTCAACATATCTTTTCATAAAAATTGAACCATTAATACTATTAATCATTAAATTTTCCATATATATATATAACTAAGTACCCCACTCAATGCCCCTCTTATTAGTAATCCTTTATTTTGCTTATAATATTCTCCATTAAACTCAAATGTAATATCCTTACAACAAATTCTCATTATTTCTCTCAATTTTTCTATTGGTATTTTAATTTCTTTATATTCATCATCTCTATATCTTTTTATTGCTAACTCTATTGCTTCTTCCACATTTATATTTGTGTACATTGATATTACATCTATTTTTACCATAGTTAACTTATAATTACTATATTCATTTATCTTATCTTTAATTTCATTTATTAACTCTTTATTATTTTTAATATAAAAACTAGTTTTATCATTAATATATTTCTTAAGAATATTACTTGATAACCATTTAGATATTCTATCAAAATATGAATTTGTACCATTTATGACTGGTCTTAAAGGCACCCCTTCTTTAAATATTTTTGGTGCTCCATAAATTCTTGCCATACCACAATCTTTATTGCCCAAAAATGCAAATACTTTTCTATCCATTAAACCATTATTATATAATCTTTTTACTAACTCATAAATCTTCTCATTTTTTTAATTTTGTATCATCTTTATTTATTTTAATAAAATACTCCTCTTCCAACAATTTATTCATTTTACCAATGTATTCTTCTTTATTCATTAATACCAATTTATTACCTTTATCTGACTTTATAAACACTATTTCTTTTTCATATTTATCCAGTATTTCTTTAACCTCTTTTATTTTAATTACATTATTTAAATTATTTATCCCCTTATTCCACTTTTTATGTTTATTTTCAATATTTACTTCTTTTATTTTATATACCATATTATTCACTTCTTCTTTAAAACTTTCCATCCATAATTTATCCTTCATATCAATTAAATTATTAATATCATTATTTTCATAATAATATATACAATTATTAGTTTCTAAATACTTTTGTGCTATTTTCTCTACTAATGCTTGCACTTCTATTATATCTTTATTTTTACATACTCCATATGGTACATATTTTATACCTTTACCTAATATATATTTCTCTTCCTCACTTAGCTCAATATTTGTTAAGTTACAAATACTGCAGGACAGTCGAAACTGTTAGTGTAATACAAATAATAAAAATAAAAGTATTGATGAAGTGTCAAAGAAAGTGTAAATGGTATGATATGTTATAATAGAAATCAATGCATAGAAGAAGAAGAAGCAGAAAATTATATAACTTAACAGTAATAAATAAAAGAATTTATTTTGAAAGTTTTTATTAAAAACAATAGATTGGACTAAGGTTATTGTGCTTTTGATTCTTTCCTTCAATTGTGGAAGTATTGTACCATTATTATTGTTGCAACATGTGTTTGGCATTCTACCATGAACAAAGATAACTGAAAGAAAGGTTTATTTTATAAAATATAGTAATAATATGTAAAAAAAAATATATAGTTGTTTTATTATTTAATAAACAAGATGTATTATTTTTATTGTAGCTATCATGATAATCAATAAAAATGTAAATGTAGATTTAAAAAAAAAATGTAATTAACTATAAGTAGAATAGAAGAGAGTGGTGATATTTCTTCTGCACCTAATCTCAGTATGGCAATTGGAATGCCAATCACCAACATGAACTTAGTAAATGAAAAAAATTAAAGATTATATATAATTAAATATTGATTAAATTTCATGAAGTTTTCATTAGACCAGTGATATTAAAAGGCACCCTGGAAAACTTGATTCATTCCTTCCTTTCTACATTAACTCTTTCCTAGAAATAACTGCAAGTCATTGTTCATGGCTTCAAGTCACTCTAAAACTGGCAATTTTTATGTTATTGTAACAAATTTATGCTCATTTTAAAGCTTAAAAAGTACCGTAAGATGCTGCCCTCTCTAAAATTATTTTACAAGTAAAAAATTAATAATATTTAAATTTGGCACTACAACAATGGGAGAAGGCAGACTTTCCTACATTCTGATTGGTTGGTTCTCATTCGAACAAAAAAAGTGCACCTGTCAATAATTTTACCACTCCAACTTTTTTGTTTTGATTTTCAAAATAAAAATAAATGCTTTAGAGTGTTTTTTTAGTATTTTTAAAACATTTTTTTACATATTATAAATTATTTTGATAAAATATGCTGAAAATATCATTATTTTAGAAAAATAGTTAAGATTTTAGTAAAAATTCTTTACTTTTTCATGAATGTAAATTGAAAAAGAAATCAGCGTTTGTCAACAATTTTGACAGTTGTCAACAATTTTCATTGCCCCAATCTCTTTATTTGATTTACAAATGAAAATGAATGTTTTAGACTTTTTTTTTTTTAGTTTTTTTTTTACATATTATAAATAATCGATAAATTATGCTGAAAATATAATTATTTTAAATAAATAGTAAGATTTTAATAAACATTTCTTTAAATTTTACAGGAATGTAAATTGAGGAAAAAATCACCGACATACTCGACATTTTCTAATAGGTTACAAATGTTCTTTTAAGGTTCTCCGCTATAAAATATTTTTATAATTATAAATAGAAATGTATTTTTGGAAAAACTTTCTTTCACTTTCCTATTCTGACAAATTATTAATTTGCTTTTTACAAATGAAACTAAAATGAATATAATATTAAAAGATGAATATATTTTACTGCTGATTCTGTAATTGACTAATCAAAAGTTTAGAACTTTAATTCACTAGGCCAATAGAAAATTGTACAATTAACTAGCAGCAAAGCAATTAAGTCTACATTTTTTTTTAGCAAAGGAAAATAAGTCTGAAGTTTATAATCAAATATTAACCATCTTTTAAAATAATTGTTCTTAATTAATATTTAAAATTAATCTTTTAAATAACTTTTAAAAAAAACTATACAACCAGTTACACTTTTATACATATATATAAACTATAGATTTACTAAAGTATTTTTTTTCATGTCATAGCATCGGTCAGAAGGCAAAACCGCAACAACTATCTGCAACCAACTGCTTGCTTGCAAGGCTGCTGCGCTGACCACTCATAGGGCCCTTGTGCATAATGTGTTATAAATAAGTGTTGATCTGCTTGTGTGTGGACATAAAAAGCAATCTATATAAAATCCATTTGTTATCTAGTTATCTGCAAAGCCATTTTATTTCATATGATTAGCCATGTTTTTTATCAGGCAGATATTACTTTATCTCCAGTAACCTGGGTCATCTACTACTTGAATCGCAGTTTATTTACTCTTGCATGGGCTAGCTTTGGAAAAGCTTCTATGCTTTATTTTTTTATAGTTATCACTACATAATGGCAATGTTTTGGCCAGACTCATTTTCTCCTTTTAACCAGGGCTACCTAGTGCTCAAGGTGCGATCTTCATTATTTTGCAAGGACACATTTAGGAATAGCTTCCAATGCCTCTCTATTTTATTAAAACTTATAGCCCTTATTTTTATTTTCAATAGACTTGTCAGATGTTTGGGATCTGGATACACACATCTTAATAATAGTTGCATATATGTATAAGCTGGCTAATAAATAAATTGATAATCCTTTTAAAATCCTTACATAGAATGTATTAATAAAGTTTATACCATTACTAAAAAATTATTTCAAAATTTTATAATTAAATCAAAAGGGATACCATAAATTAACTGTCAAGGCTTTTAAAAATGAAGATATTCAATTAAACCATGTATAAATAAAGTTTGTTTCAAGGTATTCTTTGTTTTCCTTTATATTCTTTATTTTCTTTAGTCATGTATTAATAAACTTTGTTATTATTATTTTAATTTGACTGTTGTTTGTTCGCTGTTGCCTGTCTATCAATTGTGTAGGTAATGAAAATCTCTCTCCCTGATCTAGTGGCAAGAATTTATTATGTTAGGCATTAGCTCATCATCAATATGTAATATATGATTCAACCCAAATAAATTTAGGCTCATAAGTAGCTTAAGTGGTGCCCTCAAGTGACTGATATTCAGGTTGGCTGTCCAGTACAATATTCAGCAAACATTTGAAACTTACTATATATATATAATCAAAACTACCCCAAATCTAAAATTAAACCAGACCAGCATAAAAATAATATTAAAACACAACCTAAGGTTTCACTGCTAATTTTAGATTTGGGATAGTTTTGATTTTATATTGACTAGTTTAGCTTTATGCTTGTAATGTTTATATATATATATATATATATATATATATATATATATATATATATATATATATATATGATGACCAATATAAAAAAAGTAAATTGTATAGCAAATATATATATATATATGTAAAAAAAAACACTAGTATTCATATAGTTTAAAGGAAAAAAAATATTTTATAAATTGTTCTCTGCTAATAATATTAATTGAATGGTCTATTGCTCAGAAATTCTGAAAAAAAATCAACAGCGGAAGTGGCAGAGGACACCATAGAACTTTAGGTTGTTATTGCACCAAATCAAGCAGAGCATTTTCTTTACTGAATCTCTTTATAAGAAATGATAGATTAATAAACTCTTCAGTACCATTGATTTGACAACAGTGTCTAAACAGGCATCTTATTAAACATGTAAATTGTGAAATAGCAGTTGATAATAAGATTTTTAATTATTGGCATATCTGTATATACTCTTTAAGTTACATTAAATATGTAAATTTAATGATGAAATAGTAAATCCAAATTTGAGATGCTATGATTAAGAGTGACAAGCTATTGTGAATATGATCAAATGTTACCTCTTGATTGCAGTATTCTGTTTCTAAAAAACTTAGATATATCAAATCTCTTACATTCCATAAAACATCAGCATTTAAGAACTGGATGACTATCGTTGAGCTCTATAAGAATAAATAATCAGGAAATGCATATTGCAGTAAAATGCTTTTGATGGATGAAAGCTGTTATTCAGAAAGAATTTTGGAGATATGATTGTCTATACTATCAGGTATTAAATAATAAGTTACATTTATAACTAATAATAGTTTAGAATGATGGAATGTATTAAAGGCCTTAGTAATTTATGTTGCAATAGCATACACATTTTTTTTTTTTTTGGAAATTTAAATTTATAATATTTTGTATTCAATCATGCTATACTGTATAGTATGAAACTAACGTATTATTGGCTTAATAATAAAATTATTCAGAAAACTTTTAATAAGTTTCTACATTTAGTATTGCTGATTTTATCTTAGCCTTTTTTATATTATTTTAAGAAATATGAATCACTTTTAATTTGAGCAGTTTGATTTGTGGTCATTCCCTTAAATATCTCTTATTTGTATCAACATTCTTAAATTAAATAAATTACTGAGTGAATTTTTTTTATATAATTTTACTTATTTTTTCTGAAAAATGCCACCATCAAAGTGTGAAAAACAGCATTGTGTGGAATACCTAGGAACTTTATAAACAATGCCAAAAGTGGGATGTCCAAATATGAAATGCTTAGATTTTCACTAGCATTGTATAAAATGCCAAAACCAAAATCAGCCAAGTATAAATTATTCACCCTGGGATATTTGATGTCTCAAACATTAGAAATAAACATTAAACTACACACTTAAATTATACATGTTTAACACACAATCAGCAAAATTAATGATTGAAAATGTTAGTAAATTTTATAAGTACATCTTCCAGTTAATTAATGAAGAGCAGAAAGATAATTATCAAGAAATTACTTCTATTCTTAAAGATTTAACTAATTTTAAAAGAGTGAAGAGTCTTGGTGCTTTACTTCAAAGATAATGGTGTAAAAAAAAAACATTATTTGGTGCTTGTATTATAGATAAAGATGACATTGGATGGCGCCGTTTTCACGCTAAAATTATAAAATATGAACATTCACGGGCCGTTGATTTTAATAATTTTTCCGTGCTTTTTTGTAATGCGAAAATAAAAACAAAACAAAATCGTCTTTTATAAATATTATTTTTTATTAACGTATACAATTTAAATGATAATAATAAATGTAAAATAAAATCAACAAATTAAAATTTGATTCGTGTTTTTCTATCATATATTTTTTTAATTGTGTTATGGCTTTTTTTATACATTTTCTATAGAATATTTTTTTACTTGTGTTATGGCTTTTTTTTAATCAATTTTCTATCGGATACTTTTTTGCTTGTGTTACGACTTTTTCTGTTGTTGTTTAACTAAAAAATAATAATCGTAATAAAAGTAAAAGTTGTTACGGTTAGATTTAGGGTTAGGTTTAGGGTTAGTTTTAGGGTTAGTGTTCTGTTTGTTTGTAATGCTAAAATAAAAAAATTCAAAATCGTAAGCATACTCGGACAGAAGAAAGAAACTCGACCTTTTTTAATCAACAACAAACACATACAAATGTCTTCTTTACTTATTAGACATGTTTATAATATTTGCTTTTTATTAAATTTACAAAAAAACCTATATATTTGGACTTTTCTTACTGGATATTTTTTTCGTATCACTCTTTTTTACTTCAAAAATATACAGATGGTAGAATCTTCTTTGTCTCGTGGAATGTTACTAACAGTACGTTACTTGACACGTTACCTAATTGCAACTCAATAAAAACATAGTTATTTAACATTTACCCAAATAAAAGTTCAATACAGTACATTGTAAAAAGTCTTATAATTATTGTTTTAAAAAATCTGAACATTTCAATAGTTTAAAATAATAAAAAAATCCAATGAAAACAACATTTCAACACAATTCAAATACAAACTCTCTCATCAAACCGTAATTATTTTATAAACTGTGCGAATTCGGAAAATGTAATTGCTGCTTAGCGACATACATGCTGTATTACGACGCGACATAGCGGCCTGCATTCTGTAACTCAACAAAAAAGTTGTACTATAAAAAACGCGGGTTCAAACATGTCGGCCGCGGAAACAGCATTTTTATGTGTTTTAGCATAAAAACTGCACCATAGAACGGCGTCTTTAGCTATAAGATGAGTACCCATTATTTCTTTCTTGACTTGTTTGATATTTATACAAAATTCAGCATTTCACTATCATCATTACATGCTATCTTGTTACTCTTAGATTTTTTCATCAGAAGGTTTGTCAATAAGAAATAATAATTATACTATACTTGATATTAAAAAAGTGAAACTCCAACATAAAATCAGAAATTCAATGTATAGGTAATAATAACAATCAACTCTTAAACTATCACAATTCTCAACCTACAGTCAAGACAATCTGCTTATACAATAAAGTTAATAGTTTAAGCGTTGATTGTTATCATCTACATTTATAAACCTATTAAAGCTTTGAGTAATTGGCTGTATTGTCTTAATGTATAGGTAAACATTAATTATTTAATTTAAAAAAAAAAAAAAAAAAATTTACAGTTTTTTTTTCTTCTATTATTTTATGATACAGGTTAAATAAGAAAAATCTCATATCTTGAATTTTATATTTCTTACATTTTCCCATGCATCTTTTAATAACAGTCTTTTTCATAATTTGTCATAAAACTATTTGTCATTCTTTGCCTGGGTATTCTAATAATGTTTAGAGAAAGTAAGTAAATGGTTAGAATAAAAATGAAATTTCATACTTTTCCCAAAAATGATAAGCATTGTATAGAATGTCTAGATATTCCATATAATGTCAATTTTCATACTTTGCCAATAAAAAATATATAAAAAGTTTAATTTTATAAAGCTAGGATCTTCAAATGTGTATAATTAATGTTCATTTACTTAGAAAGATTCAGTAAAGGCTGTAAATCATTTTATGACTGACAATAAATAATTAAATTCTATAGGCTAAAGAAGTTGATCTGGTTCATCTACTCCTGAAATAGTTTTCTTTACATGTCTTTACATATACGTTTGATGATAGAATTTCTAATTTTATTTGATTAAAAGCAGAGTAAAAAAGTATTCCAAACTTATAGTATACTGATGGTTGTGCTATTTTCTTCACTTCAAAAGATAATTTACAGAATGTACTTAACATTCTCAATAAACATTTAAAATTTTCATTTAATAATTAATGTTCAAAACACAAGTTCTTTATCAGACAGTGATGGAAAAAAATCCTCAACAATTTTTACTTGGATAGTTGATGGAAGAAAAATCCTCAGCAAATTTTTAATTTGGATAGTTATCAATTTGGGAATAGAAATCAATTTAAATACCTTGGTAATTTTTATAAGTATTTAAAGTTGAACTTAAATTTTGAGATATAATACACATTCCTATCTTCTACTAATATTTTGAACAAAATAAAGATAGGGTATTTCATACAATTGTAATTAAATTAATTGCATATAGAGCTTTTAGTTTAACTAATTTATAAAATGGAAATAAGATTTGGATATCCTATTGATGCAATATAAAAGCATTTAAAAATTTTGATTTAAGGATGCTCCATAAAATTTTAAAAATGCAATGGTATGGGTAAAGCCATAAAACCAATATGTTTTTTTGATCTTTCTGAATGTGATATTACAGAATCCACTACACAATGGCAAGACATCCTAATAGAATGTTTTATAATGAACTTGACCGTGGTTTTCATGGAAGGGCTAGATTCTATCTGTGTTATAAGGATTATCTCAAAGACATTCTAAAGAGATGCAATCCCAATTTATCTATTGGGAAGATGTGACAGTGAATAAAATATATTGGAGAGCTATAATTAGACATGGTATCAGAAATAAACATTTACTGCTTATTTCTTTTCTCACCATTAAATTTTATAGATATGTGCATATTTACAAACTATTAAGGTTACACATTCATTGTGTTGTATGTCATAAGATAATCTGTCTCAATATATATATAATAAAATTGTTTTATGTTAATAAACCAATTTTAAAAAGACTTGAGAATGAAATGGAAAAAAAAAATCTATATAACATTTAAATTATTTCAAAGGTCAAAATCATTATCATTTTCAATCATTATATTTTCATTGCCCAATGTAAGCTTCTTCAGGTTTAAACCAGTCTTTGACTGATCCATAGATTCTTTCTTCCCTAAAAATTCCTTATATCATCTAGCTATATCATGAGTGATAACTTTCTAGGTTTTTTAACAACTCTTGCAATACAGTTTAAGACTTCAATTGTTCATTTATTGTAATATTTGCTTATGATACGTACAATACAAATCCATTATAGCATCTCAATTCTTTCAATGTTGTCAGTGATACGTATTTGTTTTTGTTTTGTTTTTGTTTTTTGTTTTTTCAATCAATCATTTATTGTGTTTTATATACATCTATGAAAAGAGCTAACATCAAGCAGAAAGATTAAAAACTTTTAGAGGATTATTACAGAAAAGAAAAAACTAAAAAACACTTCTTGAAAAGTATTTCTCTCATATTGGCAAAAATGTGTAAAGATAGATGGTCTTATCGATGATACAAGTAATTTTATTTAAAACGTATATATATATTAAAAATCTGACTTTTTTTTTTAAATATCCATTAATATTAAAAAAAATTAAGTATTTCATTTCCAATTTGAAAAGTTAATAATATGCTACACTAATTAAATTTTTATATAAATATTTATATTTATCAATCTTTTTCCAGTGTTATATCTTTTAAAAATAGAATACTAATAACTAATAATCGCTTATTTCAAACGGTCAGGAAAATCAACAGATGATCAATTATTAAAAACTTCAAACACTGTTATAATTTAATAAAAGAAAATCAATAAAGAATTCACAGAAATAAGCATATGCTTATCTTCATTGGCTTTAATAAACTTTATATCAAATGAAAAGTTGAAGTACATTAATTGTTAAAAGTATTCTAATCTGCTAAATTAAACAAAAACTTCAGATATTAACTAAAAATGTATTAAAAATAATTTTTGAAGTCAAGTTTATTAAAATGAAGTGGAGTAAAATTTTAATAATTAAACAAAAAGTAAAAAGAAAAGATTATTTATTATTTTTAATAAGTAAAGATGACAAATATATGTATAAACAATAACATGGTAATTCTAAGAACAAATAACCCATAGAAAGCAAATTTTTAAATCAATGAAAAATTCACTGAAATCAAAATATCAGATGGAATATGTGTTATGATACATACTAATTTACATTATACATACCCTTATCTAAAAAATTAATAAAGCATTTTTAGAAGTAAATAATAATAATTATATGGTTAGTGGATCAGAAGATCATGTGATAATCTATCTGGCAGATTGACTTAGGACTATATTCTTAAATGCTTAACTATTAAACCTGCACAGCTATGTCAAACTACCAAATTATAAAGCCTAGTATTATTGAAAGTTTCTAAACACTTCAAACAACACAGGACACTTTATAAAATGAAATAATTATATGTGTTATGAAAGGAAAATAATAGAGAATATTATAATTTATATAATATTAGTATCCAGGACTACTTTAACTTACATAAAATTATATAACTGTTTGATATCTAGCAGTCTGAAAAATATTAACTTTAAAAATTAAGTATTTTTACACCTTAAAAGCTCATCACAAAAATACAATTAAACTATATTAATTAAATTTCTATTCACTAAAAGCAACTTTTTTGAAGAAAAATTTAAAACATCAATATCTGAGACCTTCCAAATATGTTTAAACTTCAAGTTTGAATTCAATATTTCAGACATTAATATATAAATAATGGGACAACCCATATCATCAGATAGAATGTATATGTGCAAATAACTAAACTTAATACAAAATCTTAATGCTTTCTTTTTTAAAAATATATTTATTTTTGTATATTCTGAACTATATATAATTATTTATTTATTTATTTATTTATATTCTAAACTATAACTATTAATGAATAAAAACTTTGCATAACTAATAAAAGATGTTCCCCTGAAATGATTCTATAAATCTAGTATTTTAATTCAGAAGCTAGGTATTACATATATCATATAAGTTCTTATTTCACAATGAATTCAGTAAAAAATGTTTTAGTACATAAAATTATACACATGCATTTTGATGCTTTATTCATACTTTTTAAATAATAAAATTAAGAACAATGGGTGCAGGATTCTTTATCATTGGTGTAATTTTGGAGTATTCAAAAAATAAGAAAACTATCTATACTAATCAAAATTTATTTCTAAAAATAATGAAGATATTTAAAATATAAATTGACTCATAATATATTAAGAGATATTGAATTCTATCTCTCTCAGCATTTATGTAAACAAAGCTTGTTAGTGCGCTATTGGTAAAGCTGCAGCTAGTGATCATAAAATACAAGCTATGAGCAAGTCAAGAAATTTATAACTTGTTTTGTTTATCATAAATGTACCCTTGAAGGTTTTTGCAATGATATAGATTGCAGAGGCTTTTACTATATGGTGAAAGTGAACTGAATTCAGACCTATATAGCTATCTAGTTTGTTTGACTGGATTTGAAGATATTTATGTAAATGAGAAATTCATGCTTTCAGGCTGATAGAAATGTGTTTCATAAAAGCTGATTGTAGCGTTGGTGTTTAGATCTAGTTTTTAGTCTTCCTACCTTTTACTGACATAAGCCAACTAGCTCGAAACCATGGTTTAAAGGTTGGAGACAATGAAAGAGATATTGAATTCTATCTCTCTCAGCGTTTATGTAAACAAAGCTTGTTAGTGAGTTATTGGTAAAGCTCCATCTAGTGATCATAAAATGCAAGCTATGAGCAAGTTACGAAATTTATAGCTTGTTTTGTTTATCATAAATGTACCTTTGAAGGTTTTTGCAATGATATAGATTGCAGAGGCTTTTACTATATGGTGAAACTGAACTGAATTTAGACCCATATAGTTATCTATTTTGTTTGACTGGATTTGAACATATTTACGTATCTGAAAAATCCATGCTTTCAGGCTGATAGAAACATGTTTCATAAATGCTGATTGTAGAGTTGGTGTTTAGATCTAGTTTCTAGTCTTCCTATTCTTTACTGACATGAGCCAACTAGCTCGAAACCATGATTTAAAGATTGGAGACAATGAAAGAGATATTGAATTTTATCTCTCTCAGCGTTTATGTAAACAAAGCTTGTTAGTGGGCTATTGGTAAAGCTCCATCTAGTGAATATATATATATATTGTACCCTATGGGTAGAACCCTCCAAGACCAAAACAGTACTAGACAATGTTCATATTTTTATATTGTACTATCCATCAGTATTTTAGGGTTTAAGCGATTTATTACTTCATATTTGGTGATCAAATTACATTCACTTTAATAATCCCTTCATTAGTATATATCAAGTAATTTTATCGAACGCAATTATTTTTCATGGTCACACAACCCCACTTAACATAACTAAACTTGAATATTAGTTGAGGACAGAACCAACTTTTAATTTATTTCAAAGGTTCTAAGATCCTATACAAGAATCCACTGGCCTAACCCCACCCCCTATCTTTATTGGATATTATTATAAAATTATTTGCTATACCCAGAGAATTATACTTTTTAATATGGCATCAGCAATTTATTTGGTAAAGTAATAGTTATTGAATTTTAAAAAGTTTATTTTATTAATAACAAACTTAAGTAAACAACAATGCAAGTTATATTCCTATGATTTATTAACTTTTTATTGTACAAAAATCAGCTTGGTCAAGTGAGTTAAAACTCTAAACTTTTGATTGGTCAATTACAGAATCAGTAGTAAATCTAATTTCATCTTTTAATAATATATTCATTTTACTTTTGTTTGTAAAAGGCAAATTAATAATTTGTCAGAATATGAAAGTGAACGAAAGTTTTTTCAAAAATAAATTTCTATTTATAATTATAAAAATATTTTATAGCAGAGAACATAAAAAGAATGTTTGTAACCTATTAGAAAATGTTGAGTACATCAATGATTTTCTTTCTCAATTTACCTTCATGTAAAAGTGAATAATTTTTACTAAAATCTTAACTATTTTTCTAAAATAATTTCTTTCAGCATATTTTATCAAAATAATTTATAATATGTAAAAAAATAAAAATAAAAACACTCTAAAACATTCATTTTCATTTCCAAAATCAAAACAAAGAAGTTAGAGCAGTGAAAATTATTGACAGGTGTTCCCTTTTGTTCAAAATGAGAACCAACAAATCAGCATCTAAACAAGTCTGCCTTCTCCCATTGTTGTAGCTTCACATTTAAATATTATTGATTTTTTATTTGTAAAATAATTCTAGAGAGGGCAGCATCTTACTGTACTTTTTAAGCTTTAAAATGAATGTAAATTTGCTATGATAATATAAAAAGTTCCGGTTTTAGAGTGAGTTAAAGCTCTGCTCGAGTTTACTTGAACCTAACAGTAAAAGAGTTAAGCTACAATTATTTTAAGAACTAAATCTAAGAGAATAACACTATAAAAACAAATAAATTCAAATGGTTATTAAACACTACTATTTTCTAAGATTCACATTCTTTTTTGCATAGTCTGATGCAATGCAGCATTTACTATACTTATAGTTCAAGAAAGTTATTACTTTTAAGTTATGAAATGAAGTCTCTTAACAAAAAGATGAATTGTTCAATTTATAACACTGTGTAATTATCATTCATGGTCTTTTGTTCTTTTGAGAGAGATCCATTATACTCTCTTATCACAGCTTCTAGGTAGTCCAGAGTTCCAAAATTTAGGTAGATTATGGTTTCCTTGGCTTTCTAAGATTTCAGGGAGGAAATACTATCAGCAAATGAACTTTCTCTACTTACACCTATAATGATGATTCAATATATCAAAAACTCACTAAGATGCATGATGAATGTGCTTTTTATCCCCCTCCCTGATTTTAGTCTGCTGAGCACATCCTGCTGATATCTTTTAACTTTGACCAAATTTAAAAGTAATTTTGTTCCCAAAGTCATCCTTTTCCCCTTTGGTGGACATCTTTGATGACCGCGATGGAATGCTGTGACTTTATCTTTCAAGTGCTGCTAATTAATTTGCAATAAGAATTTATATTCTTATCTTAGCAAACATCAAAGTAAGGTTTGGTTATTCTCTTTATCTCTTTTTTTTTCTCTTTAAGGTAATATATATATAACCTACATTGTCAAAAAAAAATACATCGGGTATTTAAAAAAAAAATTTTGGGGGGTGGGGGGATTTGATAATTTAAAATTCTAAATTCCCAATACAAAATTATACCAAAAATACAGTACAATACCTCTGCCATCGAGGACAACAATAAAATAGGGTGTTAAACCTTGTTTTTATTCTTAATAACCTTTAACTTCTCAGTTTATTATTTATCTATCTGCTGACTGTTCTATGTGGTGTGTGGCTATAAAGCTCACATTTTAGGGGTTTAAAATGGTGCATCAAACAAAGAATATTTCCATGTTCATGGTATGGATATAATATTCAGAGCCCAAGTTTGACCAAGCTGGAGCATTGCTCATCCATTTTGAGGCTTATCTGCTCATGGTGACTTGGTCCACCCTCCCTCTAAGGGCATTTAATGATCCATCCTACCATACTTAATGAGGCATAGGAATTTCTGGGCTATGATTTTCCCTTACTTTCATATGCACCTCCCCAATTACCAATGACTCTCAGCTTATTCTTCCCAACTCAATAAAACTTTGTTACCTAATCTCTATCCAATTTTGTTTACCATTAAAGCATGCTGATGGTATGCAGGTTTTAAGTCTGTCTGGTTTATGGTCTACTTTATCTCTTTTGATATTCTGGAGAGGGTAGAGGTGATGGTGATCGAGCTGTTTCACTATGTTTCTCACACGAGTCTCTTAACTTTACATCAAGATCTTCATCCTTATATTTATCTTGGCTTCTAAATTTTTCCACTAGAGATGGAGATCTTGCACATATTGCTTTCCCTTTGTTTTTAGCAGTGGACCCCTTATCCTTTCTTTTATTTTCTGAAATATCTGTAAACACGATAGTATTAAGTTGGAGTTCACCCTTTCAGTTTAGTATTTTGTTAACGTATTTAAAAGTTTGTTCACCTCCAGTTTTATCTGTCAAATGCACTTAGCATTTTCACCATCTGTTCAATGGTCCCATATCATGTGCTGATCAACAGGTGTCCCACTGTGTTGAGAAAATTTTGATGGAAAATCATGATTTGTTTTTCTATCATTAGACATGCTGTCATCACCCTTCGTTGCACCACTTGTTTCCTAAAGAAGGCTACATACCATTGCTCTTCCTTGTATTTTTCCTGTGCTACCTTATTTTTGACAACCTCCTGGGGGTCCTCATTATGTTTTCATGAACACTTGACTGTATTGCATAAAAACCTCTAGTTTTTTGAACAGGGATTCCAAACAAACCTGTCCCTCGCTCAGTAAAAGACTCATAGTCACTGTCAGTTTGATGTCTCAGACATTGCATTTATTGCAAAAAACTTTTTGAGGCTATTCCATCTTGCCCATAAAATGTTTGTATTTTTAAAAAATAGGTTAAACTATGCTTGGCATGTTTTCCTTGCTTACTACTACATTCATCTCTAGACTCTCTTACTTGTCTGTTTTTACTTCCCCCGATTCTATACTCTATGCCTTCTTTACTATCTTCTTATCTCCAACTAAAACTTTTCTCTCATTTCTTTAAATTCTGCCTTAACTTCTTCTTTGAACATGCTTATTTCTTTTTTTAAATTCTGCCATCAGCCCTTTAAATATTTTTCATATTAATTGCTCCATGTCTTTTAGCTCTTCCTTTTGATCTTCTTCCATGGTCTTATTTTTTCCACTTCTTAATTCCATACACTTCTACTTCTATCAATTTTATATCTTCTTTCTATCTCATATATTATGCTTAGTTTTTATTTTATTTTCGTATTTTTATTTCATTAACACATCTGCTGACGTCTTTCCCTCTGTTGACATTTTCCTTCAAGCAATTATTTCCCTATCATTTTGACTACTCTTTTTCCCCTATCTACATATGCGTTGTTGTTGTTTTTTTTTTTTGAAACATTTATATTTAAAATTTTATACTTTTATAATCCCTATTCTTATTGAGCCGATAATTTTGACCGGCTCATGTTATATTTTCTGTGCATGTAAATTACATATATACACATATGTATATTAGATAAAATAAAAAATAAATGCGGTGTGTATAGAAAGTTTTTTTTTTGGTATTATTTATTAGATTTTTATAGTAGGTTTTTGGTATTATTTATTAGTTTTTTATTGGGATTTGAAAAAAAAAAAAAAACAGATAGAAAAAAGGCAAATGGTAGATTAGTTATTTTTTTAATTGGATTGAGAGATTACATCAGAAGTGATATTAAAAAAGATATATAGATATATTTGTTTTTGGAAAACAATTTTAATTAAATTTTCTAATCTGAAGGGAGGGGAGAGAGAAAAGAATTGTAATTAATTCTATTGTCGTGGCTTATAGTTGGGAGGTGTTAAAAACAAAAATAAAAGAAATGCAATCACTGGCTGGGAACGTGATCAAATAAAAGGACAATGGATAAAAAAGACTATAAATAGGGAGAAAAACCTATTGTATTAATTATTAGCTTATTACTTTTTCTTTTAATAAAAAGAAGAGAACTATTATAGAAAAAAATGGAAATAAAAATGATTAAAGGTTAAACGAATAGAATCCGTCCCCAGCCGGGACACTACTTCATTCCTAGATTTTCATCGACTGGGAAACCACCTCATGAAACACCAAACCACATAGCAGAAAACAAGCTAGCTGGGGAACAAACTTCACTGCAGAGAATCAACTCCCAAGGGATAAGAAGAAACTCATATGGACATACACTGATCGATCAGAGTAAAAGAAATATTGTTATTGATTGAACAATAGATTGGTAAACTTAAAATATATCTATTTAGGATTATATTTAATCAGCCATGAACTATAAGTTGCGACAATAGAAGGGGTTTTTGTTATATATATTTATAATGCTTATTTATACATTACCTAATTAGTTTATTTAGAATATGTAATTTATTCATATTTGTATTTTTTATCTTTCTTTATGGAGAGTTTTTTTTTTATAAATTTTGACGAAATTTTCAAGACTATTGGGAGAGGGTAAAAATAATAATAATCCCATGAATGAAACCCAGAAATTGTTATCAAAATAGAATGGAGAAATGATTTAGAAAGTAAAAATGAAATGTTTTAAGGGTTGAGTAATTATTGAAAGAGAGGGTAGGGGGTTAGTGTAATAACTGACTCCTAATAATAAGCCGCTAGTCTCTATACTGGTCTAGATTTGGATCATTTTGGGATGCTTATATAAGTAAAAGTGCATGTTCCTTCGAGAACGAACGAAATACATATATTATTCTTCACCTTTGTTTTTTTTTTATTATTATTATTAAAAAAGAGAGAGAGAGAAAAGAACGATCATGTTAAGAGTATAGTAGGGAGGAAGGTAGAGGGGAATTATTAGTGATTTGTTTTACAAATTGGTCTTGAATAAAAAAAAAGTAAATTATAATAAAGCGTATTATTAATTGAAACTTATAAAAGTGTACTTGTTTGTTCCTTTAGCATTTATATGTGATGATAAAACTTATTATCATATCGTATTTGTACATATTAAAAATACAATTGTAAAGGAGGAGTTTGGCTGCGTCTATCATACATATACAAATTAACAGCCATGAATATAAGATTCTCTTAATTTCGTGGCTCTAGGTTCTTTTCCTAGTAGCGCCTTCGTATAATAACGATTCCAGCTTTAATTAAAATTTTTAATTCCCAGCGTACGATCTTTTAGATACAAAAAGCAGTGGCACATTATCTTGTGTTCTGGGTGGGCATTAGGGCTAATAAGTACTCACATTGGATGATATTGCACCATTCATCGGTATCTTCGGGTTTATATAATTTATTAGTTGTATTCAGTGATCAAATTATGTTCCCTTTGATAATTTCTTTATTAGAATATGTCAGGTAACTTTAGTGAACACAATTATTTTTCCTGGTCATACAGACACTTAAATAATAGTTGAGGATATAACCAGCTTTTAATTTGTTTTAGAGGTACCAGGGATTCTATTCAAAAATCCACTGGGCTAACCCCCCCCCCATCTTTATTACTTATTATTATAAAATTATTTGCTACACCCAGTAAATTGTACTTTTTAATACAGCATCAGCAATTTATTTGCTAAAGTAATAATTGTTAAATTTAAATAATTTTATCCCGTTAATAACAAATTTAAATAGACAACAATGCAAGTTATATTCCTGTGATCTATTAAGCTATAATTATTTCAAAAACTAAATAGAGAAAAACAATATAAAATCAAATGAGTTCGAATGGTTATTAAATACTACTGTTTTCTAAGATTCAGATTCTTTTTTTATAGTCTGTTACAACACGGCACTTGCTATACTTATAGTTCAAGAAAGTGATCACTTTTAAGTTATGAAATAAATTATCTTACTGGTAGGATAAATTGTTCAATTTACCATGGATGGTCTTTTGTTCTCCTGGGAAAAATCTGTTATACTCTCTTATCGCAGCTTGTAGGTAGTCTAGAGTTCAAAAATTTAGGTAGGCTATAACTTCACTCTCAGCATTCTAACACTTCAGTAAGGAACTACTATCAGCAAATGAACTTTCTCTACTCACACATATTATAATGATTCAATACACTGTGGAGAGTAGCTTGGGGCAATTTTTGTGACTTCTTGGAAAAATCAATTTTATAGCAAACTGTTTTCTTTAGAAGATGAAGATCTAAGACTCTCCAAGAAGCATGATGTATTTGCTTTTTATCCCCCTCCCTGATTTTAGTCAGCTGCACACATCCTATCGACACCTTTTACCTTTGACAAAATTTAAAATAATTTTGTTCCCAAAGTGATCTTTTTCCCCCTTAGGTGGCCATATTTAATGACAGTGGTGGAATGTTGTGACTTTATCTTTCAAGTGCTGCTAATTAATTTCTGATAAGAATTAATATTCAAGTCAAAAATCAAAAAAAAATCAAAGTAAGGTTTATTTATTCACTTTATCTCTTTTTTCTCCTCTTTAACTTAATATATTATAATGGACCAGATTCCCTTAAGAAATATTGGTGAACACTTCTAACTATAGTCAGACTTAGGGTCTCCATATAGGGTGCCATGAATGACGTGATAAAAATAAATCTATGATTGCATCTATTTCAAATCAGATAATTTAATATCTAAATATTAACTATAAATATAATTTAGATCAATTCACCCAATCTTCATCTCTCTTGATTACTCCATTATGCTCAGTATTCAAACTCAGGATGGATTCTGCAATTAACTCTTTTCAGAGGTTCCATTAATATCCTGTAGCAATAATATTATTCAATGTAACTTCAATCAATAGATTCTCAAAATTACTTCCAACCAATTTATTATGATGTCAAATTATGATATATATATATATGAGTATTTAACCTTATTTTATTATGAAAATAAATAAATTAAATAAATCAGACTTTCTTAAAATAAAATAAAAATTTAACAATGTTTATTAATTCACAACAATTTAAATTTATCTTTATGTATATCAACATTTAAAATTATGAGTGCTTTTCATACATCTCTACTATATAAATATATACATTTAAAATGATACCTTCCCATATCTCTATAGTAAATATATATTATAACACAAACAATATATGAACAATTATAAAACAATAAATAAAATTTTATAATTTTGAAAAAAATTATAATAGTACTAACTAACTAAATTTAATTTAAACAATATAAATAAAAATGAAGATTTTTGTATTATCAAATCCTTTGGAGGAAATTCCAGTTTATGTGACCATCTCCCACCATCTATGTGTGGTCCCTATCATTGAAAGAATAGACCATTCTTTCAAGGATATTAATTGTTTATACAAAGAATAAATAAATAAATATTACTAAATTAAGTTAGTAATAAACAAAAATTTTGTCTTATCAAGTGAATAAATTGAATATGAAGAAAAATAAAATCTTACCTTCATATTAAGTTTACTTATTTACCCCAGTCAAGTCATTTTACAAGAAAGACCTAAATTTTTTATTAAAAAAAAAATGTAACCCAATGATCTTTCCAATTTATTTTCATCTAAGAATTTTCCAAACTAGATTATCCAACACAAGTAGATTTTGGAAGCAAAGGAAATAAGATATTTATGGATGATGATACCCAAAGATGATATGATATATTAAAGGTTTATGGTAATGTCCTATTTGTTTCCATAATTTGCAAAGTAATGTTCATTAAGAATAAAGTTTTTATTCCCTGGTTATCAAGCATCAGTGAGACAATCAATACACTCCGTTGTTCCTAAATATTCCTCTTGTGTAAACTTGACATCTTCCATAAATTATTTTCATATAAATTAAAATTGCATTTTGAATTATATAGATGAAATATGTAATTACACTGCCTTAAGTTAAAATAAAAATATTGGATCCTATGGCAAAGTGTCTTGATTCACAATGCATTTTAAATACTTTGTAATCTTCTTAAAATAATTTATTTGAATATAAATATTTTTTATATATTTATCTTCTTTAAAATTCAAGTTTACAATAATCTCATTAATATCACATGATCACTATTTCTTATGCTATCACATTACTATTATTAAAATAGGCAAAACTCTCCATACAGTAGTGCCACTCAGTGCCAACCAGAGTAATCAATGGATGCCAGAAGGCTTGTCCATAAAATCCCTATCTAGTGCCTACTCATCCAATATCCCCAGACTAGTTTCTGGCTTGTGGCCTTTGTCAGTAATGAGTTTTGGATCTGAGAGCACTGGACCTAGATCTTAGGATGTAATGCAACTCTCCAGCAGCCACCTTTTATCTCCATTTAACTACAAAACTATGAGAATAAAAATTGAAAACACAAAAATATTTTCAATCTAAACTCAATAGCTTATATAGTCATATGAGTCTGAACGCAGTTCAGTATCTATACATTTTGGTGTCTTTAGCTCTTTAACAACCATAGCCACCACTATCCTATTAGGCAGGACTGGTGTCAAACCACCAAACATCACATGATCACTATTTCTTATGCTAGCACATTACTGTTATTAAAACAGGCAAAACTCTCCATATAGCAGTGCCACTCTGTGCCAACCAGAATCAATGTATGCCAGAAGGCTTGTGCATAAAATCCCTATCTATTGCCTACTCATCCAATATCCCCAGACTAGTTTCTGGCTTGCGGCCTTCATCAGTGAGGAGCTTTGGATCTGAAAGCACTGCACCTAGATCTTAAGATCTAATGCAACCCTCCAGCCACCACCTTTTATCTCCACATAATTACAAAACAATGAGAATAAAATTTGAAAACACAATATTTTCAATCTAATCACAATAGCGTATACAGTCATATGTGTCTAAACCCAGTTCAGTACTCAAACATGTGATGTTTGGTGGTTTGACACTAGCCCTGCCCAATAGGATAGTGGTGGCTATGGTTGTTAAAAAGCCAAAGACACCAAAATGAATGGGCACTGAACTGGATTCAGACTAATATGTATATATAAGCTATTGAGCTTAGATTGAAAATATTACTATTTAAATGGAGATAAAAGGTAGCTGCTCGAGAGTTGCATTAGATCCTACGATCTAGGTGCAGTGCTCTCAGATCCAAAGCTCCTCACTGACAAAGGCCACAAGCCAGAAACAAGTATGGGATATTGGAAATATGGATTTTATGCACAAGTCTTCTGGCATCCTTTGATTTCTCTGGTTGGCACTGAGTGGCACTGCTGTATGGAAAGTTTTGCCTGTTTTAACCTCATTAATAATTTCTCTAATTACTCTATTAAAGATAATCTCATTTTTGAAATAATTATCATTAATATTAAAGAATAATTTATTTACTCTTTCCTTGAGTGATATTAGAGTTTTCTCTTCACAAAGATTTTATAAACAAGGAAAATTTGTTCAAACTATTGATCTATCTTTTTAATGTGTTCGGAATTCCAACACAGCAAAATAATTAAGCTAGTGACTAATATATTTGTAAAAGAATTAATTTGGAAAATATCTGTTTTAGCTTTTATAGTAGAATCAGCTTCCAGTAGCATGTATTAAATTTATTATTTAATTTCACGATTTTATATTCTACAATTGTTGAAAGTATTATAATTAATAATTGTATAATTGAATTCTAATTTCATTTCCTTCGTGTTTAGTTGCTAAGATACGACTTTGACCTAATGTTATATCTAAGTTTTACATCTTTGTCAGTGGTGTTAACCCTTTTCCCGCCTCTTACGAGGCTCCTCGTCGACATCTGACGTCACTCTAACTCTGCCAGTTCTTATGCTAAAATATTCGTTTGACAGGTATTGAATAGGTTTTTAAAAGTTTTGTAAGATGGTGCCCTCTTCCGAATTATTTTACAAGTAAAAAATAAAAAAAAACACATTTAAACCTAAACAAAGAAAGAACATTAGTTGTGATTGGTTGTTAGCATGCTCTCAGCCAAAAAAGACATTCTGATTGGCTGGAAAGAACAAAGAAACCGCCTGATCAAAGAAAATAAAGAAAAACGCTGAGATTTTCATTTTGAATATGATTTAAAGTATTATAAAAGTATATTTTGAGAAATTACAAATTATTTTCAGAGAGAATACTAAAAAAACAAAATTATTTTCGAAAAATATTGAAGATTTTAGTAAAAATATTTAAGATTTAGTAAAAAGAAATATTTACTTTTCTATAACGTAAAAGTCAACCTTTTTGTTTATATTATAGCTTTTATGTTGCTGAAATTGAATATTTTAGAATAAATAAATAGCAATTTATTTTTGAAAGAACTTTCGTTCTCTTCATAACCTGAAAAATTAGTAATATACTTTTTATAAACGTATCTGAGTTGAATTTAATATTATAGGCGAATATGTTTTAACAATAGGCTTTGTCTTCAGTTTGTGAGTTGGCCAATTAAAAGATTTGATTTTTACCTCATACAACCAATAATATAATTAGCGGTTAAAAGGTTAACTTAATAAATATTATACATATACTAATGATTGAAAAATAATCATTTTAATATTTAATTTTATTAAAATAACTATTCATTTGAGTTAAAATTTTATAGTTTAACATGTAAGTTATAACTATGGATATATGTATTTAAAGGAAAAAAGATAAATTAATCTAAATTCATAAATACACACAGTTTATATAACTAGTAACTTTTATTAACTACTCGCATTCTCTAACATAAGAGCGATGTTGTGCGCTCACTAATCTCAGTTGTCACCGCTAGGCGTTACTCTGTAATTACAAGTATTAGTTACAACATGACACTACTTATAAACTTACGTTTATATTTTTCAGTTTATATTTAGGTATTGCACAAAAATAAGTGTGTTTATCAAAACTGTAAGTTGCTCTTACAATATATAATCTATGTTGTCAAAAAATATATATATATTCAGACATTTAAAAAAAATATATTATTTTCTTTTGAGAATTTAAAATTCTAAATTGCCAATGCAAAATTATACCAAAAATATGGTACAATATATACATTAAAAATAGCTCATTGCTTCAAATAGAAACCGACAGCCATCATCTGCATAATATAATTTATAGATCCACTCATAAATCTTTTCAACTTATTTATTTATACAAATCTTATTATAAATGTGTTATATATAAGGATAATTAATGTTTACCAATGTTAAATTATTTAATAAAAATATTATAAAAAGATCAAGATGCCATACATAGTCTAGCAACAAATGATATGATATCATTATTAAACAACAGAACGGAGATAGGATATATAAACAGTTGGCAATCGATTATCAATAAAATTTAAAGTAATATACTTTCTTTTAATATTCACTTTTAAATACATTTATTCATTGTAAAAGAAAGCAGCAGACTTTAACAATCTTCATTATTCTAGGAAATAACAGTGTGCAGAATTATAAACGTCCACATAAAAAAAATTCTGCTTGATGGAAGCCTAAGAAACCTGATTAAATATCCAAACAATGTAATGGCCTAACATCGGGGAATTATTTTAGAACTTGCGTTCTAAAATAAACATTTATTTCACCATATTATTTGCAAATATATGTATATGTATGTGTAATTTTGTCAGAGACGACCAAACAGTTCATATCAAATATCAATTTCTTTTAACATTAACAGGAAATTAACAGATGTGCTAAATATATATGTATCACTAGGAATTATTCATAAAAGCCAATTTTGATTCAATTCAACATTGTATAATGCTAATGCATCATCTGTAATCACTTATTAAATCGCTGGATCTTACAAATAATTACTTGACTTGCATGTATCATTTACCCATTACATTAGCTGCACTGCCATACAGGTATAATTTGTCTGGCACCATAAGATGCCTTGAGTAATCACAGTTTTGGTGCTGATATTATTATTATTAATCTAACTTTGTGCTTTTACCAATTAATAGCCAGAACAAGCTCCAGTGCACTACCATACCAGAACAATATATATATATATATATATATATATATAGTTATATATATATATATATATATATATATATATAACTGCAAGAAGAAAAAGCACCATTATGTAATAATTGTATTGTTTGTAGTAGAAGCTTATGTGATGTTCAAGCACCGATTTGGAATGTTTTCTTACTCACTTACTAACTGATTCATCAAATTTTAGTCCCCAGTTTTTAGCATTCACTCAAAAGATGAAGAAAAAAAAATTAAAAAATTTTAAGGGAATGGGAGGAAAATGTTTAATAACTATACTGAACCAGATATTGCACAAAATAATGCCTGTTAATCAATATCTCAATGCAAAATTTTAGAGAAAAATAACTAAGTATGATCTTTTTTTAAACAAAAAAAGTTAATGGTTTATTACTTTGGAAGTCTTAAGACTTTCACATCATGATCTAATAGTGACTGAACTGAGCTATAATTCATTTAGTCTTAACATCACCACTCCATTACTACATCAGATGGCATTATAATCATTAATGCACTATAATTAATTGAATAAATGAAAGTGAATTAAAAATGCCTTGCAGAATAAAAATTAAATAGTTTCAGGATTTTAAATCAAAGAAGTTTAAAATTATTATTTTAAGTAGAGGAAAATAATGTTAAAAGCTGATAACAAAGAAGGTTTATACCAAATAAATTATATCTTTATTTTTGTGCATACTTTCATAATATATAAATGTAGTTGTTCTTTTTTTAATGCTAACTCTTTTTCATTATTATTAAATTATCAATGTTTAAATATTCTAATCAATCTATCATGTCACTACCTTTATTCAATATTTATATGTTTTTTTTTTTTAAATAGAATCTTAGTTTTTCATGTACTATAGAGCTATTGTTTAAGATTATAGATTATATGTATATACTAGAACATATTTTTTTTTAAATATATGAAACTTTTTATTATCATTATTTTACAAAAGTCGAAGGTTATAATGTAATAATTTTTTTACCATATGTAACTGTTGAAATATTTTTAATTACATGGAAAGTTCTGTTAATTTTATTTTAGAAATGTCACAGTCAGATGTTAATAAGACAGTAACTAATGAAAATTGTATGCTGTAAATGCTTTTTCCATTCCTAAAGAGATTTTTTTCTAAATGCATCTACAGAGGCAACCAATTACAATAAATATATGTGTTTAAAAAAAATAAAGCTTTTCCTACTTTACTTATTTTACAATAAACTCTTCTATCATAATCTAATGTTATACTTTATTTATTTTTAATTTAATTGTTTCTTTTTTTCAAATATTATAATTTAATTTTTTTTTTCCATTGTTTATTAATATCTGACTGAGATTTTTTCTAAAATAAAAATAGCTAAAGTTTGTATTTAAAAATATTTCAACAATTACCAATTAAATCTGCTAAAAAAATATTAAATTAGTATTTGAAATGGAATTCAGAAACAATCAACATATATCACTATAATATATAACATTTACTATAGTCAAGTATCAATTTGAGGATCTAAGATAATAAACAGAAATAAGTAATATCATTAATAAGATTATGATTCATTGTTTTAGAAAAAATACTCATCTTTTTAGCCTTTCTTTTTGTACCAACTACAATTTTAGAGTATCAATAAAATAAAACATTTCACTATCGTCAAAATATGTATAAGAGTTTATAATAAAAATAATCACAAGCTAAACAAATAAAGTTTATTTGTATAATATTGTAACAATGAACATCTACCACAGGGGTATGTTATGTATTACTTCAAGTTATAAGCTCTAAAACTAGCTATTCTTATATTTTTGCTTTCATATTGAAAGAGTTATTTCTATATATACAAACATCTATGAAAATGTTCTAATTTTTATATTTTTCTTATAACTTTCCAAACTTAATATATTACCATGTAATGAAATCTTTTCATCTTTAAAAAGAAAAAACTAATGAAGTAATAATATTTCTGAATAATTTTAAAAAGCAAGTTTTTTATATATTGCAGAAAAATATAACTACACATTTCATGAGGAATTATGAAATTAGCAGAAAATTGAATTATTAATATAGAGCATACATTGCATTTGTTTTATCTGTGAATCCTTACCACACAGTTTCAGTTATAAATGTTGCCATAATAAATTGTGTTTAGAAAATATCACTGCAGATGTCACTCAACTATTCATCTGCACAATACTTTGTTAATTAATTATATCTCCAATATGGAAATGATTAATATTATCGGTGTGAGAATTTAGTTATACTCAAAAACTATAATCATTTAAATATTCAAATATGAGTAAATTATTTACTTGTGCCATGTTATTTGACTTTTCAGACATAATTAGTATTTTCTATAGACATTCATTACTCAATATTACATTATTTTGTAAGAAGCTAACTTATATAACAATTGATGTTGATTCAAATTGAAAGAAAAATTAATTAAGTCTAAAATAAAGTCAAATTCAATATATTTTATTTTAAATAATAGTGCTAGAGCCAATCATAACCAGCATATAAGCAGAAATTGTCAAAATATTATGTTGTACTATATGATATATGAACCTAAGAAATTATTCAACCACAAATATACTAAAAATTCAAAGTTATTTTAATAAAGAAACTACAATACATAACATATCAGAGTGACTGAATGTCAAGAAATGTTGAAATTTAAGATTAGATAAGATCTAATCTTAGTTGTATTATTTAGAGATAAATAAATTATTTTTTTAAAAAAGATCCTAATAAGATGCTAATAACATGTTACATAAAAAATACTGAGTTAATATATATATATATATGTTCCAATAAATTCATAAATCTTTACCAATTTCTTATTTTAAAAACTTTTCTTTCACTAGAATCGAAGATCCTTAAATCAGTTTGTTGCCAACACACTCAGCCATTACACAATGCTAATTATTATTAAAGGTTTTATTTAAAAAATTAGGAAATAAAAAATTTCTAAAGTTTAATCTCACTTATTTATTAACTATATTCACCAGATGTTCCAAATATTGACTGCTGAAAGTTTTAGCATTTTTCTATATTTGTTTCATCCCTTTGGCTAAGAATAGTTAAATGTTCGTTTACAAACACAGATTTCTTAAGACAAAGTTTATTTAAAAAATAGCACCATATTATTTTGAATAAATTATGATACAATATCTATCAAATATCAATCATTTCATGCTTTATATATGTAAAATCATAATATAATATTTTAAATTACTATAAATAATTAATTAATTATGGGGAAAAAAATCAAAGTTGTCACAATCTAACATTTTTTGAATCATTAAAACTTGAGAACATTTAGAAAAGATGAAATTTAAAATAATTAATTAACAAACTAACCAGAATTTCAAAGTGGAGATCATTAGAGATTAAAATAAAAAGTTTACTTTTTCTTATTTAATTCTTAGAAGACCAAAATAACGAAGATTTTTCTCTAGAGTAAAATAAAAGTAAAGAATTTCAAAAGATCCATATTTGAACTTTTTTGAACCAATTTAAACAGGAAATTACTAGAAATCAGTGGTTTTTGTCTAATCTAAGTAAAACCAAATCATTAGAGAAATTCTAATTTTAATCACAATTTCAGATTCTTTCCTATTTACAATTTCTTTTATACCATTGAGAAACAGTAAATAACTTGATTTATTAATCTACAATGCTCAACCGTACACAGTCTTTATCCTTTTATTTCTTTATGGAAATTGAGTTATGCGTGTGTTTCGAAAAAGACATTATACACGTTCACATATATATGATGTATGTACATAATATAAGAGTTTGGGTGGTAAATTTAATAGGTAAAAGCAACCTAAAATTACAAAGACGTTTTCTACTTAAAGTAGAAACCATCATAGTAAAAGTAAACTATGGAAATATGATATCACTGTGATTGATAAAGGCTGCATCATATTATTATCACATTTTTGAATTATAGAACAATGCATTGATATTTGATCAACTCAGATTAATTTAGAAACGTTATCTTCTAATTTGTAATATTCATTTTCTGAAAAATTCTTATAGTCAAGTAAGATGATTATGACCTTTATTAATAAAGGTAAATATATTATTAATAGTTAACGAATTATTTAACAGTAGATTAATTGCAATCAATTATTCAACTTATCAATATTTTCTTACTCCTTCATTATCACACTGTTAAGTTTTGTGTGTGTGTGGTTTTTTCTTTACTTTTCTACTCAAATCAGGATAATATATTGTAAGGGTCAGATTTGTACATTCACATAACAAAACCTAGAGTCCAGATAAAATACCCTAGGAGGATCTCATGTCCAACCAAGCTTCAACCTATACACTAATGCTCCGTGGCTTAACACCCTATGAATGACATTTCTGATGTTACACATGGTCATTAATTTATTTTGTTAGCCAATTCGAACAAGGGATATGAGATTCATAAACTGACCACCCATGCAATACCAAACTGGGTTAATAAACCAATAATATGTTAAACATAAAGCAATATTAATATTTCTTATAATGCATATCTAACATATATCTAATCAATAATTTTAATTGGAATTGGAATATGGGTAAAATAATAATGAAGATGGGGTAAATTTTAACAAGTTTTATTACAAGTAATAAAATTGAAAAATAAAATAAAATACACACATAATTAGAAAGCAAAATATATATGTGATTTGGCATATGCAGGCATTATACAATGGAAAGAGATTGGCTAAAGTATTATAGCATATAATCTCATTAGAGTACGTCTAATAGGTTTGTGTGCAGTAAATTAATTATGCCTATGGAGAATTAATATGCCAAATACTATTTCTGTCTTATGGTTTGCTAACTAACAAGTAACAATACTAGTATTTCTGTCTTATAGTTTGCTAACTGACAAGTAAAATACTAGCCACTACAGCACTAATATAGCTGCTATTTACATAAATTAAATAAGCTTTGAGCACAATAATAAAGTTCGAGAATGATGCAAATCTGAATTCATAAAACCAGATATTCTCAAGGTTTCTAGTAAATATATATATATATATATATATATATATATATATATATATATATATATATATATATATATATATATATATATATATATATATATATATATATATAAAGAATGAACAGGTTAAATGGGCACTACAAATAATTTGCTATGGCACTTTAGTAAATATTATTAAAGAGTGGTAGTATGAATGAGCAATTATGTTGACATTTAAGATGTGTGGTCCATTTAGAACTGAAAGGCTTGCTAATGAATTAATTAATAAGAAATATGAAGTCTGGAACTCAGATAGGTTTATTTAAAGACTCTGGGTCCTTGTGTTCCAGTTCTATATGTGATAGCCTTATCCGAACAATATGCTACCTAGATGTGACTTGAAGTCTACCATGGATGAGGGTAGCTGATAAATGGAGTGATCTCTGTCATTAGCCCATGAAAATTAGCAAGATCCACAGTATATATATATATATATATATATATATATATATATATATATATATATATATATATATATATATATATATATATATATAATATTTGTAAATATACATCTGCAATACACAAGGCAATATCACAAATATTAAAATTAATTAATGGTGCCTTAAAACAGATAGCTAACATCTGTTGTAAAAGCCAATTCATAAATTAAGCATATAATTATAATGCTATAATAAAAAGGACTAAATTAATATTACTAACCTCATTTAATAAATCACTAATCTGCATCATTAATCAGATTCTATGAAGAGGGGGAAGGTATATTTGAGAGAGTTATAATTAATAATAAACTATAAAATATACCTTAACAAATTGTTTAAACTCAACTTATAATTATAGGACTGCAAATCATAATAATTATTTAACAAATATAAATCTAAATCAATTTATATTGCAACAACAATCACATGATAATCAGATATTATTTAAATATAACATAATTTTGAAACAGAGCATTATTAATATTTATTTATTAAGTCAAAAATATAAATTATGATATCTTAGATACAGAATTATTAGAATTGAATATGCTTGCTGTTTCAAGGTACATTTGGCATATTATCACATATATAATAAAAATGAAATTTTATTAACTAAAATTTATAAAATGCCATAGGCATCACCACACCTGAAAGTAAAAGATAGGTTTCAATTAACAAAATGATTATTAATTTTACATTTTAATAAACATAGTATTAGAAAGTTTATAGATTTACTAATACAGAGAATTAATTTAGATAAAAGTTTTAGAAATTAACTTTGAATGTTTATTTAAATCTAAGCATAGCTATAGCTTTGAAAGTTAAGAGTTAAAGTTCATTTTTAGAGCTCTTTGCAGTGATCTCAGGAGTTGTTACCTAAACTTTTTAGTGGCAGTTTGTCCATTGGCACCCCTTGGTAGTGAATTTGGCAGCAATTCTTGTTCTCAGGATAAGCAGCATTCTTTCAGTTGAGATCTAATTGCAGTAGGTTATTAACAAAAACATCTCCCCTCGCTATGATGGCTATGCACCACTTCAGCACAAAGGATAGAGACAAAGATCATCATTCACTGGGCTTGTGAAACAGAAATTTCTGTCTGCCCTACTCAGCCAGGTTAAAATTCAAATTGGCATGAATTATACTACAAGACACTTGAGATACTTAAAAGGCCAGATTATATCAATAAGCGAGATGATAAATGCAAACTTCCTCCTATTTGGAAAGATTTTTTTAAAAAACATTCTTAATTTAACATTTTTGCTATTGGTGGAATGTTAATGTTTTTTTCAAATCAGTGATTGTAGCACCTCTACAACCATCTTTCTATCTTTTATCATTCAGTGGATGATTTGTGTGATCAAGTTGAAATGTTGGTATATCAATATTTAAATTTTTTAACATGGATGAACACGCAAAATATGTCTTTAATATATGCAACCTGTGAAAGTCTTGGTATCAACATTATTAACCTCTACTGGGAAAAAATATTTAAACAGCTTCGAGTATTTGAAAGAACATGGATTAAGAAATGTAAGTTACTTAGTAATTTATCTTTTCTATTAGTTGTAAAAATCGCAACATTATATCCACTTCCTGTAAAATTATGTTTCACAAGAACAATTATAATATTAGTAAAATTCTAAGGAAAACAAGCAATATTATTTTAAACTCTTTTATTAAAGAAACCTGGAAAAATCTAGACAAAATTGACAAAATATTGCTGGATTTACATTTATTCCTTAGTAATAAAATACATCCTTTACTGGGGACTAGTTTTGATCATATTGCAAAATTTATATTGATTAAAGATTTGGAATTTATAACAGCAAAGCAAAAGAAAAAATTACAAATACTAATTAGAACACAATCACCAATCATTACATATCCAAATCAAAAAACCGTTTATAATTTATCTAAGAAAGCCCTCTTTACAGATGAAGTTTCAGTTTTAAAAAAACATTTGAATTTTGCTTTAACGCATTCCCAGATACCTTTTGAGAAAATTGTTTGTAATATTGATAGCTCTCGATAAAATAGATTCTTCTTCGGCTGATTTGGCTAGAGCCGAGATTTGCAATATTTTAAAAAAAGCTAAGCTTCTTAAAAATAATATTTTAAAGAAAGAAAGACAAGCATTAAATAATATAAAATCAGACAAATCAATTGTTATACTTCCAGCTGATAAAGATAATGCTACTGTTTTTATGGATAATGACATTTACCATAATAAAATTTTAGATTTGCTTAATGATAAAACTTATAAACCATCAAAAAGAGATCATACTATGTATTTGGAAAAAAACAACAAAAGCCATTATTAATAAATCGCCTATTAAAACAGAGATAAAAAAAATAAAATAAGCCCTCATGAAAAATCATATGTCTGTCCAAAATTTTATAGACTTCTACAAATTCACAAACCAGATACCCACTTGTCCAATAGTAAGCACAAGAGGATCTCCAAGTTATAATTTAACTAGATATTTATCGGATTTCATTAAACCTACAATCCCATCTATTAAATCATACTTTAAAAACTCTTTTCATTTCATTTCTGTTTTAAAAAATTTTAAAATTAATGCTAGTGACATTCTGGTCAGTTTTGATGTCATGTCTTTGTTTACAAACATTCCAATTGATGAAGCTTTAAATATAATTTCACAACATTGCAATTTACCAGACCATATTATTGCTTTCATTAAGCATTGTCTCTTGAACACATATTTTGTATAGAATGGACAGCATTGCAAACAAGTTTTTGGGACTCCTATGGGTTCACCTATCTCAGGAGTAAATAGCTGATTTATTCATGGAAAATATAGAAACTTGTGCTTTAGAATCATCATCTTTAAAACCTCTAATTTGGCTTAGATACATAGATGACACTTTTGTCATATGGCAACATGGAAAAAAAAAGATTTTTTTTTTCATTTAAATAATATGCATCCTCATATTAAATTTACAATGGAGACAGTCTGATGGATGAGTCCCTTTTCTTAATGTTTTAGTCACCAGAACACCAAATAGTTTATCTTTTTCAATTTACAGAAAGAATACACACATGAACAGATATTTACATTCTCATCATCACCCAACTCAGATAGTTTCTGTAGCCAAAACTCTTTTAAATAAAGCAATTAAACTTTCAGATAAGTCACATCCGAAAAAAAAAATAAATCATATTAATAGTGTTTTATTAGCAAATAGTTATAATTATAAATTTATAAAAAAAAAAAAGCCTTATTTCAAGCCCAAAATGGACAAAATAGAAAACAAAAAGATGATAAATCAGCTATTAGGATTTGTGTTCCATATATAAAAGAAACTACTGAGTATTGGACATATATTAAAATGCTATAATATAGATACAGCACTTCTTACTCATCAAAAGATTAGCAATATAATAACCAAGCCTAAGGATTCAGTACCTCTTGAATCTCATGGTGTTTATCAAATCTCATGTGAAAATTGTAAAGCTTCTTACATAGGTATGAGTATTCATCGCATCAGTGTTAGGAGAGATGAGCATGCTAATGCAGTTAAACAACATTCATCATCATCAGCTCACTCACACCATACTATAGATTCAGGTCATAAAAGTGATTTTTGTAATACCACGATCATATCCAGATGTGATAATCTCTATCAGTGCAAAATTAGAGAAGCTTACTGAGATACTTAAAAGGCCAGATTGTATCAATAAGTGAGATGATAATGCAAACTTCCTCCTATTTGGAAAGATTTTTTAAAAAAAATTCACTTTTTTTTCAAATCAGTGATTGTAGCACCTCTAGAACCGTCTTTCTACCTTTTATCACCCAGTGGATGGATGACTTGTGTGATCAAGTCGAAATGTCGGTATATCAATATTTAAATTTTTTAACACGGATGAACCCTCAAAATGACTTATATATATATGCGACTATACATATAGGCATATTAAAAAGATACTTTTTAAAGATTTAAACGTGGCACAGACATGGGAAATATACCACTTCAATATAGTTATGATTTTTGGAAATATTTTATATTCTATAATAAATGATATTATTACTTTGATTTGCTATTCCGTGATTATAATATTCATGTTGCAATTGCTCATAAATATGCAAATAAAAAGAATGCTTTTATTCACAATAAATGTATTAAAAAGTAATAAAAAGATTTCTTCAGCTTTCACAAATAAATGCATGGAACATCTATCTATATTCCTTTACATAAAGAGAAATTAGATTCCAACATTTTTAACAAACTTATAAATAAATTCCGGTAATTCAAAAGTCAGATTTCCAAAGAATAAATGTAAACAAACTTGCAAATAATACTTTCATGTATCAATGTCATTTTATTCCTCAGATAAAAAAAAAAAGGTCAATTTTTATCTCATAAATACATTAGCACTGACACAAGAAAGTAGGTATTAATTATAAGTTGTTTTTTACAAGATTGTTTTAAAATCTAATTTGTGAATTATAATAGCAAGGTTTTTATTTCTAAATAAGAATGTTCAGCTTTTATTTGTGAAAGCTTAAGAAAATTTATTATTTTTTAAATATTTGAAAACCAGGCACTCTTCACAAACCTGGAGCTTAATTGTAAGTATAAAACTGAGCACTGATTATATATATGTGTGTGGGAAATGATAATATGGACCAACTGATGAGTACTGGTTTAGCACAAAATACATATATTGGTGATTATTTATATTTTCTGCATGCATGTGATCATGTGTATCAGTTGTATGAGATAGTGTAGATAATTGAAGGGTGCTTAAAAATCTGAGTTCAAATCCCCTATACTTCTTATTACTTAATACATTTACCTGAATGAAAACATATCTTTAACTTTTTTTCTTCTAATTTTTAGTTTTATATATGTAACACTAAATTACCAATATCAGTTTTTAACAGATCATTCAAATTTAAATTACAAGAAATATTGATAGCTTATTGTTAGCATCAATGTTACTTTAAATGAAATATTCAATTTTTTAATTTTTTTGCTAAAATTATTTACAAACTCTAAATAAGGGCATTGTCATAATATATATTTATGCAAACTTTCAAATAGATTGACAATTGGAAAGTGAGTAAAAACTGACTTACAAGATTTGATTCACACAAAGCCAATGTGCATACTGCAAAGAACTACTGAGTAAATAAAAATCCAGATTTATTAAAGACTTCCATTGACTTAAAGAATATCATTTCTTAATCACAGAGTAATTAACTCTTGCAAAAACAATTAGTTTTAGTAAAAGTTAAAAGTAGCAAAACATATAGCCAATTGTTTGAAATTCCATTTAAACACAATTGAAAATAATCACAGTTCAACTGTACTATACTTACTTGCTGGTATTAAGGTTCAGATTTCTAAAGATTCGATAAAAATTTATTCTCTTATTATCATTATATTTTTAATCAGGTTTTGAATAAATGGAATCCATTCCTTCTATTATTATAAAACATCCTGTTACTTCCAATTTGATATGTGCATGCTCTATCTATCTCCCTGTTTTTATTTATTACAGTAAATAGACAATTTTTCAGTCCTGTGGGTAATGTTGTGAATATCTGTGTTTAAAAGTCAAGATTTGTTTTCCTAATTTCTGAATCAATAAGTGCAATGAAACTTCATTATTATTTAAAACACAACATTTCTTCATTAAGACCTTGATATTGACAAGAATGAATCCTATTTTCTTGAAACATTGGCAATTAAAACAAAATAATTCATGGTACAACCTAAATAAAGGGCTTTATTTACATTCATATATATATATATATATATATATATATATATATATATATATATATATATATATATATATATATATATATATATATATAATATTGTAATTAAATATTAATGAATACAGTAACATAAATATATATATAAAGTACAACTTTAAAACCTTTTAACCACCTAGAAGTGCTTTAGACTAACTTCATAGTCTTTGTCAACTAACACTTTCAAAGTCTAACCTTCCCACAATTTATTATTTTTTACATTTACTGCATGTCCATTTATTAAGTCATGCTTACATTTACATATTAACACACCTTCCTGTATTTTTCATTTATTATTGTTTTGTTTTTTTTCAATTTGTAATATTTTCACTGTATGGTGATTAAAACAATATAAACAAGAGGGTACATTCCATATAAGTCAAGAGTGCCAATATCACATAAAACAGCAGGTTTAAAGTCCTTTTCTTTAGAAACAACAATCTTTGTAAGTATATATTGGATAAAGGTATAAAATTTATACAAATGAATTATTAAATGATGAATATAATTATCATCTTGTATATGATATTATTAATAATTCTAATAGAAAATACAAAAATAAAAATATTAATAGTAAGGTTGATTCTACTACTAATAATAAAAATATGAATATCAATACCATATAGTTCAAATGAACAAGTGAACTTTGTAAGGGAAATATATAAAGATATATGTGATATTGCATTTTATGTACCTCCTGGATTAAATAAAATAATAAATAATTCAAAAGCAAAAACCTCATTCTTAAATCAAAATTGCATCATATATAAATGGAGATCTAAAATGTGGCAGTGGATATACAGGGGAATCAAGATGTACATTGGAGAAAAAAACTAAAGAGCGCTTGCAGCCATTAAAAAAAGTTCAAGAAACTAAATAAAATTGTAATGGAAATGATAATATTTCAACATCGGATTTTTATGATCATAATATATTATGCATATATGATTTTAATTTAGATTATAATAATGTAAAAATATTACAAATTGAAAGAAACAATAAGAAAAGAAAAATAAAGAAAGCTATATTAATATACAAATGTAAGCAAGACTTAATAAATGGACAGGTAACAAACATGAAAATCAATGAATTGTGGAAAAGTTAGAATTTGAAAGTGTTAGTTGGCAAAGATTATGAAACTAATCAAAAGCACTCCTAGGTGATTAGAAGTGTTTAAAGTTGTACTTTATATATATTTATGTTACTGTACTTATTAATATTTACTTAGAATATTATGTATATAAATACAAAGAAATCCAGATATCGAATAAAAATATCATTACATATATATATATATATTAAACTGGATACTTCCCATCTCAAAAGTTTAAAGATTTAATATTTATTTATTTTTACATAAGAAAGGTATATTCACAAACTTATTTATTTTATTTTCTGTAATTTGTTTCCATTTAAAAATTGTAATTCAAAATCTTTCCAGTGTATTTTATACAAAGAAAAACTAACATTTTGTTTTATCTGTTGAAAGTTTTTTTTTTTTTTTAATTAATAGAAAATTAATTGTATTCTTGTTTCTGGAAAGTTTTTTTTTTTTTGTTTTGATCAATTGAAAAGTTATTTACATTCTTGTTGCTTTAATATGAATCTATTTATCTAAAAGGAGTGGAGGTTTAAATAATTTTTTTTTTAATGAGATTTGCTCTAGACTAAGACTTCTGATTAAAAAAAAGATCAAATGGGAGATAGGAGGTCATAAAAAGAATCCAAAAAGATAGTACTGATTATTCTTATTCAGAAAAGATTTAAAATTAGTCTAGGTAATGATCTGGATTATTCTTGGAATAACAACCTCGCTCATTTTTTTTTTGTCAACTGATTTCTAATGGATATTTTATATTAGTTTACGGATATATTTATTTAATTGCCAGATTTATCATAGTTTTGAATGTAGTGCTGTTCGCTTCCACGATCCAAAGTAAGGAGACTTTATTTACTTATATGTCGAAAGAATCTTTGCCCAAATTCTTAGAATAGCCTACATTAGTTTGTGTTCACTTTACAAGTTGACCAACTTCTACACCATGCGGGTTCAAATCTCAAGAATGTGCTACTAAACCCACTCTAGACGGATCCTGATTTCTGGGCTGTTTTCTCCAATTATGATCTAATTAAAGCCTGAACTAAGACTGATTCATCGGCATGCCTCCACATTCACTGCCATCTAAAGAAAAGAAATCATTTTGAAGAGTTCAATCAATCTTACCAGCATCCATCTGTGAGTACTCACTGGACTTATTAGTACCGCAAAATAATTTATTTTATATTCTCACTAGGGCCTAAATCTCTAGCAAAAACCTCCGCTCAATATAAAAGTAACAATTGTATAAAATTTTCATGTCATAATCACATAACATATTATTTTATCTATAAGTGTGTAAAGATATCTTTTAATTTGAATGGTATATTTTGTAAGTTTAAATTATTCATTTATTATGTTGCAGAGCGTGTATCGCAGATTACTTTTATTAGCTATTTAGATTCACATTTGAGTAATTTATATTCTTGATAAATATTGGGTAGATATTATTTATTTTCTCATTACTTACCCAGTCTACTTTTGTGACACTTTTAATTAATTTAGAATATAGTAACTTGCCATCATTGGGCTAATGTTTTCTCGATTGAAAATTCTGGTTTTATCAAAAACCAAGATTTTGATTTCTTTTGAAATTACGCAAGCTATAATACCTTCACATTATAATTGTTATTCTTGTAAGTGGATCAATCTTGGTAATTTTTAAATGTAATTCTCCATGAACTGTCCTGCGACATATGACGTCTATAGGTTCAATGTTCTAAAGAAGGCTCGTCTGTGCTGATTCACTGATTCTTTACAAGACTAGTTTTTTTTTTTTTTTGAAAATCTTTAAATGTGAAAAGAATATTTTTTTTTATAAATCGAGCTAAAGTAAAGTTATTTCTCCTTTCCCGTCATTCAATGGGAAGATTAGTGTATCTGCCGAAATGTTTGTTGTCTTCTTTTATCTCATACATGCTCTGCGAGAAAGGTGGGTCAAAGTTTTCTACTTTTGCATATGTTTAATTTTATTTGAATTTTAATAAACTCTGAAATCTTTATTGTAAACCTAATAAATTTTAACATTATATTAACTAATGTAGGTTATTAGTTTATTTCTTGATTGTCTGAACAATTTATTAAGATCTCTTGCTATCTCGCTGAGTCAGTGCCAGTCATCATCATCATTAACCTTTGATCATGGTAAACAAATTTTCCAGATATGTAGTGATCTGGTGGCACCCTCAGTGATCAAAGATAATTTTAAAATTTAACCGACCATTACAATATATATGATATATTTCAAACTTCTATTCCATCATACATTCCTGAAATATATAATCAAAAACGTGAAAAAGATAAATAATTCCCAAGTTGCATATTTTATACTGAGTTAGCACTCATCAGTTTGCCCAGAACAGAATCTCTTGCAAATATCTTTATCACTTGTTTATCTTTAAATAGATGTGATTAAAAAAATTTTGAACCCAGTCTTCTACAGTCATCCATTCTATCCAATATAACTGAAACACATAACCAACCATATGTGAATAAGATAAATGATCTCCAATAAATGTATTCTCTGCTAAACAAGCATTCATCTGTTGGTCCAGATCATCTCCCAAATATATATATATAATCAATGCTTGGTTTTATATTAAGATAGCAAATTTACAAACCTTAATGGACACCAACTGATGAGTGCTGGCTCAGCACAAAATACATACATTGGAGATCACAACTTTTTCACATGTATGTGATCATGTGTATCGGCTATATTGAATAGAGTGAATCATTAACATATGTTAACCCTGCTATTGCCAGTCCCTTCCATACAATTCTAACTACATCATATTTATTATATAAGAACTCTGTTAATTTCTTTACCAATCCTTTTATTTTCTTTGCTTCTTTTATCAATTTCTTCTTCTCCCATTCATCCAAGCAATTTCTCTGACTACTTAAGATGATTCCCAAATAGTTATATCTATTCACCACACTTAACTTTATATCCCCCAGTAAAAATTCTTTTGTCTTCTCTTTCCCCAGTATTAATCATTATTACTTTTGATTTTTCTTCATTAAATTTAATCCCCATCTCTTTACCCACCTTTGTGCATGTCCTCAGCATAACTTCCATATCTTTCCTTCTTTCTGCACACAAAAAAAACATCATCTGCAAATAAAAGACCCAATAATGTATATACTCCCTTGCCACCTATTAATGGTATCTCTACCCATCTTCCTAGTTTTTCTATTTCTCTCTCCATTTCTCTCAAATACAACAAAAACAAAATAGGTGACATCCTTGACTTAGTCCCACCCCATTTTTAAGTTTAACTGATTCTATATTCCCTACTTGATATGTATAGTAATTATTTTCATACAATTTATTAATAATATCCACTAAAGCTCCATCCATTCCCAAATTTACTAAACTTACACATAATCTATTTCTATTTACTCTATCACACACCTTCTCTATATCCATAAAAACCATATACAACTATCTACCTGTATTCCTACTCAAATCCATAAGTTGTGCAACTCCTAACACCTACATAACAATCTGATAAAAAACCTCCTTTATTTCTCCCACTATATTATTTTCTTCCATCCATTTTGCAATCCTTCCAGCCACCATATATGAGAAAACTTTATATAGCACTGATGTTACCACTACCGGACTACAATTGAATAACTTTATATAACCTTTAGCCTTCCTTTTAAATAATAGCCTTACTCTTGTATTACTCCAACTACCTGGAAAATCTCTCTTCTCTGCCATCTTATTAAAATGTCATAATAGTTTTCATTTTGCTTTCTGCCTTAAATTCATTACCATCTCTGCTGCCCATCCATCCAAACCTCTTGCCTTTCAACCTTTCAATTTCTTATTTGCATGATTCAATTTATTTTCTGTAAATCTTATATTTCCATAAGTATATGCTCTCCTGTTTGCTATCACTCTGTCCTTCACACCTAACATCTTTTCTATATCCATTACATACTTGTTTAAGACTATCTCTAATTCTTCACTTACTCTTTTCTCTCATCATCTAGTAATATTAATTTCTCTCTCCCCTACATTCTTTCTTTTAATGAATTTCCAAAAATTTTTACTCCCATCTCTTCCACTTTTATTAATATCTTCCAACAGTTTACTATTCAATTTCAGTCTCTCTCTGTAATTATCTATTTTAGCCAACTTCTTTTTTCTATGTACTTTTCCCATTTAGTATTAACATCTTTTTCATTTTCTTTGTTCTTAATAGCATACTTATATTCTCTGCATATTTTTCCTCTCTTTTACACTTTTACTAACTCTCACTTTCCTATTACTTTTATTCTTCTTATTATTCTCACCTAAAACCCTATTTGCCACTTTTTCTATTTCACCATACCAGTCCTTATACTCATCCCCAACCAACTCTTCAATGGTTTTTTCAACTTTTATTTTATAGTCTTCTAATTTATTCTCATCATTCACTCTCCATCCATGTCTTTCCCTAGCCTTTACTATTTTTTATCACATTACTAACCATTTCTATTATAAAGAAGTTATGATCACCATTACATACTCTCTTCATTATCAAACTCCTTAACTTTCCATACTTTATTCATTCCATCTTTCTCTACTAATACATAATCTATTGTGTGGGATATATTATTTCTAGACCATGTATATTGTCCCTCATAAATATTCAATAAATTTCCAATGATCAAATTCACTCTCTGACAAAAACCCTTCAAAAGCTGTACATTCTTATTACTTACATTATCAATTTCTTCAATATGCTCATTCATATCTCCTACAACCATTATTTTCTTTGAAACTCTGTATATCCTTAACTGAGCATTCATATATGCTGCTGATCCACTCCATTATAGTTTGACTATCTCCAGTGGCTATATACACTATAGCCACCATCCATTCTTGTCTTCCTAACATTATCTCAAACCACAAATGTTCTTGACATTTAACAGTATTTAAATATTTTTTGACATAACTCCTATACCACCATGCCTTTTTTCTTTTTCTATTTATACCCTGCCATACCCAAGTCTTCCAGAATAGGTTCTTCTTCTCTTAGATGTGTTTCCACTTCTGCTAATATCTCAAGCTCTTCATTTTTAATTGCTTTGTTTAATTACAGCTACTTTTCTGGTCTACCACCTTGCATATTCAAATACATAATTTTAATTTCTTTTTTCCTAACTACTCTTTTATACATTCTTTTGACTCTTTGTTTATTTTACAGACCCATTTCCTCTCCACATCTACAGGTATAACTAAATCAGCTACTCTTTGATTATTACTTACATTCTGTCCATTCTTCTTTCTCCTTTATAAGTTTCCTGAACTATATTCTTTATAAATCAAACTCCCTAAAACTTCACTTCCTTGCTTTTCTAAGTGCAATCCATCTTTACTATATAACTCTTTGTTTCCAATAAAAAATTCCACACATACACAAACATGACATCATTTCTCTCACACATTTTTTTCAATCTCTCATTTATAAAACATGACCTATATAACATATACTTCTTGTTAAATCTTGATAATAATCCAACTATTTCTACTCTTCCTTTAATCTTACTCATATTCCTAAACAATTCTATGTATTCATCCATTACTCTCTATGATAGTTCTACCAAATTATTAGTCCCTACTAAAACATACACATCTCTACTCTCTTGCTTCTTTACTTTACCTATAATATCCCTATTTTTAGCTCCAGGCAAAGATACTCTTACATACTTGTTTCTATTTCCCTTGCAATTATATCTCCACATTCTCTGATTAATAAATCTCCTATCAATACTGTCTTATAGTCTACTTTCTCTGTTTCATCCATAACATCTCTATCCCTTCTGGACTTCTTTATTTACTTCCTCATCATTACTACTCAATAATGCCTTCATCTTCTCACACTTCATCTCTAATAATTTCAATTTTTCTTCTACATACTTTACCTCTTCCTCTATCTTAATTATTCTTTGGCTAACTATCTCTATTTCTTTACTAATTTCTCCACCCATATCACTTGTCACTCCACTACAACCATACTCTATCCTATTTTCCTCAATTATATTTTGCTCTATTTCTCCTGACTTTCTCCTTAAACCATCTACACTTAGAAACAACTTTTTCAATTCTTTTATCACACCCACACACTTGTCTACCTAACCATAAACCTGTTACATCCTTCCTAATCTTGTTTAAACATTTCAAGTGCAAAACCTCATCACATACAGTACACTCTACCACAGCATGCCTAATTTCTCACTATTATATATGCATTGTGGAATACAAATGCAATCCTTATTCCTTATTTTCCAAGTTACCTATTTTATATGTGATTTTATACTTCCTATCCTCTTCAAAGTCCTTTTCATGGAAGAATACAACTTTACTTTCTTTCAATAATAATTGATAACCATGAGTTTTCCTACTGTAAACCTCCATAACATCATTATCTTTTTTCCCCAAATAAATCACTCCCTTTCTTAAATTAATAAAAAATATTTTTTTAGTAAAAGCAACTAATCTTACATACAATTTAGTTATAAAATATTCTTACATTAACTCTGTCATATTTTGGATGACAGAGAAACGCCTTTTGGCCAATTTGCCCCCTGGTGAATTTTTTTCATAAGTATTATATGTTAAAATATGTTCAAAATGATATATTTTAGTATGATAAAAAAATTTTCCCTGAAATTTTGCGATAAAAGGCATGAAATTCAAAATTCCCACTCTTACAATAGACATAAGCTCCGCACTGACATGTTCAGTGTGTTGCCAAGGCTGTAAAACATTTGGCTTTTTATGACATTGAAGTTTCCAATGATGCAAAAACATGTTTATTTGCGAATTAATTACAGTTTTAGATATTTTTTTAAATAATTTGCACTATATGTATTAGATATCAAGAAATATAAATTATTAATAACTTACTTTGACTTGAAATACTTTTTTAGTTTCAAAAATATGTTATAATAGCAGCTAATGTAAATATGGCCTGAAGCAAATTAGAAAATTCTAGATTTGATGTAAACAATCTATGTTATATTTACACTAAGAAATTATTTGTAATTTTGCAATAAATATTCAAAAAATTTAACTTTTAAAGCATAATTTGTTAGACATATGAGAAATAAATAAATATCTGTTCACATTTTTAAAAATAATCAGAAATAAGATATATTTCATTGATTTTATAAACAAAAAATAATCTTTCTAGAAATGATGATGTGTAAAGTCTTTGTTTTGATTACAACCTCATTTTTTTAATATTTACAGAAACAAAATGTGAACATTTAAAATTTATTTCAGTAGTAAACAAAAATATCTATCAAATGAAGTCAAATTTATTTTTTCCTGATACGTGATAATCATTTTATCATATATTTTGCATTGACGTGTGAGACAAAGAAAAACCTCAGAAATAGCGAAATTTGATAGGGTTAACACAGCTTCAACAAAATGTTTTTTTTTAACTTCTACATTTAAAATGGTGAACAAACACTTTCTAAATGTTAACAATTCCTGATCTATCCAACTTCACTTATATCTATTTCTCATAATCACAATTTTCTCTCACTTTCATACAACAAATAAACAATCTTTGTATTGATGATCTCAGATAATGAATCGCATAGAAAAATAATAATTTCAACTTATCTTTTAGCACAGAGTAAAAACATCAGCACAGCAAAATGAAAGAGGAATGCTATGGCTCCCTCTTAAGGGATCTTTACACTTCCAACATCTATAGTTTAAATCGTGAAGATCTAATATTCATTTATTATCAACAGCTTCATGCTCCAAAGTTTAATATGTGTGGGTAGTGTAATAAATACTGTGCAATATGATTTCAACAAGGTTTGTGATGAGATATTATTTAGAGAGCAATACTTGCTACTACTCTGTAAGTAATCTCCAATTTGCAAATGGATTTCAATATTTAAAAGTATTTCCCATATTATACTACAAACTATATCTAATTTATTGACCCTATTACATTATTAGCCACTTTATGTCAATGCCTGTTTATGGACACATTAGATAAATCTTGAAAGTGACTTTGAAAAAATTCTATTTGTTGACTGAATCTATTTTTGAGATAAACATTAAACAAATCTACAACACCTATACATAAAAGTATAGACACAACAAAAAAGAGACAGAGCAAATTATGCAATGTCTTGTCATCTGTTAAAGATATTTTAATGCTCCTTCCCAATTCTTCTTATGGTATCTTCGTTTCTTTTAAAGTATAAAAAACACGTCATTTGTGACTATATTTCCTAACTGATATGTATAGTTGTTATTTAGTTCCTTAATAGATCCACTAACCCTCAAATAATACTGATAATTAACAAAGTTGTCCACAATCGATTTCTATACACTTTGACATAATTTTCTTTACTATATCTATAAACATTATAAATAAATGTTTGTCTATTTCTTATTATTTCTATCAATTACATAAATATATATTAACTGTCATCTTTATTTTAATTAAATTTAAAATTCCCTGTATCTCTCACACTGTTATTTTCTTCCACAAATTTTATTTATTGTTTTATGTCCCTCACATATGAACATACTTTATACAATATTAAACATACTCCAACTAGTCTATAATTAATTAGACTTCTATAGACTTTATAATATTTTTAAGTAACAATTTTCAACTGTTTGAAATTTCTTTCATCTACATTAAAGTATTAAAATATTTCAAGTAAACTGTTTTACTTCTACCTTTCAAACTCATCAACATTTCTACAACCCATCCATTCATTTTCAATTTTTCAACTATTCACTCCATTCTGCCAAAAACTTAGCATATTCTTTAACTCCCAAAATTTAGCATTTTCTTTAGTACACATCTTTTTAATTTCTATAACCTTTTCCCCTCATGTCTAATATGTGTTTTTTTTCTTTTTAAATTACATACTTGTTCAAAATTATATTTATTCTTTTTCTACTGCTAAATTCTCTTTACTTTCCCGTCAAAATACACAATCTCTTTTGATTATACTCATATTTTTTTATATTTTAAGTACATGATTTCATTAATATATACAACTTTCATACTTTGATATCTACATAATAAATTCATGAAAAAAATCATTTTATTTAGTAATAGGGAAAAATGACTAGTGACCCCTCACCATTAATAGTTAGTCATGCCAAAAACAAACCAAATTTAGTAGACTTAATGTGCTTATATATCACCTTTGATACATAAATATTCTTCAAATACATTTTCATAGTATATCTTAGGGATTTCCCCATTTCATTTTTTTAGAATCACCAACTATGCAAGTTCTACTCTCACAAAATATATAACTGTTTTTGAAAAATGACTTTGTACAATATCATTTGCAAATACAATGAAAATTTATTCTGCAAGTGTACCATTATTTTTAATAGATAATGCATATAAATATTTTACCAAGACACAAAAACTAAAAGAATTGTATCATTTTCTCTATAATATGTCTTTCTATAAATGAATTATTAAAAAAAAATATTCTGAATAATTTTAATGTTGATTACTTGCCTTAATGTTAATAAGCAATATCAAGATTAAAGTCTACAGTGTAATATTAAATCATCTATAAGAAAGATTAGTTATTATACTTCTTGAAGAAGATTAAAATCATTATCATTTTTTTTTAAATTTGTATTATTTATTGCATAAAAAGAAAGTAAGAATAATAAACAATGAATAGCTTTATTGCTCAGAAATTCAAAAGAAGTTCCAAGTGAAAGGTGAAAACCTGAGTGCAATCCATGGATCATAATCTTCAGAATCTGCTACTCTAAATTACTATAGTGAACGACATGGGAGCTTGCATTAATAATACTCAAAAACATTGTAATGCAAGTTACTTTAGAGAGATGTTTTTTTTTTAATAAGTTTATCTGTACAGATCAACAGATATAACAAATAATCAATGTAAAGGTAGCACTACAAATCATTGATACTTCCTCCAGATAAAGCATTAAAAAAGCATATTTTTTGTTCTGAAAATATCAGCATAAATTGTAAAGACTGCAGTAACAGAAACTATAAAATAAAACAAATATGATACATCAAAACATGCAACATATTATTAATTGTTATGCAAAAAGATATTACATAAGAACTTAAAATATGCTAGGCCAGATTTTATTTTTATTTCATATGAATATAGATGGAAGTTATTAAATGTATAAATGCAAGTGTGTGTGTGTGTGTGTGTGTGTGTGTGTGTGTGTGTGTGTGTGTGTGTGTGTGTGTGTGTGTGTGTGTGTGTGTGTGTGTGTGTGTGTGTGTGTGTGTGTGTGTGTGTGTGTGTGTGTGTGTGTGTGTGTGTGTAATATTGCAGCATTGAAGTTAACCTATCCATCTACTATGCTGAAAAAAATTTGAAACAATTCTGAATAAAGCATTGACATTTTATCAACCTTAGGATTTTTCTTTTATTTGGCTGGTTCTTGGCCAATCCAATTAACTATACAAAAATTGTCAATTAATTAGTTAAATTATTATTAGTTAAAGGTAAAACAAAGGTGAAAAGCTATTAAATAATTCATTACACCATTACTTTGCAAGCTTGATGAGTAATGCCTTCTTCAATATTTCTCTTCAACTGTTTTTATGTTATAGATATATAAATAAAATGTAAAACATGTATTATTATTTACCAAAAAACATTTTCTAAGACTTCTTTAACATTACAATATTTTATAAAATATAATAAAGAAATAATTAGAAAAAATATAGATGGACATTATTCAAGTCAGCATTGACCATGCCCAACATTTACATAGTTAAATTATTGTAGAAGCCAAATACTTTTTCAAATTTATAGGGTTTAACAGAAATGAGAAGTTGTTTTAAATTTTATAACAATTCTATAAATAAAAATTAAACACCCAAATATTAATACAAATATTAACTTTAGAATCAAAAAGCTTCTCACAATGAAATTTAAAAGTTTAACCATGACCTGCAGAAAATATTGATCTAAAAGACTTAAGGAAATTATTCTGAAAAGAAAAATAAGTATAGACCCTAGATGGTAATCTGTGTATCATAGTATAGAAGACAGAGAAGTGACTAACAATGATCTGATGGTTTAAACATCAAAATTGCATGCAAATATGATTAAACTAAGGGATGGATATAAATCATTTCAAAACTATATCTATGGTAAACTGACTTTTACTAACAAAAGGAATTGAGCAAATAATATAATAATACTCAGTGCAAACTATATATAATTGCATAAACCAACACACAATTCAAAAATTATGCAATGCATTTAAATTCACAATGCAATAGCATAGGTCTCTTATATCCTTTGACTAAAAAAACAGGCTGTCCAGAAACTAGAATAATTCTTTAACAAAAGTAGTAGATTTTTCTGCCTTTATTATTTTTTTAGAATATTTACAATCTTAATTTTATCATAAACAGAACAACTTCAATCATTCTAAAATATCATCAATCACAAATTAATAAATATGCTATTAGTAATTAGATGCTAGATTCTGGTAACTGTCTAAAACTATTCTATAATTTCCCACTATAATTTTAAATATGACAAAGATTAAAACAATACATATATTAAAGGCAAAATAAAAAATAATTAAAAAAAAACTTTTTTATATATGTAGCTTTTACCAAGTGACCCAAAAATCTACAATGTCTTCAACTCATATGCCCCCAAGACAAATCTAATACATATTACTTAATACCTTCAATATAAATTGAAATAACATGATCATATATATAAGGAGATAGGAAATAATAAATTTACATCTTTTTAGATATGTTTTGCTTACTAATAAATAAATGTTCATAATGTGTTTATATTATATGAACATAATCTAAACTAAAGTTTTTCTTTAAGTTTAAACTTGCCATTATATAAAATGACCTCAGGATAAATTAAATGTTAATTTTTGATAAAAAAAAATGCTAATGACTTTATTGCTCAAGAATTCATAAGATGTTCAAGCCCCAGAACAGCAAATGCTAGAATTGATCCTGGGATTTCCCAACTCCAACACAGACATTTCATCAACTGTGCCAAATCGTACAAGGCATTGGACAAAAATTATGTTTAATGATTAATTAATATTGCTTCAAATAGAATCGATATCTTTGCAAAAACACACTTCCAAATAGGGTAGTGAGGAATAATAAATTTATTTTGTCAGATACATCTTTATATGCTTAATGAACATAATTCTAAATAGGGTGAGGGGGTTAAGGGTAAATTTTCTATTGTTTAAAAAACTCCCAAGATGAATAAATGTTTAAAAATATCAAAACTTTAAATATCAGTTGAACCTAAATTTGGTCTTCAATCAATTATATATACCAATATTTCCCAAAATGTTTTTTTAATTATCATTTAAATTTTAATTGATAATAACTGTGCCATGTATAGAAACATGTATAGAAATGAAAATAAAACTATGATTCATTTCCTTATAAAGTATCAAGCTTTTACTAAATTGCAGTAATGGGCCTTTACAATAAATTTTGAAATTGTTCTTATTCAAAGGTAAATGTATGTAACCAAGGACACAAAATCAATATTGTTCTATTTTCAGTTCTATATCTGCAAAGCACATCTTTCAAAAACCCTCTATAGAGACATAGTTTCTTTGAATATTAAATTTTTCTAACAAAAGTACAAATAGTTTAATTCTAAGATTAATTTTGTCCAATGAATTTGAAAGCTTAGTACAATTGTGTAATTACAGTCCTTGTGACACAAAATTCTTATATTCTAAATCAAGCACTGAAAATAATTTATCAAATGCAAGCTTGTCCATAAAATTACACTATAATGCAAACACTTAATTGTAATGGTAAAAATTTTTGCTAAAAATATCAAATAATTACTAGCAAAAACTAAATATCAAACATAAACTTGAAGTCAATTTCAGTTGCCATAAAATAATATTTTCTTTTTCTTTCTATAGATGTATAGCACTGGTATTGCAAAACCTGAAACCTATAATAATATTATTTTATCTTATTATTTGATCTTTAGTAATCTTACTTTTGGTATTTAAGTAGCCTGTCACACTTTGTCATGCAATATATCCACAATTTTTCTTCTACTTAGGATTATCAACAGTGTATTTTTTTTTTCTTAAATCTTTAAATGTTTAATTTGTTCTGTTACAATACAGTATATTTTTCAATCACTTTTGACTGTTAAAATTAATAATTTGTTCCATTTACAAATTTTAATAAGTCATCTTATTCAATACTAAAATATGCATCATTACAATTATTAATAAAAGTTTTAATTAAAAACAAAACAAAATCTTTCTGTATTGTTGTTTTTCTAACATTTGTAAATTTTAAGATTCTTTAATAATCATTAAAGAAAAGTAAAGAGAAGTTAAACTATGGCTTAGTGTTTGTAGAATTATGACACATCAGTCACTATCATATCACAATTCTATTCTTTATCTCCACATTAACACGTCTAAAAGATTTAGATAATATTGGACTTTTATATCATCTAACTAATAATACTAAATTGATAATTAAATTTGGCTATGACTTGATTATCTGAAGACAATCCTATACCAGCATTATCAATGCTAACCTGGATTGAGATTGAACTGTAGATTTGGGCATGATAGATTGACATGCTCTCCATATTTGATTGTCTTTTATAATACAATTACTGAATTCTTTATTTTTTTACATTTATTAAATAAAAAATATTCAATTCAGAGTTAGCATTTAAAGTTTACAATATATTTAATGAATATTAAATAATGTTTGATTTAACAATAATCTCAAGTTTTGTTGAATAATCAGAAATGTAATTTTTCTTACTATTATAAATAAGTAAATATATACCTAAAACAAAATAAAAAAATACAAATAATTGAACTGAACTCCTAGTTCAATTTGCTATGCATACATTATCGAGTCTCTGCTTCAATTAGATTCACTATAATATTTTTTTCTTAATCATTTTAAAAGGAAAACCTAGATTATAACTTCAAACTCAATTTATTGAAATAATAAGAAACAAAAGCAATTTCACAAAGTTTAAAAAAAAAAATCTTACCTTTTCCAAAGCCCAATCAGAATGATGTGTGGTAGAGTATAGTTCAGGTGGATAATAAATATTATTTTTACTATGAGTCAAGGTACTTTCTGCTATCCGCACCTGTCCATTTGAACAACAAAGCAGAGTATCCGGAGTGATGGTATATAAAGAACCATCAACTCGATATCTGTTTTCTGAAAATATACATATAAACTAATTAGTAATATATATATATAAATAAAAATATGTATATATGTGTTGGATATACAATCAGCATAATATATTTCTGAAAAATCACAAATACTAAACTAATTAATATTAAAAAATATAAAGTATATATATATGTAAAAACAAATGTATATATATCCATTATTTATTTAGTACTCTGAAAAATCTTGTAATCATGAATCAACAGACATTCCAGATTTACTCCTAGATAAAAAAAAATTATATATAAGTACGATATATGGAAAATTATTTAATCATCCATATGCATATCATTTATTTATTTATATTTTCTTTGCATACAATATATGTGATACATTTAGGCAATTTAATTTTGAGCAAAAAAAAATTATAACATACTTTTTTTTTCTTATTTGCTTTTTAATATTCAAAAATAAAAAAATACATTAATTCTTATGTTAAAGGAATTGAGAAAACATGTTTGTTTTTTGTTTTTTTTAATATAATGAAGCAAATGGAATATATTGTGATTAAAATATATGAACAATAATACATAAACAGAATTTAAATTATTCATGTTTATAAATTATTAAGACGTATAAAGTATAAAAACAACCTTTAAGTATTTATATACATCATAACCAATCCAATGCAGCACGAATAACTACGATTTTAATCCAGTTTCTTCAATCCATAACTTATCTTTTCTGTATCATTCTAAAATCTTTCTTATCTAAGACATCTATCTCACAGATAGTTTCCCTCACTGATTTATAACCTTTTAGAATCCAGCTTAGAACTTCAGGTGTTCATCTATTATGACTTTTTCTAGAGAGATTCCATGTCAGTGTCATAATTCTTTAAATGAAATGAATATCTGTATGTTCTTTTTAACATTCAATTTCAATTTTCATCCTTCTTTATTAATCTCAATATGCATTCCTCCATGTGATGATTTCTTTAGTACTTTTCTTATTAAGTGGGTATTGGTAAAATACATTTATTAAAAACCCTTTTTAGTCAAGTAGGCTTATTTCTCTTTAATATAAAGTTATTTTTACAAAAAAAAAAACCACTCCAACTTTATTTCTACAATGACTTTCCTTTGTTATGTTTCCATCCGTATTAAAAAGTTGGTCAAAAACAATAGAATTGTTAACTTCTATTAAAATCAGTCTTTATTTTATCCTCTCTTTTTTTTTTTTTTTTGATAAACCAATTCAATAATAATGTAATCTTTTTAGTATTTATCATTATATCTGTTTTCATGTTTTCATCCATAAATGTTGTATATTTTTTGGAATTCTAAATCATTTTTCCAAAAACATGATGGCTTAAATAATTATCTGTTTTTACTTCTTTTGTTTTCTATTTCAACGTATAAAATATTTCATAAAAAAGTGCCATAAAAAGCTTTGAGGATATTACCCTTGTGTACACCCTTGGCAACATTAATCTTTTAACAACACCAGACAATCTAATCTTGCTCTTCCTTCATAATTTGACAAAAAACTATTCTCTGTCTTGATGCTTCAAAAGCTGAAATATCAGAAATGTTTACAAAAATCAAATACATTTTCATAATCTACAAATCCAAAACATAATAGCAATTATACTTATTGATCCTTTTTATAATTTCTCTAAATATACTAAGATGTGATCAACTATTATATAATCAATTTTCAACCATTAGGTTTAAAATTGATTATAAAATAATCGTGAATTTGCCATTTAATTATAATGATCTTTATTTTCATCTTGTTTAAATATGAATATCATTAATATAATTTTTTTGTAAATTGATTGAGTTTCATCCTCCTTTCCCCCCATCATGTCAAGTTATTTTCTATTTCTTAAAAGCTGTTAAAAGAGTTACTGAAGGATCATAAGCATATTATCATTATTCAATTATATAAATAAGTTTGCTTAATGTGTTGCCCTATAAATATATGATAAAACCAATACATTAATCATGTCTTATGATTACAGATTTCTATAATGTAAAATAATATATTAATTCTGTTTATAATTAAAGATTTCCATAACATAAAGATAATGTTAATAATTTTGTTTATAATTAAAGATTTCCAGCATATAAAAATAATATTAGTGATTTATTTAAAGGTCCATATTGCATTACCTATGTGTGCCTTGTAATATATACATAAATTAAACCATATCTCATTTATTGATAATGTAATAATGAATGGGCCTTGCTATCATTCCGTGTTCTGGGTAATTAATATTCCTCCATATTTTAAATATGATAATTAGATTTTAAAGTTAAAGATTATTTAGTTAATACTTTATTGTGAATGGGTTCTATCTTATGATATAAGTCATACTTGGTTAAATGGGGATACATGTTATAAAAATGAATTTTGTTATGATAATTTAGTATGGGTGAAAGGTTAAGTAAATCATAATTTTTATTTTCATTATTGCATTCCTACAATTAAGTGTGCTGCAATGGCCTTATTAAATGATGTGCTGCCTCTGCTTCCTGCATGGTTCAGTCATTCACGTATAATCAGAGTGTCAATTGCCTGTTATACCCCTTTTTGCATGCCCGGGCTCCTATTCTCTCAGAATTAGCATTGATCTAGGTTATGCATTGGAGCAAAAGACTCCTCATGACACCAAATCCTAGATTTAGCACATCATGTCTTCCTTGGAATGCACCCTTGGTTAGAAGCAGGAACACCCCTGTAGCCAGGAAAATCCTTGTTTAATAGTGAACCCTGCCATCAGATTGCTAAGCCGATCTTCATTATTTTTCCAACCATTGACAGCCCCACATAACATAGTACTGCAAGCCTTCTAATTAAGCTCTGACAACCTTTACCTATGCTCAGCTGTACCTTAGGTAGCCTAAGATCTACCCACCCACAATTGTCCCATTAAGCGTAAATAGATGATAGCTCTGGAGAGTCAGACCCATAATAGACTGATAGCCTGCCTATACTTTTGCTATGGATTAAATAGGGCACACAATATTTCTGTAAGTTGCCATCACCTTTACATACATTCTGTGAAAGCCAGTAGATTATTTTATTTTAATAAATATATAAGCTACCCTATTCATCACTTTATTTCATGTAATAAACATTCTATTATTACTAATTATAAGCATGTCATTATTTGCAAATTGAAACTCTAGAAATAATCATATACAATTAAATTAGTTTATCAATTGCAGAAATATGCATATCCATAACTTTGTATATCACCATTCAAAGTGTTCCCTTTATAGCGATTTCGAAATAATTAAATCCATAATCATGTAATTCCAGGTTAATAAATCAATAAATCAGTTCATTAAAAAAAGGTAATAAATTATAGTTGGTGATGTGTAAGGTCTGAGCTGTCGAAAGAACCCTGAGGTATAGAATCCGTGCTAATCCTGAGTTAAGTCACGCTATATGAAGAAGAGAAGCTGTGTGACACAAGGGTGTTAGTTATGTGGGCGAGACCGAGAAGCTTAAGTAGGGGTTCAAACTAGGATGGTGGAGTAGCCCTGTGTATGCTGGTTGAGAGTCCCTGCTTGGTCTTTCGATCTTGTTAGCAAATTATACAAACTTGACCATTACTATATACAGTATTGAAAAACATATGACATAAATAAAATATAGTCCAGTTCTACTGTGATTTCATTTGGAGGCTTTCTAATACTTTTTTTTTTAATTTTTATCAAAAAAATAATTCAAAACAATAATGTGCCCGGTCTTCCATCACCCCCAAATCCTACAAATCTGTCTCTAATCATTTTGTGTCTATGTCTAAATTATTCAGACTGCCATTTAATCTTTCAAATGATTTTCAATTTTAACTTTAAAATCTCTCATTACAATTTTAAAATAGTGTTTTATCTATTCAAAATCATTTTGTATATTTATATAAAAATTGTCTATTTTTTTTTTGTGTCATACTAACAAACTATTGCAATATAAATCTGAATTACCTGAATTTGGTATATCATTGATCTATACAATAAAATCATATTTATATGGGTGCAACATATTAAAATACATCTCCATTTAACATTCATGTTTCATTCAATCTTTCTTCACATGAAAGGATCTACAGCTGTCAGTACTCAAATGAAAAGTCATTAAATAACAGTCAAAATCCATAATCTGGTCATTCTTAGCATTCTTTAATGACTTTACAACATAAGACTGTAAGTCAACAGTTTATTCTTGTTTATCATATATATATATTTTATATCTATTTTTATTTATTATTTGAATAATCAGGATAGTAACAAATGCAAGATCAAAAATTTGGGGTATATATTACAAAATTTACATTGCTTTCACTTCTTTAAAAATTTCCAAAAATAATAATAATAATAATAATAATTAAATGACGTCACTGCTTTGGGGTTCACAAAAAGTTTGAGGAAAGTACAAAACTGGGTATTAATAATCGGAGAATCTCAAGCTCTAGTCTGCCATTCTACCACTATACCAAATCATGCAGAAGAATCAAAGAGTCTCCCTTTGATTTACAAAAAAAAAAATTGGCATCTAAGTTTTACCATTTTGGAAATGAAATATAAATTTCATATATATAAAGAAGCATTTAAAACTATTTAAAAATCAAACCAGTTTCAGATTTAAACTAGAAAAATCTTTGTATGTATGTAATTTAAATTCAACACTTTCGATCGCTTCGTTTATCCCATTACTTTTATAATGATCACATTCCATTATTGATTTTTTTTTTCTTCAGAAATTTATACAGAAAAGAATCATCATTTATAATTAATTCGAATTCAGGATTCATATGAATTGTAGTACTATGACTTAGAGCTAGAAAGGAGAAGCTAAACAAAACTGTTGGCAAATGAGATACTTACAGCCTAAATATGAAAAGTGTTAATAAAACACTTTCATTCGTCAAAATATCCTGTCTAGATCTATTTTTTTGTTGTTGTTACGTAAGAATAAATTATTTTTTTAAAAAATCATTGGAAAAAAATAAACACAAGGCTCTAGAGAATTATTTGTTTTCTACGTTAATCGCTGTACAAAAAGCTTATTGACATCGGAACTTGACCTTAAAATATTTTGAAGAATCTTAAAAATCTGAAAAGATTTTCCTTATTGTTTTAACAAGATCTTTCAAACAAACAAAAAAATGACTACCAATGAAACGGAAAAAAGAAAATCTAAAAATAAAATAGGAAAATTCACTATAATGAACTCAGATCTGTGTACATGTTTTCTTAATATTCATATGCAGTATATACTTTTCTGAATATAAAGAAATACGTTAATTTAATGCAAAAAAAAATGCATGGTTAAAATTATATATTAATAAATATTTCAACAGATGTTGTTATACAATACTTAGAAGTTAAAAATATCAAAGCTGAATTAATTTTCATTTTTTACGGCCATACTTTTATAACAATGTTTGATTTTGATGACCTTTCATTTATTGCATTCATTAAATTAAAAACAGTGTACATTTTAACACTATTCTACAAACAATTAAAATATTTCTAGTGACCTATTGTGATTATTTTACAAGTGAAAATATTTCATAGTAAATCAACTTGATGTATGAAGTAATTAAGATATGTTGACTAGGATTAGTAATAAATAATTTGTCATGCATATTAAATTAAATGAAAGCAAATCCCTTACCGTTTCACCATCAACCTGATTTCCTACTCATTTGTGCTAGGTTCAAACCCTCATTAAAATGGTCAAATCTGATTTAAAATACATTAAAATCTACCATCACGACTGCTTACATAACATTATATATTTACATACGAACAAAGGCTACAATTAGGTTTAATAAATTATAGAGTATAAATAAATATTGCCGTAATATTTAATAAAATGTTTTTATTATAGAATTAATGTCAGAAAAGTCAATTTATTAATTTTTATTATCTGTTGTAAATTCATATATGGATAGATAACCCAACCTATATTATAATGTATATAGAGATGGCATGATTAAAATATGCTAAAAGGTTTCTTACTCTAATAATTAAAAGTAAAAGTTTGAGTTTGATAATCAAAAGTGATTTTTTGTTGTAAACAAGAACTTACATTAACTGCAGCACCTGCAGTAAGAAAAAGTAAAACTCATTTTAAAATTTTGCTAATTGATAATTGAAATTGTTTACAACAAAACGGTTTTACAGTAAAACTGCTGGACCGGCACTATTTGATAGCCTAAGGAAAAGTTATAACGCCAATCTATACAATAGATTTAAAATCAAAATTGTATAATCTTGTAACATTAAAGTAAATTTTAGAGTTAATGGATTTTGAGGCAAAGTAAATTCCTAAAGTGTAAATTCTTGGGAGGTAAAACATATAAATAGGCTATATTTTAAGCTTAGTGGATCTAGACTCCATTTTTATAAAGCAGTTGCCACCAGAATCCATGCCAGTTTTATTTTAAAATGTCCAGCTAGAAAAAGACAGTCTTTGCTGTTTTCTCCTTGAGAAGAATGGGGAGCTTTGCTCACATCCAATGCCACAACAACCAGAACACCGCCAGAAGATCCATAGCCTAACTTAATGAAGAAGAAGCTGATGCCAAAACCATCCAAGAAACAAATTCACCAAACCTGTGCATTCCAGCTGAATAATGACCAGTAAAATTATATTCAAAACTACAGAGCTCTTTAATTACTTAATTTCTAAAATCCTAAATCCAAGCTAGCTAAAAATAACTAAATGTAATTAAAAGTAACTAATGTAATTAACTGTCAAGCCCATTTAATTGTTTTTGGTTTTTGCAGCTTCTTCGTCAGTGGGTAAATCGCTTTTATATGCTAATGTTTGAAAATAATAATGTTTCAAGTTTATTGAAATTGCTTAATTCCTAAAGAAATATAAATGACCTACCTATTTTGTAATTTCTTTTCTATTAAGAAACAAATTTAATGTTTGTCATTAGATATCACTGCGGTTATGGCTATATTTACTCTTTTGATTATTTTAGTTTTAAATATTCATATTATATGCCAATGTCTCAAAACAGTGAGCACTTAATTTTAATACATTTTAAAGAAGATATTTTAAATATCTTCATATAATTATGTTCATAGCATTATCTTTCTGTGCACTGTTTCCAAATTCTATATTGCAATAATAACGAATCGTCCTGCGCTCATTATTATTTATCTAATTTTGTAATATGGCTTACTTTAATCAAAAATTTCCCAATCTTGAATTTATTTTGTCATAAGAATTAAACTAGCCTTGAAGACATTTATAAGTATATTTGCTCATTAATATATTTCTTTTCAGTCTATGTAAATATGCTTTCCCTCCTTAGATAATAATTCAATGATAAATAGCACATATAGATTGGACAAGAGAAAGTAAAGATTATATAATTATTCCTTTTAGTAGTGTATCTATATTATAAAGCTACGTAAGAGTTGCCTCCTGTTGAAGCTAATCAAGCTATTGTCTCTGTACTTATGATATTATGCATGTAAGACTTCTTATTGCTTGGCAGATGAGATACTTTTATTAAAAATATTTCATGTTTACTGCATATGTATTTCTATTAAGATGAAGCCATGGTTAAGCCAGCACATATTCTCTTATAGATGAGGGCATAAGCACACCCAGAGTTTAAAACCAGACTAGCATGTAAGTCAACCCTGCCATTTTGAACTAGATGTTCTTTCTTCAAGCAACATGGCGTTTGGTCCCAGGGTACTGGCATTTGTTGCAAGAACCCTTGATTCACTAAACCATCTGCAGAGCGACTTTTATTATTATTATTTACCTGTGCCATAGCACATTGGCAAATCTGGAGCAGCCAACTCCATCTCCTCATAATCTAATATTCAGCATTTGTTTGAAAATATTTCTGGAAAGCCATGTTCAATCTCGGTTATTTGAGCTGGTTTATACGCTCATCTTTTAGATATAAATGTATTTGTAATAATAAAATGCATAATTAATTGTGATCAAGAGCTAGTAGAATTACTTATATTTAACAGCCACAAGTCTAAAGACAGTTCATTGGCATAATTTTATAGACATAACTTAGTTATTATTTATACATATCTTTCTGTAATTAATACATAAGATGAGAGCAAATAATCCTCGTCTCATGTAATATCCCAATCATTAATTATACAAATATCTCTGTGAATAATCTGTAAGAGAAAAGTACTTTAACCTTATTCCTCTTATCCTAATGCCTGCATGCATTTGATACACTAAAGTATATATATATTGCCATTCTTAATTTTATTAATGATAAATAAAATGTATAGTTACATTAATCTATTTCATTGTCTGTCTTGTTATTTATCCCATTCAATCCTAATCATTTATAAAATATGTATTTAAGAATCTATGCCTTATGAATAATATGCCAATTAGTTATATGATAGATTTAGCTAATGAGTGCCTATTAATCCCTGAGTTTCGTGTTTTTCCCTGAATTACACCAGCTGCAAAGAAAGGTTATGCGAATGTACTCTCAAGCATGTCATACATAAGGTATTGAGTCTTGGAGAATGGGTGAATGAGTTAAAGTGTGGGCAGTCTGGAGATCTCACCATCTCGGACTGGTCAGTTTTGGTCTCTTTGCCTGGACTCTTGATTCTGTTACATGGATGTATAAACTTGACCATTACAATATATTATTTTCAATTGAATGAAATGTTTTACAAATTCAGAAAACATTCAAAATATGATTTAAAGATCTAACAACTATGCTAAACAATATTAAAAAGAAAATATAAAAAATTACTACATTTTCAGTTTTATAGCTTTTAATATTAAAACTAAACTGATTATAGTGTCATTATTACTAGACTGATTTACAATCATTTTCTATATGTTCTACTTACAATGTTTATTAAAAAATAAAGTTAAATTTTGATTTTCCACCCACAACTTTGACACAATCCAAATAACTTCACCTGTGCATTTATGTTCAATTAAAAAAATCAGATATATTAATTTTTAATAAGGGATTAAAGTCTTTATATCTGGACTAAAGATAATCTCTCATTTAATAAATGATTAGTGGTAATCATTACTATATTTATCAAAACTGGATTGTGTTAAACATGTGGGTGGAGTGAGTTTGACACTTGTAAATCAAAATGTATCAATTTACTATTAATAAATATTGCACATATGATAAAGATATATGTGAGAAAGGATAATCTGAACCAGCTGATGAGTGATGGTTCAGCACAATATGTATTTTGGGGATCATTATATTTTATATTGTCTTTATTCATACACTTTCAAAAGAATATATGGTGGTGTGGAGGTTTAATTAATACATTTATAAAAATAAATCTAACACAATATGATAGCAATTATAATAATAACATTATAGCAAATAAAAATATCAAATTGAATGGAATACCAATCTATAGCATTATTCTAAAAATATTTTTTTTTTACAATCACTCAAATTATTGAAACTTCTTTGTGAATGCAAATGCATTGTTTGTGAGTAATGGGATTATACATATGTTTACACTGTACATACACATACATCCACTCCAATTATTTAGAGATTAGAATACTTTTAAAAAAATCATTTTAACTTCATGTACAAATATTCTTTGATATTTTCAAAACTAATTCGGCATTAGAAACATATTAGTGCAATGTAATAATTGTATTTTGAATTACTCTTCTATGATTATTAACAGTTACTGTAAAAATATTTAAAAGCACTACTTCAACATTTGTTGAGATCAATAAAATTTAAAGGGCATTTTCTACATTTATAATGTGCATTTTAATGGAATTGCTACATATTTTCAACAAGGAGTTTTGGATGTCTTTAAATGAGTTTTAAAGACAGTCTTATAAAATGGTTTCTTTTACTATCATTTCATTTGGAATAAAATATTCTAATGTTAAAAAATAAATATGAATAATAATAAGTAACAGTTACACTAATGCAACACAATGCATCCATTTCAAAAATAAACATCACAGATATTTTTGAATTTTTCGCCTAATCATAAATCCCCAAAAGCTCGAAATATTACATAAATGCAATATGCACAATTCATTTTGAAAAATGTCATCTAAATAGAATATACTCATCAGTGAAAAAAAAAAAATTTGTCTATTCATAACATTAATAATAGTTTGGGTTCAAATACATTCACTTTATTTTCTATTCCTTTTTTATTCCAACGTAATTCTTTTTATACTTCGACATATTAATTACAATTTTTGTCCATTTTTGAAGTGAAACTTTATATAACAAAATATAATTTAGGTTACATGAAAAACAATAATTAAAATTTTTCAGAATATTTTTTCTTCAAATGCAATAGTAAGTCTGCCAAATGTATTTAATTTTATGTGTTATTCTTTTGTTTTATTCATGGATTTTATTTACAATGTTTTATACCAATCATTAAAACCATATGTAATTACCCATTTCATCAATTTATTTCTATTTATATAACTGGAGTGGTTAGATGACAATCTTCAATGTGGCCCACCCTGCAAGCAGCACATATTAATATGTGAATTAAATTTCCATATTTAAAAGCAGACTTCATATTGATGAATTCCTGGTTCATGCTAAATAAATAAATTCTCTATAATGCTCTAGCTGACACAAGGCTATTTAACATGGCATAAAATGGTTATGTGCAACTAATAATTTTCATTTACAATTAATCAGTAAATATATATTCATAGTATTATTTCCTGAAGCTTATTGTGTAATAAAAATATAATAGATAAACAGCTGACATTTCAGTACAATAACAAGTACTTTCCTCAGAGCTTTTTCTTTCTCAAATCATTAAAATGGGTGTGATGAGATTTAAAATCATTATATTTTCCCCTTGTTATTTTCTCCTTGTTCTCAAATTCTATTGATTGAGAAGTTCCAAAAAATATTTTATCCTCCAGTAGCTTTTTCCAGATATTTTTAATTTTCTTTAATACACAATTTTCATTTATGCTCTTAGACCTTTTAAAAATCTCTATAGTTTCCCTTAGCAATCTCTGGTCATATTGTTCAATTTTTGCTAGAATATGTATTATGTTTTTCATAGTTAGTTAATTTAATGTGAGTGGATAAATGGCTGATGAATTAGATTTTTTTCTAGCTGCCAAAATGTGCTCTTCTTTTTTTATGTCTATTCTATGATTTGTCTGTCCAATGTAGGCATATAAACACACGGATTTTGATATACACCATGAGACTCCAAAGAAATTTTATTTTTAGGGCATGGAAATACTTTACTAATTTCTTTAAATGTAGTACAAATTGTGTGGATATTATTTTTTTAAAAAGTAATGAAGTATTTCCATTCTCTAAAGATAAAATTGCTTTGTAGTCTCATGGTGTATATGAAATTCAAACTAATCATACAATAAACATAAGAAATGAAAAATACATTTTGGCAGTCAGAGAAAAATCTAATTCATCAGCCATTTATTCATGCATTAAATTAACTAACCATGATATCAATTTTAATAAAACACCTATTCTGGCAAAAATTGAACAATATGACCAGAGACTGTTAAGGAAAGCTATAGAGATTTTTAAAAAGCTTAAGAGAATAAATAAAAAATGTGAATTAAGAAAATTAACAATATTTGGAAAAAGCTACTGAAGAATAAAATATTTTTTAAACTTCTCAATCAATAAAATGTGAGAATGAGGAGAAAATAAGAAAGGAAAAAAATAATTTTAAATCTCATCTCACATATTCTTATGATTTGAAAAAGAAGAAGCTCTGAGGAAAGTACTTGTTATTGTAGTGAAATGTCAGCTATTTAGCTATTATATTTTTGTTACACAGAAGTTCCCAGAAATAATACTATGAATTCATTTATCCATGAGAATATTAGAATTAACAACATATATATACAATGATTTAAATTACCCATTGCATTAATGATATATTAAAAGTAGGTTTGTTCATTGCAAGTCACATTCAACTCTATTAATCACTATTTCCATGATCAACTAAATAACTTTCTTAATATTTAAATGCATTAATTTATTCTCTTTTCGTTGACTTATTGTCATCACTTTAGTTTTATTTATAGTTATTTTCATCATAAACTTACAACAAATTATGTGCATTCTTTATATTTTGACAATCTCATCTTCTCTACCTGCAAGCATTTCATTAAGAGCAAATCTCCTATAATGATTTTTTTTTACCCCTGATGTTAACTCCCTCCTGATCAATTCAATATTCCTTCAAATCTCAATAGTATATTCGCTTTTCATACAATTTTTTGTATTGTTTAAGTTAATATGAAAAGATAAAATAAACTAATAAGAAAGTATTAAAAGCACTAAGCCAGCTTTTGGAAGATTACTGCTAGAATCATAGTGCTGAATAGAACTGTGCAATTAAAAATATGTATATAGTGGTGAAGACCAATATGTAAATCAAGTCCAGTATGTAAATTAGATGTTCCATTCTTTTGATAATGCAACATAGGAATCTTTTCCATTGATGAAATGAGAATCACTTGCAATAGCCCAATCCTCTTTATATTTTATTTTTCTATCATTCCTTTCAGCACATATTATTATTACATTGGATGGAGAAAAGGTGTCCAGGCCAGCTCATGATCAAAAAAGATTGATTTGTAATAACAATATGTGCCAAGAGGAATGATAGAAAAAGAAAATATGAAGAGGCTTGGGTTCTTGCAAGGGATCATCATTCCATAAATAGAAAAGTTTACTGTGTTCCATTATCAAAAAAATTAAATATCTAATTTATAGACTGGACCTGATATACATATTGGTCTTTGCCACTACATATGCATATTTTTAATGGCATGGTTCAATTTACCACTATGATTCTGACAGTAATCTTCTGAAAAATGGCTTAGTCCTTTTAAGACTTTCTTATTAGTTTATTTTATCTATTTTCATATTAACTTGAGCTATACAAGTTTGGTAAAATTACAATTTTCATTTCGCAATTCATTTAAATGTATGTTAAATAAACCAAAAGATATGTTATGCCTTCCTTTATATCTCTTTCAGAATCTTCTTTTCTATAAAGACACTTTATTCTTAGAAATATATTTTATGATTCATACACATATTTCATAAATAATTCCATTAATTCTAATTTGTCAAATATCTTTTCAAGAGCAACACAATTCCCTTCCCTCCCCCCTCTCTCTCTCTCTTTCTTAGAGCTCAAATATTATGTAATAATATATTTGAAGTGAAGAATTCTGTAAATATTGTATATAAATAATATAAAAGTCTCCCAACAGTAACATCTAGTTGCTATGATGATAAAAATGGTAGTGATTTATCTGTAGTCTAAAATTCTATATAGAAATCATCTAGAAAAGGTTAACTATGAGAATAAAATTCTATCATAGATGTAAAAAATATCTAATTATCTTTGTCTCAAATTTATATTCTCAAGACAGGGTTACTGAGTACTCCTGTTAATTAATCTAATGGAGGCAAAATCAAATTCATTTTTGTCAGCACTTTGCCTGTTAATTAAAAATGTTCTATTTTTATTTATAAAAAAATTGCCTTCTTATTTTTCTTACTATGATTCCTTTCCTCTTGAAAAAATGTAATATTATCTAAATCAATAAAAAAAAAAATTACGTATTTTGCCATAAACAATAAAAACTGGAGATGCTACTATATCTTTTTATTTTTTTTATTTTTTTCTACAAAATGATGTTCTATGAAAATTTTCATAAGATTATATCTCAATTTCCCATCATAAATAAAATATTGCCTTAACACATAATTTGATAGGCAATATTATTTTTTGGTTTTTAGATATCTTTTTTTTTTTTAATTATCCACAATATACTAGGTATAACACTAATGAAAACGTTATACAACTCGTGTCATATATTCTTTTAATAAATTTAATTTGAGCATTTGAAATATATAAAATTAATACCCATGATTTTCTTTTTAATATTTTGTTTTGTAAAATAATATTATTCTTTTTATATTATTATACAATATAGTATTGTTAATTGGTTTATTGCTACAACCAACTTGTATTGGCATTTTTGTAAAATTTGCGATATTTTATGACTTAACACTTTTATAATAATGCATCTTATTACCCCAAAACAAAACAAAAATGTTAAACTTTCCAGTTTATATATAAAGACATTTTTTATTTATATTTGATATACTCTGAATCACCAAATCTTATAATATGCATCTCAAGATATTTAATACATTTATGCTGTTTGTTTTCAATTGTTTTCTTTAAAAATACGTAAGTAATTTATTGATAAGATAATTTATATTACAAATTTTAATATTTGTAATATTAATAGTACTGTAAATATTGTCCTTGTATGTAGACAAATAAAAGTTACAAATGTGCATAATCATGGCAAGATCCATAGGATAACCTTTAGAGTTAGACATTTTATAAAATGTATCTACAAAGTAATTAACTGTTATCTTCAATAAACTTGAAAGAATTAATAATAAATTTTATAATGTATTGGCTAATGTTTTTTTTTTTTTTTCATAAATTATTCATTGGATAATATTTATTAAATATTATCTATTGAAAAACCATATAATTTTGCAACATTCAATAAAACAATAAAATCATATTAATCAATTCTAGTGTTCATGATTTTATAAATAAATTCAAAAGATAACCTATAATTTCTTGTAATAATTTGCGAATGAACATAAATATATAAGTAAACAGCCAAAATCAATCATGTGCAAAAATATAATGGAATACAGAACTTTACATTTTGATGTAAATAGATAAAATTTTAATAATTAATATCGTTGTTTCTAGTTCAGACTTATAAAAAATTATTTATTAACACTAATATTTCAGTTACTATGAAGAGAAGTTCTGCATTAAAGAAATAGCATTTTCTTCATTTTCTATTGCAGTGAAATGATTCTCAATATTTTTGATCCGAGTCTTATGTGTCAACAGTGTGGGTAGAATTATTACTTTTTACTTCCGTTCAGGAGATGCTACTATTAAGTAGACATACTCATATCATTGTAACATAATAGTTTTCTCACAAATATTAAAACAGTAATTAATTACTAATTAAATAAATTGGGGGGGGGGTTACTTTTTTTTTTCAATTTTTTTTTTTTTTTCTATAAATTGTAATAGCTTCAAGGTTGAATTATTCTTTTACTTTGAGTTCTATTTAAAAACTCTTGCAATCTTGGAATTTATTGAATCAAGCTTCTAATTAACTACATTCAAAAGATTAACCAAGTTAAAAGTGTATTGATTATTTTCTTATTAGTATCGATGAGTTAGTTAACATTCTAGTTATGTAACCAATTTCTTTTCAAGTACATTAGTAATACTTTTTTAATTAAAAGACAAATGTATATATAGTATACTAAAACTAGAATTAATCTTATAAAATCACTATATTAATACATATTTTATCCAATAAGCTAAATATAATTATCATGTGATAGCTTGTTTTTGTTTTTAAAGAGTATTTGAAATTATAATAAAAATACATATGAAAAATTATCATCTTCTTAACTTAACTCATTAATAACTATTACAGTACTACTATTCGTAACTAAATTACTTATCATTAATCTCTCGTTCTTTCTTTGTTTTATTTTATCTTATGTTCTCAAATACATAAGTTGGTGAACAGACCAGATCTTACGAACTTCACAGCCCACTACCCATCTGTCTAGGCAGACTATGGGAGTATATAAAATGTTTGTGAAATCACACATAACAGTTCTGATTGTTTTTTAACTCATTATTTGTCTTTGTTTTTTCTTTAATTTGGAATTAAATAGCATACTCATTTATAAGTCGCTCCCAACGATGATGATGAATAATTTTGAAAGACTAACTCCATCTTTATTTATATTACAATTAATTATTCAATTACATAATAATTGCCCTAAATGAATTTAAGAAAAAATAAAAGAATTATGATTTATAAAAATAACTATATTTGTTTAAAAAATTATATAAAAGAAAACTTATTTACTTCTCACTAATGTCTTAAAAAAAATCCAAGTACAACAAATACTTACTATTCATTTTATATTCATCATGTAAATAATTTTCTCCTTAAATAAAATGACAGACTAATCACCAATATTCATAAATAAATATGGGGACTTCAAGGTTTTCATCTAGTGTTTGGGAATAGAAAAATTTCATGGCTTGCCAACCTTACAGTTTTCTCAGACTCTTGAAATAAGTTTGACTACTTAAAAATGAGTTCACTGTATTTAATTATTTGCAAGTGAGTGCTATTATATTTGTGCTGATTGCATTTGATATTGATTTCAATTGAATTCTCATAAGTACATAACAGTATTATTCGTTAAATAATTTATAAATCAATATCCATGTCAGAAAATAAAAAAATTAAGGCATTCATTACATAAAAACAATAGATTTCTTAAAAATAGTGATTGGTAACCTACAAGATTTTAAGAATAAAATTAAATATTTTAATTTTGTTCTGTGGCATTTAATTGTATTGCAATTTAATAATTTAGTCCAGCAGACCCCAATCTTTTTTCTCTCACATACCCCTTGATTAGGATTTTTTTCTCTTGCATACCCATTGATTAGTATCCCCTCTCTTCATCACCCCACTGATCCCCAAAAAGGTTTGTATTCTTTCAAATTTTTTAGGTTCAATACATAATCGAATGATTCAATTTAACCTAATAAACATTTATTGGCTTTTTTTTTTTTGATTTTACATTTAACAATTTGTTTCAATTTTTTTAATTAATTCAATATGGCTTTAATAATTTTAATGCATTCTTACACTTGTTTCATGAATCCTATTTTTTTTTAATCTGATTAAACTGAAGATAGATTTAACTTCAAATCACGAAGTGCATCAAGCTTGTTTTAATATTTATTCTAAATATACATATAAGATGAGAATGCTCTTTCAATCTGTTGATGAAAGGTAATAAACATTGTTTTATGAATGAGTTTTTGAAACTCTTCTTTCATTGCTGCCCAGAAGTCAATAATATTTATTTTTCTGAAATCAGATAATAAAGAAGAATCAATCAAAAGTTCAATCAATTTTTCTTTTTCAGAAATTTGAAAGTTTTTCAACTTGTTGCAAAAATAATTTAGTGAATGGATTTAAAATCCAATTATCTTCACTATTTCACTTTGGAAAATATCATCTGAATGACACCTTAAGTCCTTTAAAGTGCACTATTATACTACTTTTTATTAATTTTGACAATTTGAGCTCATTCACAGATAAATTGTGAAATGTCTCAAAAATTTCATATTCGCATTTTTTGATATATGATTCCTAAAAATCCAATTTCTGCATCATGGATTTGATTTTGTCATAGTCCTTAAAGATGGTTATTAAACTGTTATGTGATCCTAAGCTTAGTTTATTTATTTATGAAAAAATATCAGATAAGTATGCAAGCTAATGAAGCTATTGATTTTCGTGAAATTTAAACTTAACTCAAAAGGATGATCTCCAAAAACTTAAACCTCATGTCTTAATTCAACCAAAATTGTGAGCACTTTTTTTCAAGAAAGCCACATCACCTTTGTGTGCAAAAATAAGATAATATGTTCACTATCCATCTCTTCACACAATGATTTGAATGGTCTGAAGTTTGTTGAATTGGTCTTAATATAATTAATAACTTTGATAGATTGATAGAGCACTTCTTTCCAAGAATCTGGTAGAGTTTAGATGTTGAGCATTGTCTGTGAAAACAGCAATCATTCTGGGGAATATGGGAAGTGATTTCTTAATGGTACCACATAAATCTATATATCAGTCAGATATAGATATTCTACCATCTACCGCAGCAATTGGCCCAATCAATTTTTTTTATTGAAATAACATTGAAAGATATTAAATATGTATGTACTCACCTTTACATCTTTCAGTGAGAGAATAGTAAAGTAAAAGATTTTCTTCAAGCATGTTATCATTTAATTATTTTAGAATAACAAACAAAATTGACAAATTGGAAACATCAATGCTTTCATCTACCTATAATTAAAAGAAGAAACATATTTTTATTTTTTCAATTATTGTAGATTCAATGTCATCAGACATGTTCTTAATTCTCAAGAAAGTATATTGTTTGAGAGTGTCTTCCCCAAATATATATTGAATAGCATTTTTGATAAAAAGAGATATCAAATTTTCAATGATTGTATCATTTTTGCCACTTTTAACAATACAATAATTTATTCTGTGTGATGCTTCAAACCGCATTCTCATTGTTTGCAGATAAGAAATAGAAAGTTAGATTAGAGCCATTTGATACTAGCTGGAAAAAAATATCATTTTGTTTATAAATTGGATGTTTTGTCTCTAAATGGAACATCAATCTCAAATATTATTTTCTTTAATAGAGCACTGATGTTTAGAGTTTTTTTAATATTAACTTTATCTCTTGCAGGAACTGGCCTATCAGTCACTGGAACCTGATCTCCCTATTGTAAATCATCATACTGCTCTGAAGTACATGCAACTGTCAATTCAGCAGGTTGAATTTCAATACTAACTGTAGTTCTTTTAAGAGTTCCAGTTTTCAATTATCCATTTTGGGTCGCAAAACAGTATCATGTAAAACAGTATCAGTAGTAATCAATAAATAATACCTAAACACTTCCAATTGAGCACTCATAAAAAAGGAACTATCTAGGCATATTAATAGATGTTACTCAACACTCAATATAACATTAAAATGATGGACCACTTTCAATCACAGAGGGGGATGGGACATGCGACTGCACAATGATTGGTGATAAGCTGGCCTAGTGACAACTTTCACATAAGTTCCTCTTTGTAAACCAAAACTCTACAAATTTGTTTTTGGGTTTTTATTTTAACTTCTTTTTTTTTGATGTTTTCCACCATTACTAATATTATTTTTTCATATTTTCAACCGATCTACTGCATAATCCCAGGGGTAGGCATACTACAGATTAGGAACCCCTGAATTTAGTCAAAAATTTGTTAGTAATTAATTTATTAATTTTTAAATTGCTTTTGGACATTGAAGTACACAATAGAATGTCAAGAAATTTAGTAGAAACAGCTGTATGCATTGATGTAATATTTCTTCCTGCTAATATTTGCCATAATGAAGATTTGATATGATTGAACCAGTTATTTCTGAAAAAAAGAAAATTAAGGATTCCTCAATAATAAAAACGTTTCAAATTCCAAACTATATTTAATTATATTCCTAGATATGGAATAAATATTCTTAGAATAAGACCATAGACCACTCTTAAAAATGGATCAATATTGATAGCAAAAAACTCAATAATAAAAATGTTTCAAATTTCAAACTATACTTTTCTTACTAAATGTGGAATAAATATTCCTGGAATATGACCACAGATCACTCTTAAAATTGGATCAATATAGATAGCAAAAAAATCAACAGAAAGAGAAAACCCACAATAATACTAAATATATGCTTACTTAAATAATTAAGAATAACAAGATATTTTAAAATCAATCTTTACTGTAATTGCATCTGTTACAATCTCTGATGAATATATCTTCTAGAGATAGAATAATGGAAGGGCAGTAGTTTTTTTGTTAACAATGACTTAAGTTTATCTATTAATATTCTAATAAAATATTTTAGAAATATATTTTCAACAGTTATTAGTCTTATTATATTATAAGTAGACTTATAGTGTTATGATTCTTCATTATTGAAAATAATAATTGTTTGTTAATAACTAATCTAATCACATAGGCAACAGTTAATGAGTTAAAGAAACTTATCAAAAGATCAGCTATCATAATACTTTAAGAACCTTAATATTATTATATATTTTAATTTATTTGTTTGAACAAATTTTCAAGAAAGAGCAAAGATGATTGAGATAAATCTGGATTTTTCAATAACTCTCATAATGATAGGTTATTATCATGATTGGAAATATTTCCAAATTGTATGATTGATCTAACTTCCAACTAGAATATTACAATTTTGTTTTTCTAATGTGTAATCTCCTCTTGGGCAATATAATCTTGTCTGGCATGTTTCATAACTATATGATCCAGCTTCTTGAATGACTCAATTACATTACTGAATTAAAGTGTCTGCACATGTTCTTGAACAATGTCATAATTTATTATAGTGATTTTTTTCATATGTTAATTTTTTCATTATTATCAACCAATAAATAAAGGTTTTATAGTAAGTCTGAGATTCCTTTCATAAAATAATTCATCTGATTTGATGATCTTTCATAGATGATTTTATTGATGGAATGTAAAAATATAAAATTGTTTAGTGAATATATGTTAGTAAATATTCTCAAAGTCACTAATAATAATTTTTAGTATACCATTGGTATTTGATTGTAAATTAAATGCATTTTTTTTATAAAATATATATTGAGAATTTTTTTTAACATAGTTGGTGTTAGACAGACTCCAATCGTATTATGATCTGTAAAAAATAATGATGTGACAATTAGTGAATTCATGACTTAGCCAGAGACTATGTGAAAAGATAATGCAATCAATTATGTTGATGAACTGACATCTAAAAAAAAAAGTTCTTCTTTGTAAATACTTTACTGAGGTGTCCATATTATGTGATAATAGGTATTGATTTAATACTCTTGGACAGTGCTACACTTGACAGTTAAAATTGCACATTATGATACATGGAGACATAATTTTTTCATTTAAAGTATTGTATTTGGTAATTATTTCCGGATTTCATTTTCTTTTGGGATAAATGATGTACACAGATAAAAATTATGTTGTTTGAAATAGTCAGAGATATGACTATGCATGTTTCTTTTGTTTCAAGTACAGTTATTAACCCAAATATTTTTTCTTTAGTGATTAAAATATTAACACTTCTGAGTAATGACTATTTAAAAAGGATTGATATAACAATAATTAGAAAACACTTATAAAATATTAATGTTAAGCTTGTGACTAATTTTTGTTTAGAAAATTGCTAATATAGGGACCTGATGAATTTATGTATTTTTGGTTAGACATTTAGTTCCCTAGCACTGCAAATTTTATATTATTATTATTAGCTATTGTGTGGAATGTTGAAAATTATGTTCTGAATTTATTGTGTCTTATCATGAATTGCTGGAAACTTTTTGTTTCTTATTTTAATGTTTTCCTCATTATCAGAATTGTAAAATTATTTTTTGTTCTTTTATTTTTGTGTTTTGTTATTTGATTTGTCTTTCTTTTAAAAATAATTTTTCCTCATCTTCAACCTGCTTTGACTTCAGATGGATTATGGAAGTAAATGGATTAATAGTTTTGAAATCTTGATTTCTTGTTGTGTTATATCTTAAGATTTGTTATTAGTAAACTAAACTGCATTAGACTAATTATTACTCAATTGCTCAAAATTTATGTACTTACATCACATATTTTTTTACTATTCATTCTATACATCAGATGAATTTTTATTTGTTCATCCTTGTAATAAGATTACATTGAAGTTCTAGATAAAGTAAATCTAAGTGATAAAATGAATTAAATTTCCATACTTAACAATAGAAAATAAAATTAAAATAGAAAGACATATTCAAACTTTAAATGGAAATAAAATCTAAACTCTGTTATCTTGAAAAAAATAAAATGTACATATATACAATTGGACTAACAAATCTTTTCCAAAGCTTTAGAAAATATTGAACTGTCATTGAATTAAAATTGGCAAAATACAATTCAAACAAACAGTTTTGATTTTCATTTAAAAAATAAATCAGCTTAAGACATATCATATATTTTCAAGATTGACAGATTCCCATGCAAAATACACATCATAGAAAATTTTCCTGGCAGTTTTAAATGCTTCAGACCATGACACATTGCATGCACATGTCCTATTAATAGAGGTATTATTTGCAGACTTGTTGACAGAATTGAGCACAGCTATCCTAGGTCCTTTAATCCATCAAGGTCTTAAATTGAGGCCAAAACAGAATAACATGTTGAGAATAATGATAATATGGCACTAGCATGTGGAAAATATACAGATAAATATTTCCATTTATGTACAGCATAAATGTCAAAAATATACTGCTAATTTGACAAGTGCTCACATTGTAAAAAAAAATTGATTTCTAAAATGATATGATTTATGATATCATTAAAATACAGGAAGATAATAATATTACAGACAGTTATTCAAATTACTATTAATTGTTTGATTTATTTTTTAATATATATCTTTTAAATACTATTTTGTTACAATCCCTATAATAAATTTGATTTGTCTATGAAATATGCTTAAATACCAACAAAACAATAAATGTCAAACTAGCATAATTGGCCAATTATATTTATCATTTTAAAAAAAAACATGAAATATTAATTCCATCAAAATTATAAAAAAATATATTCTCAAAAATGTTGCACTGTGCATGCATTTTCCTATAGCCAAAAGTATATATATAAATTATGCTTGCTGTCATACTAACTCATTTTAAATATTTAAAAACCAGACACTCTTCACAAACCTGGAGCTTTATTGTAAATATCGGAGATTTGAACTCAGACTTTCAAGCATCCACCAACTATCCACATTATTTCATACAACAATAATGTTGCCATCAGCATGGGATTTGGGCTTTCCATCATCAGATTTTCAATGATATGGATGGCTGAAAAATTGGAGGTTGGAATAAATTGAAGCTTACCCATTATAGTGTGAAGATTTGCTATCTTAATATAAACTGAGCACTGATTATATATGTGTGTGGGAGATGATAATCTGGACCAATTAATGAGTGCTGGTTTAGCATGAAATACATATATGGATGATTATCTTTTCTACATGTGTGTAATCATGTGTATCAGTTGTATGAGTTAATGTGGATAGTTGGTGAGTACTTGAAAGTCTGAGTTCAAATCCTCTATATTTAACTCATTTTACTTTATTTAATAATAAAAACTGTCGGTTTTTTTTATTTGTAATAATAATTTAAAATACTTCTCCCAAAAAACGCAATAGCATATAAAAACGATACGTGTTTTTCTATTTCGAGAAAATGGACAAATTAATTTGCATTCGCATTTGCATATTTTATTATTTTATAACATTACAGCAATGTTTATAACTTATGTTGGCCATGAAAATGAGGGAAAACCTCGAAAGTACTAGGCCTAAATTGATTTCATTTTTTTGGTTGATACTTACAGCTTCTTCTTCAGCGGGTAAATCGCTTTTATATGCTAAATTCTTGTTACACAATAAAGATGCAACTTAATAATGTAAGGGCTATTTAAAATTTAGGAAGATAATTTTAAAATTGAAGTGCTGCAATAAACTGGGTTAAGAGGGTGACAATATAATTTGATACTATTATTGTACTGAAAATATATGATACTGTGTAGTAACATAAATATATATGCTAATAATAATCAAATGCTAAGTTTCTCAGATAAGATATTTGAATCCCAACCGTTATAAGCGGCGCTATGATCAGTAACCTCTAGCTCTTGGAATTTATCTCAATGGTGTAAATGATACTTGTTTGTTTTCTCTCCCATATATTTCACCACCACCTTTTTTTTTTTTTGTTATTCCCAATATTCAACTCTTCATACTTTATGAAGGTGTCAATAGTATTTGCATCTTTTTTTTTTATTTAGTATCCATATCCACATATAACAATTAGGCAAATACATCTATTAAAACATTCCTTTTCAAATACATATGTAAATTTCATTTTAATATTGAAGTTGTTTCTATCAAAAGCACTCCTTCCAAAATTAATTCTGCAATTAATTTTATTCAATTATATTTCTAGTTATATCAATAATCAAACCAAGATAAATGCAATTGTTAACTTCTAATTCATTATTATCAATGTTTATTTTCTACTGAGTTAATCCATTGACTTTTTTTTTTATCATTTCTCATTACTCTTATTCTCTTATTTTCATATAATAGCTCTTGTGATATTCCTTGAAGCTCTGAAATAATTATTTACCAAAATACTTATATCATATTCAAAATATGAGTGACTTAAATAAGCACATATTTATTTCTTAATATATCAAAATATTTCTTATAAAACTGCCAAAAGAACTTTTCAATATGTCATCATTCTGTTACAACATTATTATAATTAATCTTTATTTTTCACTAAGTAATTTAATCTGTGCTATAACATATTAAAAAATAATATTTTCAATATGACAACATTGTAAATCTACAACTTGATGATCCAAAGACTTTAATTATTGTGAAAATTGTTGCAAATATCTTTACAGAATAATGCGAAATAGTGCAAGCTACCGTAATAAATAAATGCTAAAAAATTAAGGATTTCAATCCTATCCAATGTCTTCTCATCCAACAATCTTTAGACTAATTTTTAGTTTACAACTTTAGTCAGTGAAAAGCCTTGGATCTGGGAGCAGCACATCTGGATCTTTGGATCTAATGCACCTCTCCAGCATCCACCTTTTAACTAATAATCTAAAATGAAATCACAATAATGTATTTAAATAGATACTGTCCCATATATGAGGGGTCAGAGTGACTTGACGTCACATGAGCATAACAACAATATTGGCATCAGCACGAGATTTGGGCATTCTATCATCAGATTTTCAATGGGATGGACAGCTGAAGAGTTAGAAGTAGGAGTAGATTGAAGCCGGTCCATTAAAGTATAAAGATTTGCTATCTTAATATAAACTGAGCAATGATTATATATATATATAGGTAAGGGGGTAGATAATAATCTGGACCAACTGATGAGTGCTGATTCAGCATAAAATATTACAGTGCTGATTATTTATCTTTTCGACATGTGAGTGATCATGTGTATCAGTAGTATGAGATAGGGTATATAGTAAATGTTGCTTGAAAGTCTGAGTTCAAATCCCCTATATTTACAATTAAGTTCCAGGTATAGAAATGCCTGTATTTCAAATCTTACACCTTAAGCCTGCATTTTACTCATCCCTCTTCTATGTATTTAAATGGATACTGTTCTATACGTGAGAGGTCAGAGTGACTTGAGGTCAACATGGGCATAACAACAATATTGTTATCAGCATGGGATTTGGGCATTCTATCATCACATTTTCAATGGTATGGATGTGTGTGTGCACATACATGCATGTGCATGTTAATTTCTGAACATATTTGACTTGTTACAACAAACATTTTTAGGTGTCACTTTCAAATTGTCAAAATAATAAATGACATTAATTTTTTATAATATATAACAACAAATTTGACAAACATATATGTATTGAATTGCAGGCACGCACTAATGTCTATATAATATATACAATAATATTTTATTTTCTTAATTGATTCAATATTGAAAGTATATATTAAAAAATATGAATCCTATTATTTAATTCTTTCATAATAGTTTACTTTTTTTTTTCTAAAAAAAATAGTCAATTTTTGACAGGTGATTGCTGATCCTTACATTTAATATGTCTTTCTTTTTCTAGTCTAAAACATTTTTGAAAATCTTTTTTTTTTTTTTCAAAATAAAATTTAAACTAGTATTAGTATCTCAGATTAATTATTTATGTCTTTCTTTAGAATACAGAATTGTCTATTCTTTACTTTTTGATTTTTAAATTCAAGCAAAATTATTACTTTTTCAAAAATATATTGAGTAAAGAAAATAACATTTTAAAAATCTATATTATTTAAAAATAATATTCTTTCTATATATGTAGGACCATCACAGGTCGATCTTAACTATAATGTTTTTACAATTTAAAATATAAATTTCAAAATGTTTTTGTTTCCTCAATAAATGATTTTAAGCAAAAGCATTCTATATTTTAGAATGTCACAACAAAAATAAATTATTTAAAACAATTCACATTATATACATGGACATGATGTGTTTATCTGTGGTTCCTTGTATGTATATACAGTAGCATATGTCTAATGACTTCATCAACTGATGGGATTCTCTTGGTGAGTTTGGTCTTGGATTTTCATCATTGAGAGTTGGTCTGCAGTGATTTCCCTTCTGTCTAGGGCTTGATGGGCTTCAGGCCACAAGCTATCTTTCTACTTTTGTACAAGCTAATTGATCCATTTAGAAGTGGGTCTGACTTTATATGAATCAAATCTACAGTATATAGAACTAGTAGACCATTTATGGACTTGCCCTTCTTGCATTTTTACATCTTCATGATAGCTCTGTATAACTCTGAAAACCAGTTCTGCAGCTAGCAAGCTAGCCAACTCTTCTGGCCAGCTCTTACAAACTCTATTAGCTAAAACTAAAATAATCTTTTTATCCAAGCCTTTTGTAGTCTTGGTGAGGTGGTAAAAACTGTTAATTTAAAAAGTGATTTTTATCTCTCTAATTGCTTTTGAAAACAAGCTTGAAATTTTTATCAAAGTGTGATATGCAAAGAGCTCTACATAAAAATAGATAGAAATGTATACAAGCACATTAATTAAAAGATTTCAAAAATAAAGCATGCTTGTTTTTAAATTCAAAATCAAAATACAATATTAATATTTATTTAGACTTTAAAACTATTTATTTCATAATGAAATTTTATTTTAAATTCACAATTATTTACTCTATTACTATGCTTACTATTCCAGGAAGATAGAAAATATCTACTATAAATTTTTGTCTATTTATTTCTACTTTTCCTTTCACTTTATATATATATATATATATGTCTGTGCACACAACTATGTTGTATGCCATATTAATGGTATAGCATTATGTAGTATTTAATTTTTAAATATAATACATACATAAGGATAAACATTTTACCTTATAGCAGAAATATATATATATATATACTTTAACCTACAGCAGCACATTATTTGTGGACTGCTTATCATGAATCTTCCATGTGGTGAATGAGAATGGTTTTATTTCATGCTCATTTACATTAGATATAATAAAAATTTTAATCCACCAACATAGAGGACCAAACTAATAACGGTTAGTTATATTTCCTTGTTACCTAATCTGTAATTATTATTGCAAGAGATTGACAATGCCTGTATTTTTTCTTTTTTCTTTCTCTAGAGCATATTTATTAAGATGTGATTGATACTAACTTTAAGAACCACTTTCCTGAGAAACTATGCTCCAAATAAAGATTGGCAACAATAAAAAACTGCTTCTTTCCCAGATACTGTACTTTCCTACATTATTTCAGCTTTTTTATTTTACTTCACTGGGCAACTAGTTTAACTAACAATATATGATAAGTATGCAAGACAATGACAATCTTTGGACATACTTAATTATATAATAAGAATGAATAAAATCAAATAGGAAAATGACTGAATGCCAAAACTAGATGTTTTAATATCTTAACATATTTTATTTTTTGAAAATACATACAATTCATTTCACAATAATATATATATATATAATCACATAAATAAAGAAAAAACATTCCATATACCATGTCATAAACAAAAAAAAATGTATAATCTCACTATAAAAAAACTAGACCCTTTCCCTTTCTGATTTATTATAAGAAAAATCAAATTTATATGGTAATTACTAAGCTAAAATCATTATCCCTATAACATTTTTGTTTATGTTTATATATATATATATATATATATATATATATATATATATATATATATATATATATATATATATATATATATATATATATAAAATCAAAACATGATATTTGGAATATAAGTCTCATTCATGATAGCACAAAACTACAGAAAAAATAAATGGAGAATGTCTATTTGTGGCAATTTTTATTTTGATTAAAACTTTAAATACACCTGAGTCTCGTTTTACATGATAGATAGGTTCCTCAGAAAAAACGTGCAAACGAAATCGCGCAAAAATAGACGTAACTTATATTGAAAAGGGGGGATGCGGTCTGTGATTTTTCAAAATTCGCGTAAAAGCAAAGCACCAACATAAAATTACTTTAAAATTCGGGCAAAAAAAAAATAAGAAAATAAAATATGACTAATAAAAAATTTCAAATTTGAAAAAAATTGATACAAGATAAACTTTTTTTAACTATAATATTTAATTTTATTCAAAATAATATATTTTTATGCATAATTTACAGTACAGCAATTTATATTTTTTTATACACGTTTTAATTATTATCGCTATTTGCCCAAAAACATGTTCATTTGCAAATTAGTAAAAAATCAGATTCTCATGTGATGTGATGTATTGGCTTCTCCTTAAACGAAGTCAAGAATATCTTAGCAATTATTCACACAAGAGAAAATACAACTAGCGCCAAGTTCACTCTCATGTTGTGTTAATGGTTTTCTGTTGACGACGACGATGATTTTATTAATTGTTTATGACCTTAGACTTATGATAATAAAAAGACATTTATTCACCACTGCTGGGAAAAAATTAATTAAAACGAACAACTAAAAATTAAATTCTTATTTTTGTCTTTAATTTTCAATTCCGTTTAAAAATCAAATTTCGTTTTACATCCCATTAATTTCAAGTCGCCCAGAAGTAATTTTTAAATTGTTAATTACAATTAAAGATCAGATTTTAATTTTTAATTGTGCCCACTGCTATTACTGACCTTTTGAAAATAAACTTGTGGACACTAAATGATTAACAATTGATTACATTCTTTTTTAAAAAGCAAAAACAGAATGTGATTTAAAATGTAAAATTAACACGCACAATGTTTGAACAAATTTACATTATAATCTTGTAAAATTTAATGTGTGTATACATAAAATGTGGAAATCATGATTTTAATTTCATTATTGCATAAAATCTTACTATTATAAAGCACTGAAAATATTGAAATTACTAAGATGAAAGTAGAATTCCAATAATGTGCTATTACTTTCAATATAATGTAAGTGCGCAAAATTTATTATTTAAAGTAATAGCGCATTATCGGAGGTCGACTTCCAGTGAAACACAAATTGCATAACTTCAAAATCATGTTAAATAAGTCCGCGTAAAAACAGACTCAGGTGTATAGTCTTTTGTGTTTGATAATTAGAGACTACACTTTTATGATAAATTCTATTGGCAGTCTCACATGTGGCATTGTATTATATACATTTAAAAGTCAATGTTACACTTTTTAAGAAAGCATGTTACTTTTTTAAACTTATGAAATATGAAATATTTTGTGAACTTTATTTATATTCATGAAGCTTCCAAATCGTAAAGCAGAAAGAAATTTTATCTCATTGTTCTACAACCAATCAATCTTGAACATGTGAAACTACTGAATGAGAACTTAGCCTACTGTAATTCATAAATATAAAAAAGAGGGTTTTTAGTTAACCATTTTCAAATATCTTAAAATCAGCAATATTATTTATCATAATGGTTTTAATTTCAAAATGTTGAATTAAAGAAATTCAGTAAACAGGTAACTTAGTGTCAAACTTTTTAGTACTGCAAGATACTTGGGCTGTAAGTAATATATCATTAATTTAAATCTCGGATTATGTGTATTAGTTTTTATTTTGCCAATTTGTTGTATATGGAGTAATTAAAATAATATCTATTTAAAAAGATTTCGAAAAAAATTGAAGTAAAGTTTATTAAAGTTTATTTTCATTAAAAATAAAAGTTCTATAAATAGATTGGTAAAATTATATGCCTTGTTAAGATTTTTTTATTTTAAAATGATAATATCAGTAATTTCTTAACTTAATATAGTTAACAATACTTTTCATATCCAAAGATATAAATCAAACGGCTTTAAGACAGTTTGAAAGAATTTATAATTAGAAAAATAAGAATCCTCATTTAAATAAAAATGAAAAACATTTGAAGATTAACTTTTAAATAATTCATTTCCTTTCCCGCCTCAAGTCTTTCTTCTAATTTCCTTTGTTGTGTCAGTTTTTTATTCTTGGCTTATTCTCTTATTTTACAATAACTTTTTTTTTTTGTCATCAAATAAATAAAAAAAAAAGGCGTCATAAAATATATACATATATTTACTGTTAACATTTAAATAGTTCTAAAACACAAAAGCACTTTTTAAAATATTAAGAGAAAATGTACTTTTTTATAATGAAATCCAAAACATATTTCACATTCACGTTTTTAAAAAAAGCATAAACTCATAAATATAACTTTGTAAGTAGCAATATCTGAAATTAAACAATACTATTATTAAAACAAGTCTCTAATTCAAATAGATAATTGCATATACTAGTATTTGGTCAAGTTAAAAATCCCAAATCAAAGATAAAGCATGAATAATTTTTAAAAGTTAAGTCATAAATGTTTATTATATATGTATTAAAAAATCAAATCACTAAATTTAATTTATTATAATGAATAATATATATATTTACATAATGCAATGAATGATACTAGAATTTGCAAATAATCATCAAACACAATTTATGTCTATGAGAATTTCTTTAATAATTGACTCATAAGTTCAAGGACCTGAGAATTTCTTTTAATTAAATCCATCAAAGAAACATAAATGTTATTAAAATTAAAAGCTCTAAAGAATGGCAAATACGCCATGATAAGAATGGCAATATTTCTACTATATGCCATGTGGCTAACAAGAAATAGGCTCGTCCTTAGACAGGACAGTCTGGAACCATGGACGGTGTATAGAGAGACTATAGATAGGCTAAGAAACAAAGACTGCCTACTAGCACCTGAGCATCTCTATGTTGATATTTGAGTGGAAATTTTACCACTAGACAATGAGCCTCCTACTCAGAGGATCCGAGCCAAGATATAAATGAACAATTAGTAATGATTATAAACTAAGAAATCCATGCTGTAATTGTATGTATTTTCCTTAATAAAAAAAAAAACTACTATTAAATTCTAAAACAAATATGATCGACACCAATTTAGTGATGTTCATAATCTTGTATTAATATTTACATAGTTCTGAGAATAATGTTATAGTTACATCATCACTTCAGCTCTAAACTTGCTATCTTGTGGCTAACATTGATATTCATTTCCCAATTTTGTATATATGTGACGGCAAAATTTGAAACTAAATATTGTTTTATTAATGTAAAAAATATATCAAAATGTCAGTAATTTAAAAAGAAACCTATTACAAAAGAGCTGACAATGTTTTTTTTTTTATGTTCCATCCTTAGTTTTAACAGCATTCTTGCTTTTATTTAGGTTTCAAAAATAAAAATGTATATCTTCCATAGTTATGACTACAATTTATTTTTTGAAAAGAATAAAGTGATAAAATTTAGATTTCATTTGAAAATATTTGTTTAAAAAAAGACAGGTCAAGAAAAATTAATAGTGTACAACAGCAAATTACAATTGACTGAAAAAGAAATGCATTCAAATTGATTGTAACAGTTATTTTTTATTATTTTTTAATAATTGTAACTAGAATTTTAAAATTAATGTGATCTGAATAACAATACATTCAAATTTAAGAACTTAATTAAAACTAATCTAATTTCAATCATTTAATCATTTTTATTGACAGTGCTGCAATCATCCAATAATACTATAGCTACTATTCTAATCTTTTTTTTGTTGTTGTTGTTGTTGTTTTTTTCAGTTAATTACCTTTTTTCTATGTTTATAAAGTTAAAATATTATTCTTAAAAATGATTAATATGAAATTTGTAGAAACAAAATTTAAAAAATGATGATTAATTTGTCAAAATAAAATGTTGAAAATTTATGAATTCTTTCTATGGACTGTCAAAAAAATCTCCCAAACATCAAAAATTATTTCGATATGATTAATTATCAAACAAAAACAAATTTATTCAATAAAAAAAGAGAGATTTTGATAAATCAAATCTAATATTTCTTTCATAAATATAAAAATTACTGAACTAACATGGATACAAAAAGTCTAAAATGTTTAAATGAGGTTTTATTGCTGTTTGTAAAATTATTGTTTCAAAATTCAAATTTTAAAGAAAAATCATTCATTTTAAATCCGATTCTGATTTTACTTAATGGATACAGGTAGCATCATGTGAATACCACTTATTATTAATGCTTATAATTTCTTTTCATTCATATTAGTGGGAAAACCTAGGAATTACACATGTGTGAATTACATCATTCTCTTCCTCTTTTTCTTTTCATTTGAAAGCTATGTACTGCATTTTTTTACAACAAAATTTCTATTTTTTATGAATTTTTATCTAAATAATATTTTTTCTCTTTTTCTCTTTCTCTGCTTATTTGATATTATGATGAAAAAACTACATTAATATTTTTTCATGAAAAAAAATAAATTTTGATATCAATTCAAGCAATAAAAAAATTTTTTTAACATCTAGGCCCTTAGATTCTGAAGATATTTTATCATATAACAATTCTAAATTATATATTATGAGAAGATAATTTCTTTCAGTGGAAAAATGAAAAAAGAATAAGCAATCTGTACTTACAAAATCTAGCAGTACACTAGATACTTTGTCAACTTCTATTGAGTCCAGCCTGAATTTTTCATATCAAATAGTAGTAAATTTTATATATTTTTTATTTACTTTTCGTCTTTTTTTTTTTTTAATGTGCAAAAAAAAAAATGCAGAATGGAAAAATGTATCAATCATAAATTGTTTATTTCCATAATAACAATGTATAAATAAAATTAATCTTCCATATCAAGTTGTGAATATTTATATAATAAAGAATGAATATATAAAATTAATCATATAATTACATACATAAGTGGAACAAAAATCAAAGCTACATAGCAATCACTAAATTTACTGGTTGTAATACAATGCAAGTATGATCACTCAAAATTAGTAAAGTGAGGGTTTGAATAATGAGTTTGTGCAGATGGTCATAATGGGTATGTGCATCCTAATGAGTTTTACATAGGCAAAAATGCAATTTCATATGCTAGATATTACCTTTGATACTCAAGGTGTGCTTTCAAAAGTTTTACAACATTCAAAAGTAAAGTTTTGTCTGCCTAAAAAAGGGGGTATGAAAGGTTTTGGCTGTGTGGAGTGATGATCACACAATAAAAGTACTCAGAAAGACTGTTTTGGTTCTTATCAACTAAAACTGAGAAAGGTAATGCACCTCTTCAAACTTCAACTCACTTAACTTCCTTAGAAATGATGATTTTGATATGCCAGCTCTATCCAACAACTTTTTCTGTGCTTGCTTCAACTTTATGATCAGAAGAGGATGAGTCATAAATAAAAATATTGGGTAAGTTATCTACATTTTTATTTATATTTGTAAGATTTTTGTTTTTATTAATGCATCTTTTACCTTAGCTCACCCCTATCATAACAATCCATCAGCCCACAATTTAGATTAATTTCTCAGACTATGGATACATTAGGCACATTCACTGCACTTTTTTCAAGCATGTTATTAGATAACTTAACTTCATATATTTCAAACTTCTACTCCATCACACATTATTATTAAAATATATGACCGAAGACGTGAATAAAATAAATGTTTATTCTTTTCCTACCTGGTTATAGTAACATTTTATTATAGGTAAGAAACCATTTTGTAGTAATCACTTGGTTTTATATTTTAGGTTCTACCTAACAAAATAAAATCTTTTTCACAATGTGAAAGGTAAGACAGATAATGAAAAGACCATTATTATTATTATTAATATTCTACATCATATTAAATCTAAACCTTCTCTTTTTTTTTTTTTCATATGTCATAGCATCGGCCGGGATCCGAACCCACAACCGTCTGCAACCAACAACTTGCTTGCATGGCGGCTGTGTTACCTCTCAGCTAACAACACAAGACCTTCTCTTTAGTTACATTATGTATAGAATAAACCATTTATACAGCCTGAAGACTTATTCATCTTTGTTACTTTCTCTTCAATCAAAATATGCAGATCCTTGCAAGGAAACAACTCTTATGGGATTTCTTGGAAAAATAAAGTTATCAATGGGTATATTTTCATATCTTTATAGCAATGGATTGTAATAAGTAAGTCATGTTATATGTCATTTTATTGTAAATTTTTAAAAAATATAGTAAACCCCTGTTGTTAATAATAATAATGATGATGATGATGATAAATTATCTAATAAAATTTAGAAATTTTGAAGAAATATAAAAATAATAATTTCAAAAAATGTTAAAATCTTATTCATTTTTTTAATTTTGAACGTAAAATGTGATTATGTTTTTTTCAGCTTTATTACTTTCCTTGATATTTTTTTTATTTCTGAGAAAATTAATTAGATCATTTTTCTTATAATTCTAATTGACATTATCTTAAAAATAGTGTCATATGCCAATTCTCCTAAAATACAATATATGGTGTGTGTTTTTTCAGCTTGATTAATATATAAATTGATATACAATTGAGTCATATCACAGATAGTGAATACTACAAAGGCTTATAGACAAAAAATTAAAAAGCATTGATACCTATGTATATTTGAACTTCTTGCAGTTGGTCACTTAAAATAGAACATAATCCATTATTTAAACTCTTGATCTATGTTAGGTATAAAAATATTTTTTATGGATTGTAAGCTGCAATACTAAATGAATCTAATTTAAATATAATGGAAATAATTTTAAAAATGCTCATATATTGACTTCAAAATAAAATTAATGTAGTACTTTATGATATATATATATTATGTGTCTTTATGTCCTTATAGTCTTTAATTTGTAATGTTTTAATTTAATTTTTAGAGATAAAAATTTAACAGATTATCAGTTTAATTTCAATAAAAATTTACTGAACACAAAACTTTTAAAAGAAGATATATATTTTTATAATGAAAGTTTAATTTTATGAAGAGTCACAGACATATTCAAATTACTTCTTCAGTATACTCAAACACTTGATACCATTCAAATATGCAGCCAGAATCTAAAAAATCGATTATCATTTAAATACATTGAAGTGGCAGATTCTTTTGTACGTTTTTTTAAAAAAAAAAAAAACATTTTGATTTTGAAATCTGCAAGTTTCTTTAGAAAGTGATATAAATAAACAAATTTAATTCTTTTAAAAAAGGCAATTTATACTTCACCTTTGACTTCAAATCACTATCCATGGTTTTAAAAAATATATTAAATAAATATGTTTAAAAATCAAAAAAATGAAAATTGGAATTCATAAGATTCACATAGGTAAGTCTATCAATAACGTCATAAATCATATGTTGGACAGTCATTTCCTCATCTCACAAGTTAAACATTCCTGCCACAGTAAAAATATTACTTTATACATACAGTATGCTAGCTACAAATTATTGTATAAAAATTTTGCTTAAAATATTCCCACAATCAAAACTTAATGGCAATGGCAAGTGACTGTGAATAAATCTATATTCACTCACTAGCCTAAATTTGCATATAATTAAAAATGTTATTTCCATTTATTTATTATTAGATTGGCTTTTACGTAGTAGCCTGTTTTTGTATTAATTATTTTGTTGATATTTTAATAGATACAATTTTTAAACAGAAAGTTGATTTTACTCAAAGTAGATGAGTTTACCAATATAAATCACATAAAAGCAGTCCATACTTATCAATATCATTAATGTTGCATGGTTTGGTATAGTGGTAGTGCATTTGACTTGGGATTGAGAGGTCCAGGATTGATTCTGGTGCTCAAAAGTATAGCACTTGAATTTCTTATGAAGTGCACAATAAAGCCTTTTTTTAAATTTCAAGAATTCTCAATATGCTGTACCTTTTATATAAGCAGCAGATTGAAGATACTTATTGTTGATAAGAATAGCCTATCATATAATGATTAAATTGTATTATGGATAAATAAATTAGACATATTCAATCATTATTAGGTCCACCTTTGAAGTAAATGTAGTGATAAAAACAAATTTCTAGGATTGTAAGTATAAAAATATATTAATTATAATATTCTCACAGATAAAGAAAGTCATATTATTATTTCCAGGAGCTTCCGTGTAATAAAAATATAACTAAATAACTGACATTTCAATATACTAACAAGTACTTACTTCAGAGCTTATTATTTTTCAAATCATAAGTATGTGTGTGGTGAGATTTGAAAGCATTGTTTTTTTTATTTTGTTATTTTGTCTTCATTCTTAAATTCTATTGGTTGAGAAGTTTTAAAAAATATATTATCCACCAATAGCTTTTTCCAAATATTGTTAATTTTTTTCCAATTCACACTTTTCATTTATGCTCTTAAATTAACTAAAAATGATATTTTGATAAGTTTTGATATTGTATCTGCTTTTTACTAGTGTACCTATAACGGAAGCTATTGAAGTTATGAAAAATATTCAATTGCCTGATTTTGATATAAGTTTGGTTGAAAACAGCTTATTAAACACATTTTTTTTTTTTTGTTTCGATGGTTAGATGTATAAACAAACATCAGGTTTAGCTATGGGTTCGCCAATTTCTCTATCATTGGCTTCTATTTTTATAGAAAATATGGAAAATACAATTTTGATATCAGCAGTTAAAAAGCCATCCATATAGCTGAGGTATGTTGATGATACCTTTGTAATTTGGCCTCATGGATAAGCATGCACTTGATGAATTTTTAATTTTCTTAAATTCTTTTCATAACAATATTAAATTTACTATGGAAATAAAAAATAATATCCAACTTACATTCTTAGATGCTTTAATTGAAAGAAAAAACAAAGGTTCTTTATTGTCCTATGGTATATATAGAAAGCAAACATATACTGGGAGATAGCTACATTTTTCTTCTCATCACTATCCAGCGCAATTATTTTCAGTGGCAAAACATTATTAGATAGAACTAAAAGACTTTCTGATGACAGCCATTACCATCAAGATATATATGCTACTAAAAAAAATGTTTCTTCATAATGATTTTGATCACAGGATTATTAATAGGGCTTTTTTATATAATAAGAAAAAAGATTTTCATATTTCAAGAATTAATACTGTTCTGTCATATATGAAGGGAGTAACTGATAAAATTGTTAATGTTTTAAAGAAAAATAATATCCACACAATTTATACTACATGTTAAAAAATTAATGAAGTACTTCCATGCCTTAAACATAAAATTCATTTGTAGTCTCATGGTATATATGAAATATCATGTGGAAACTTGCTTACATTTATACATTGGTCAGACCAATCTTAGAATAAACATAAATAAGGAAAAAACATTTTGGCAGTTAAAGAAAAATCTAATTTATCATCCACTTATTCCCACATTAAATTAATACACCCTGACATGAATTTTAATAAAACCCATATTCTGGCAAAAATTGAACAATATAACCAGAGACTGCTAAGGGAAGCTATAAAGACTTTAAAAAGCCTAAAACCATAAATGAAAAGTGTGAATTTAAAAAAAATAACAATATGTGGAAAAAGCTATTGGAAGATAAAATATTTTTAAAATAAAAGGAAAAAATAATTTAAAATCTCACCACACATATTCTTATGATTCAAGAAAAAATAAGCTCTGAGAAAAGTACTTGTTATTATACTGAAGGGTCAGCTATTTAGCTACTATATTTTTATTAAATGGAAGCTCATGAAAATAATACTATGAATATATACATATATATATATATATTGTGACGACCATGTAAAGTCGTCGTCACACGTATATATTTATTAATAAAATTAGATAAATTAGCTACTAGAAAGTAATAAAGGTGAAATGGATTAGTTACTAAATTTTTAAAAAAAGATGGAAAGAAAAAGTTGAAATTTAAATGTCGAAATTACTTTGGATTTTTGTAATAGTAAGAGAAGGGGAGGGGGTGCATAAAGAAATGTGTCTCTTTCTCTCTTTAAAAAAAAAAACGAGTAAATCAAATGCTTGAAAGTTATTTCTATTTATTGTGGGAGAGGGGAAGGGGATGCATAAAGAAATGCATCTTTTCCTCTCTTGTTAAAAACTATATTGTAACAAGTTAAAATGAATTATAAACATAAATGTGAAAAATGAATTGTAAACTTTTAAATAAAAATTAAATGTAATATGTAATATAAAAACAATATGGCCGTAGGTATGAATGTCTGTTGGACTAATTAAATTCCTCAGACAAAGAAAATGTATAACAAGGAAAAGCTTATAATTACAGCTAAATTAATTAAAACCTACATTCCAGCCACTAATTAAATAAAGAAACATGATGATAAGAATTGGTTGGAAATCTAAATCTTAATTAAAAATTTACAAAAACAATGAACAAAAGAAAGACAGTAAGAGAATTACAATTATTATCTGTTCATTACTAGTAGAGATTTTGAGGCAGCAACAGCTCAAAGAAAATGAAAGAAGTGCGCGGCTAGTGGCGTTAAATGGACGTGGGTTCGTATTCAATCCGTCTCACCACTGACTCACAATGTAAGATCTATGCCTGACCTGCTAGAGAGACCGCCGCTTCTGTGCCTGACAACTTAAAAATCTACCTAAAGAATCGACAAGAAGTAAAAAACTGGAATGAGAAATAACCCCACAAACTGAGAGATAAAATCAATCCAGCCGACAGTGAAGGACATATCGTCTCTACAAAAAAAGGGATGATCTCCCACTGGACGGTAAAGAGCGCTCGAAAGAAATACCCATGGAAACAACTACAATGAAAACCTAGGTAAAAAACATGCATGCATTTTAATTTTTAATGTCCATAAATAAATAAACAAGGAACAATCGTGATAAATTTAGAACTCTACCCAATAGGACTTCAAAATAACTTTTATATTTGATCTGTTTTACTATGTTTTATTATAGCCACGTATTTATATAAGTGTGTGTTTTTTTTTATTGTTATCATGTATTTTTTTTATATAAAAGTGAGTGTTATTAAACATATTTATTTGTAAATTGCGTATACTTGCTTTATTCTCCTATCACCAAACTACGACAGGGGAGAAAACTGTAATTTAGTGATTAAAGGGTAAGGCTGATTTTATAAAGGTATTCGTGTGCTGCTTGTTCGTGAGAATTTCCCAATTATAAAAAATAAATAGCAAGCGCTGAACATTCGTTAAATTTCTTGAAATAGTTTGCTTTGTTCAGCAGCCGAGGGTTCTTGATTGGGAAAAATAATGCCAAGATAATATGTACGTATTGCCTTGGGGTTCGGTCAAGGGTATGGATATGAAGTTAAATTTGTATCTGTATTAGCTCTCTGCTTGCATTGTAACGGCGTTGGTTAAATAAATAAATAAACAATATCTATTACAGTTGGAGGCTAAGCTGGGATATTTCGGTTAGCAAAACTGATAATAAACAAATAAGATAAAGAATAAAAGTTGTAAAAAATAAAAGTATAATAAATAAGTATAAATAATATAAAATAAAATAATAAAATTAATTATATAAATCAAACCTCCCAAATAACCATTTCCGTTACAATATATATATATATATTGAGACAGTTGTATCTCATGGCATACAATAATATAGTAGTGTATATATATAAACATTGTAACCTTCCGCTTAGCTATATAGAGATGGAGATGGAGTTTACAGAGAGGGATATACATACATGTAATAATTTGTTTACCAGGACACCAAATTGTAACTACATCCGTCAGCTGCTATGCCAACTTAAGATCATCATCATCACTCAACAATTTGTAAGTCTGTGAAGAAAGCAAATTATCAAAATTTTAAAAAAAATATATAATGATTTAAGTTCTAAATAGTATGTTTTATTCTCATCTTTAATTCAGCAATTATTAAATATAAGTGAATCAAATGACAAATTATTGGAAACTGAAAACAGCTCTCCCCCACAGACTCACCCCCCAAAGTTACAATTAATTTCTTTTAAATGTTTATATTTTCCTCCATCACATCTCTACCACAAAATATGACTCTCCACAATGGTATCTCTCTTTCTCTCTCTCTCACACACACACACACAAGAGCAGAATCTACAATATTCTCCACTTAATAAACTCTCTAATATTACAATATACCAGCAATGATAACCTCTTCATTTAAAAATTTATGATTGTGAATCTCTCATTCTCAGGGTCCAGATTTATAGTGTGGAGCTTCGCCTATTCCCAAATTTATTGCAGACCATTGAAAACTATCCCAGCGAATTTAAGTCAAATAGACATACACTGATTCTAGAAACTAATGTCTATTCTTAACTAAGGATAATAATCCTGATCATAATGATAATAATAAAAACTACTAAACGGTTATAAATGAAATATTTATTTACACTAAATTTTGATTTGATTCTCATCGACTGTGAATGTCTTCCAATATCAGGAGTGGAAAAGGGATTTGATGTCCACTCATGACATTAGCCAAAGTGCAAAAAACATAATAAACTAAATATTAAATTTAAAATTAAATTCTTATCTTAGATGTTTACCATATGATCATTGTAATTTAAAATATAAGTACATGTTTCAGCAGATTAATTCTCAAATCTCAACCAATGAATAATAATAATAATAAATATTAATTTAGTAGTAATATTTCATAAGGACATTTTGTGACATATCTGTACCAAAAAGTATAGAATATTTTCTACAACTTTTCTATATCAAATTTCTGAAATCAATGGATACCCCAAGTATTAAGACATAACACTCAAGTTTAAATTCAAAACAAAATACTTATTAACATATTAACTATAAAACATACAAGGTATAAAACAAACATTATAGCGATCCAATTAACAAAAGAAAATAATGAAATAATAATCACAAAACATATTTATAATGGATTTACATTGGCTATGGATTACAATTTCTTTCTGGGTTCATCTCATTTAGGATATAACCAGTGTCCCAACATTGGTACTCATATTCTAGTACTGAGAACAATTAACTCCTATATTATAAACTTAAATAAATTGTTTCAATCCATGACTTATTATTTTGAGACACCAATTATTTTCTTTTCTGAAGCTGCGCTCCGTCAGTACTAAAATTACAGAACAGTTAACTTTTAGCTCTTATCAAATCAAAGCAATATTTATTTTCTCTCCATTAAGAAATTCACGTATTTTAGAAATTACTTTCATTCGATATTTAAATCTACAACTAATTTATAAACTGTTACTCCCCATAAACTTAATACTTAACTTCTATTCTCCAATTGTATAATAATTTAAAAAGTTACATTCACGCACCCACACTTGTATTGCATACTATGTCCCCAACATGAGTTTCTCTCTATCAACTTACCAGTCCAGCAGTGACTTGCTTCAGCATGAACTGGATATGATGTGCATTGCTTCTCTGAGTTTTAAATTATTAACCTTAAAATTTGAATAATTATCAGTTCAATAACAAGCTGCAGGTTAAGCTCAGCTACACTATACATCAATTTCTGAAATATGTTTTAATTATAATTCCCTAAAGTAAATAACTAGTTTAATTAATACATAATGACCTGGTATAACATTAAACAACATTTAATTCAATCCATGGTTATAATAATAATATCCTCGTAAGAGAAAATAAATCAAGAAACAACATCTTGGTGACAGCATAAACCTAAGTGTGCCTTCTAGCTGAGTCTGTAAGATATGCAAGGACCTTGTCACTACACATATAGAAAAGGGTAAGCTAAATCATCACATACCGCATCAAATATTTATCTCTTACAAAGCAAACTAATATAGGAGCTGGGAATATATCCTTGATCTCTGGACACCTTCAAAGTTAAATACATCTAATCGCAAGAGAGCTATGCTCCATCTCAGCCTTCGAGGTAGCAAGAACTAAACTCATCTCGAACAAACAAAGGTCATTTGCACTCTTACTTAACCTAAAAGTATCATATTACTGATGGATGAATCGATAATTTTAAAATTAGTCTAATGTGACTTAAGCATAAATTTTCATTAAAACATTAATACTATAGACTAGGAAATGGGCATCATTTACTTTAAACACATCTGATCTTAACTAAATCACTCTTTAGGGCATAGCAATTAAATACTTAAAATATACATGAATTAAATAAACATGAAAATATTAATTTTATAACTATTAGCATAGTAATATTGTAAATCTCTTTCATACTCCCTTCTCAAGCTTTCCATAAAATATACAGGCTAAAGTGATTAAATAATGAACAATATTAAATTTTCTGTTCTAACTGAAATTTAATACCAGGTTAAAATTTTAACACCTAATTAAAAATATATAATAAAGGAAATTAGACACAGCATAATAAATATAATAATAATAAAGAAAAATTTTACTTAATGTCCTATTTAGCACACTGCACCATTCGCACTGTTCTCTATTTGACAGCTTAAGTTTGTCCATATTTTTAATACACACATATTATACTAAATGAAATAGATATATGACCATGTTATAATGACTTCAAAGGTATCCAAATTGCAACTTTGATTTGTAACAAAACTAAATTTTGCGACACACATCTTAGAAAGTACCTATATTAATTATCAGGATCCTTGCTCATTTATTAATCCACTATGAAAATTTATACATTTGCAATATCACTTATTGTATAGTTAATTATTAGAAGAGTTTAGTTTCTCATGCTCTACGATTTAAGTCATTCCCTGGGTTCTTTTCCTTTGTTAAATTTTAGCATTCAAATCAGATATCCAGCTTAGAATCGATGCTCACTATTGTACATTTATAAATTCATTCATCAATAGTTTTGTTCAATACTTCCTTCCTTTCTCATTTCAATCTCTGTCATTCTGACATATATTTGAAACTTTTCTGTTAAAAGAAAAATTTCTCCTATGAGAACACAAAAGTTTTTTTCTGATGATAGCAATTAATAAAAAATATATACACTCAGATTTTTATTGTCTTTCCAATAAATGTAACACAGATGCACAATTACAGCAATTGTTCTCCTTTCAATCTCTTCTTGCATCTTATTAAAGACATCCATCTAAATATCATATGTGAAACATTTTCGAAAGAATAAATATCAATAAAAGTTTTTACCTGAAATATCTTACACTGGGAAGATTGCAGTATCTGGGCTTGATGCATGGTTTTAGGCATGATTTACTAACTTTTGTTGCGCTGGCAACTTCAATTATAATTGACTTCTGAAGGAGATCTGGTATACTTAACCCAGTTGTTTAGGGATACATTTTATAATTACCCTATACTTTTAAATAATTCATAGTCAGAAGATGGCAACCATCAAACCATATAGCTTTACCCAAAAAAAAATAATGAAGCAAAATTTTAATTACATGCAACATGAACAATTTAGAGAAGCACCTCATTCCCCAATGCTTCATCCCTTTTATAAGCTTTGATTGTCCATCATCCTCTGACCTACCGACTTAATCTTTGACCCTTGGTATTAAGTGATAATTGACTCATCAAACATAATTTTAATTATTCACAATGCTATCCCATGTATATGCTTGAGATTTTCCCGCTCTAAGTTTAAAAAAATATGTTGGAAAAAATTGAGAGAAAAAATTTTCCAATTGAAAGAATAGACTAAATTTTTGACTTAAAATTCTTGAATGACTATAATTATTGATTGACTTAAAACTGATATGAAGCAATTATTCTCTCAATTCCCTTTCCAATGATATATTGCATGGTATATAATAATTTGGAATTGTTCCTATATTTAAAACTTTATATATCACACACACACATTCATGGATGCACATTTATTAATAATCTTCATTATCTTCTTGTAGCAAATCTCAAATAGCCTTAAAAACACCTATTTCATAGTATTTTAAAATTCTATAGCTTTCCCCCCTAAATTAGATATTAAACAAGTGTTATTACAAGCAAGTTAAATTTCTGAACCTTTTCATAAATTAAACTTTCACTTTTCATATAATATTATTTGTCCAATTCAACACTTAAACCTTTATAAATAAACATGCACAAATTTCACTGTATGTGTGAGCTTTATCCTCCTTCCACGCACTTAACACACTTATATATTAGACTTTTCAATTAACTACAAACATAATTTTATTTATATGTCACACAACCACTTCACGAAATTTTAATTTCTCAAAAAAAAAAAATCTAGTCCTAGTTTCACCTGATCTGCAATTCTTCTACGAAGAAAAAAAATGTTTCTCTTCAAACTGTTCAAAAACCAGCATTGCCCTCAACTCATCGACCTTTGGTTTCTTTAATCAAAACCAAAGGTCACAATATATATAAAGTTAAAAGCAAAAGTAGAAATAAACAGAACATTTTTGCAGATATTTCTTATATTACACTGAATAAACAGCTAAGAAGTAAACAATTTTGGATTAAAAAAATTATTATAAATTGAACATTAAAAAGGTCTAATTAATAGTTTATTAATTCTGATTTTGAAATTAAAATAAGCATGTTTTTATGTTACAATAGATATACTGGCAAATATAAAATTCCATTATCTATTTTTTGTTAGCAATATTTTTTAATTAATGCTTGCGTAACATATTTTGATGAAAATTCTACGAAATTGTTTTTGAAAGGATTAAGTCATTAACTTTTTTCAATCAAAATAAAAAAAAATTGCTTTTAATTACTGGTTTTTTCCACCCTCACTATAAAAAAGTTGAAAAAAAATTAGGGGGAGTTTTAGAGTTTTTTACAGTAGTAACTACCATGAAAATATAATTGAAGGTGTAGAGTGCAAGTCCAGCTGCTGCTACTAGTTCACAATGGTAGTTGGACTCACATGGAAGCAAGATCCAGTTTATATGTGGTCCCTAGCCTGTATATATTTTTACCACAAGCCCATCAAATGATAAAGACTAAATGGAGATGAGTGAATGTCAACAGTTAGCAGATATACCTTTCCTGAATATGGCAATAAGCTAGACTACTGTTTTAAAAAAAATCAGCTTACCAAGAGAGCCCATCAGCTTACTGAATAATTAGTTTATATGTATAGTGTTTATTTATATGCAGAAAAACATAAAGGTACAGCACCAAATATATAAAGTACAGCTGGAAAGTAGTGTTATATATCTTGAAAACAAAAGTTATTTTAAACCATTCCTTTAGTGAAAATGGCAGTTGCAATTTTTAAATTACAATTTTTTTAAAAAAAAATAAATAACTTTATCCAACAAAAAGTAAAATGCATTTCCAGTATATTTTATTAAAAAAAAAAAAACTCCAAAAATCTTTCTAGATTGAAAAACAAAAGAACTTTCTGGAATATTTTTGAAACATTTATAATTAATCAAGACAAAAAAACTTTCCAAACTGAATCTCAAGATAATTTATTTTTTTTAAATAAAAACTTTTTTTACCATTAGAAATAATGAATCATACTATTTATATATACACACACGTGTGCATGTATGTATTATTAAAAATGGATTGAATTTTTTTATGTCTTTGAAAATTTGAACATGTTAATTTTTAACTTATTATGTAGCATATCTGAATGCTTATATATATGAATATTTTACATTTTTGACATTGAATTAATTGTGTGTTGAAAAAACATATGATTTATTAGGTTTATTTTATTTTTTTTATAAACGCAAATGTGTACACACATTTCCATATGCATATATATATATTAAATCAGTCATTACATATTATAAAAATGAATTTCATTTATAAGCTTATGATGATTCAAACATGTCCATTTTATATTATACAGGCATATTTGTGTGCTGATATATAGGTCATTTATGTAAGTCTATTGGGATATATATTTAAATTACAATGTAATAGTGGATTTTTTTTTTATTAATCAAAATATGAATGCTGAATTTATATTTATAGCATATTCAGTAGACTCTAATTTTGATTTAATTGTTCTTAATAAATTGATATTTCATTATTAAAGTTATTCCAGTGAATTTACTCAATTCTAAATAGTTTTAGAATATTATGTTTATATTATATATCTTAATCACAGTAACAATTATAGAGCTTTTGCTATCTGAGCTGGATTCAGGCATAATGGTCTGTTATATAAAAGGGTATTATTTTTAGTGTTATGGACATCCAGTTGATGATGATTTCATTACTTCTCTAATGCTACATGGCACAAAGAAGATATCCTTTAAAGTCCATGCACTACATTTTATTTATTATTTCTTTAGAAATTACATTTATAGTTGGCCAATATATTAATGAGATGATGTTCAGGATATTTTAGTATCCCAGTATTATTTTTTATTATTTTATATTCTGATGGATTAGCATTTAAGTTTGTGTATCCAAATTATTATGTTGTATTATTGTCCTAAGTTTGGCAAAGGCTAAATAATTAGTCTGGGCCATAACAGACCCATTTCAAATTAAGTCACAAGATTGACTGTTGATTTATTTTTACTGTTAATCATTCATGATGATGAATAATTATTGCTTGTGTGTAATGCTGGTGAACTTAGAGTTACTTATTTATAGTGTTTGTGTTGTTCTCTCATGCTCATTCTTTTTTATTTTTACATGTAATATTTAAATTTGTAGAACTTGGGTTTGATGATGATGATTATTCCATCACCCCAGGTTCAGCCCAGAGTTTGTACTATTACATTATATATGTTAAAAATGTATAATTTATCATTTAAAATTTTCCATGGTCTCAAGTACACATATAAAGACTGGGAACTAAATGGTCAAGTCATGGATATAGAGGAAGTCTTGGGAATAGTTTTTTAAAAATACATAGTGCATATTCTATGATATAACAAGCAAATAAAAAAATCAATATATATTTATATATAATGCATTAAAATATATATACACATATACTTTTATCAACAATTGTCATTAATTTCTATCAAATTTGCTGTAAACTATGACTTTGATTTTAAATTCCCTTAAAAGATCTTTGGTCATTTGTAGTTAAGGTTTCTGCCATTTTTCCCCCCATTTATTTTTATATTTTCCTTCATGCATTTTGATTTTCTTATGGTTTAACCTTAGCAAAAATTTTCTCACATTTACCTTTATTTATTTTGTCCTACTATTATTTATCTCATTCATCTAATATCTGAAACCAGTTTTCCGATTATTTATAATTTCTCCTTTTTATCTATGGATTTTTCTAAGATTATTGTAATTTTTTACACTTCACTTAAAAATTATCTACATAATCCACTCCAAAGTTCACTCCTGACCTTATTTTTATTATTAAATCTGATGAATTTTATCATTAATTGTCAAAAATGTAATCTATTTCATTCACATGAATTCTATCAATCAATAACTGTGTATATATCTTGAGAGTTTTGACTTAGTAAAAATTTATTGATAATAAAATATTCATTGAATTTATAAAAAAAGTCATTAGCTGCTTTTGTTCTGTTTCTAAATCTATTTTATCAAAGCACTACTTTTTATCTTCAATTTTGGCAATCCCATCATCATAGACTGTATATGTAGAATGTCTTCATGTTTTATTAATTTCTGTTTGAATGTGACCACAATATTTTTAAAATTTTTCATCATTTCTTTGAGCTGTGGGTTTATAATCTTGCTTAATGGCTATCCATAAAATCTATTTCACATTATTTGATCTTAAACCAAGACAAAACCTCCATACAGTAGTGCCACCCTGTGCCAACTAGAGTAATCGATGGATGCCAGAAAGTTTGTGCATAAAATCCCTATCCAATGCCTACTCATCCAATATTCCCAGACTAGTTTCTGGCTTGTGGCCTTCATCAGTGAGGAGCTTTGGATCTGAGAGCACTGCACCTAGATCTTAGGATCTAATGCAACCCTCCAGCAACCACCTTTTATTTCTACTTAACTATAAAACTATGAGAATGAAATTGAAAAGACAAAAATATTTTCAATCTAAGCTCAATAGCTTATATAGTCATCAGGGTCTGAACTCAGTTAAGCACCCATATGACTATATTTTTGTGTTTTCAATTTCATTCTCATAGTTTTATAGTTAAATAGAGATAAAATGTGGTTGCTGGAGGGTTGCATTAGATCCTAAGATCTAGGTGCAGTGTTCTCAGATCCAAAGTTCCTCACTGATGAAGGCCACAAGCCAGAAACTAGTCTAAGGATATTGGATGAGTAGGCATTGAATAGGGATTTTATGCTCAAGCCTTTTGGCATCCACTGATTACTCTGGTTGGCACAGAGTGGCCTTGTTTATAAACAATTATGTGCTAGTATAAGAGATGGTAATCATGTGATGATTAATGGTTTAATTATTTGATCTTTCATAGAACGATATTCATTTAAAATTTTCTTCATTCTTTTTTCTGATAATGAATGTCACATGATTTCTTCTCAAGTAAAATACCTGTCTAATCCACCTTATTTCACTAATTGTTAAGACCTCAATGGATATGTGATTGTTGTGTGTTTTATAATATTAAATATTTCTTGAATAATATTTTATACACTACAATTTTTAATGATATTTTTAAAAAAGATTTTTTTTTTTTTGCCTCCATTGCAACATAAGTTTTAACCTTATTATGTCATACAAATTAGCAATGCATGAAAATATGTTTAACTTTACCTCATTGGCCATTTTTCAATATCAGTTTGTTTTTTTCTGTTTATTAGCAAGATATTATATAAGGAGGTTGTTTATGATTATTTTCTCATGCAAAGTTTGAAATTATGTTCGATTATTTTAGCTTAATCAGATTTCATGTTTTACCTTTATGCAATTTTCTCTTTTGATTGCCATTCTTATGCTTATCCAAGCTCATTGTTATTGCTATATTTTAAAAGTAAAATGTATTAATTTACATACAATAAATTGCAATATTTTTATGTGGATTTATTGGGGGTTTTTTAAGTTAATTATAATATTAAATTATTTTAGCTTAAGCACATTTCTTTCTTGTTTTAGCTTTTCAGTTTTTCTTTTGGCTGTCTTACATTTATTCAACAGCACATGGTTACCACAATATTTTAAAAGTAAAATACATTAGTTTATACTGAATAAAATGGAATCTAAAAAGATAATTTTTTGATTAATTATAATATTAGATTATTTTAGCTTAAGGAGATTTTTTTTCATGTTTTACTTTACGTGTGTTTATTTTCTAATTTTTAATGGAAATTGTGATTTTTTAATTCATGATCAAAATAATTGGAATGATACCAATGGCAACCAGTGTTATCTGACCTCATTTAGCATTTGTGTCAATGGTGGGTTTGAGGCTCTCTTTAGGAAGCAAAAATGGTGGAGAGCAAATTAGTGCCCAACACAAATAGTTTAACAATAAATTAAAGAGTTTATTTATTCTGAAAATCAATAATATTAGTAGATGGGATTAGCAAATGAACTGGCTAATTGCTAGTTGAACACCAGATGAATCTAGATCATATAGCAGTTCACTTATCTGTAGATAATTAATGTATGTCTCTTTACCCCTGTAGTTCTGTAAGCACCTTACTGCTCACACACATTGCTTAAGATAGACTATTTATATTATGATTAGAGCTCTTCTTTACTGCTAATCTGGTTTATTCTACATTCAGAGTTTTTCTAATCTGCTTCCAGCTCTTACCTTTTTTCCTTCTCTCTCCACATTACCACCTCTAGACACCACCTGACAGAACAACATTTTGAGTTCTGCAGGCATTTTTATCCACTTTGATAATTTGCATAAAGTTAGACTTTATTTATATGCAAATCAGCCTGTTGCTTCTTGCAGTTTCTTTTCGGCATATTGTTATTATTTCAGGAGTGTTTTAACACTGCCTATCAGCTTGCATGCACACAACTTTATTAATAAAGATATATATATATATATTTACCCAATAAATCAGTATAGAACATAGTCAATTTTTATATTCTTTGTACACATAAATTTTAAAACAGACAGTTTTAGTTTAGCATCTAAACATTTTAATTATAAAATCTATGTTTATATAAATGTATATCCTAAATCAAATCAATTTACAAACTAATATTTAACAAAAATTAGGTCACTTAAGATTATAAAGACGAACTATAGCAGTCTTTAAAATATAGAAAACTAGAAACATTTGCCAAACCCTTTTTAAAAATGTAATCAGTTGACAAGCTTTGCCAACAGGTGACATTTTCTTCCTGTAAAAACTCCAATTAAATTCGACTATAATTAGGCCAAGGCTATTTTTCCTTAAAAATTCTTACAGTTATGATACAAAAATCTATCAAAACAATATTTATTTCTGTATGTGCGTATAAAAATAAAAAAAAAAAAACGTGAAATTATCATTCATTATGAGAAAATACAAAGATTTCAGCTCAAAGCAAGATGTTTAAAAATATATAAAAATAAATTTAAAATGTCCACAAGGTTCGAGATAAGTTAATTAACTGATGATAATTTATTATTCATTGTTTAACACATCTATTTCATATATTGCGATGAAACATATGGTTTTGAATTAACTTTAGTTTCATATAAAGAAATATTCCCATTCAGATCAAGACACTTTTAATACAATTTTTTTTAATAAACTACAGAGAAAATTGTTTGTGAAGCATGATCATAGCAGATCCATCTAAAATAGCAAATCCAAGTTTTCTTTTTAGTTTCCTCAAACTGAAAAAATCTAGAAACTTTATACTAAGATAGCAAACTATTTTATTTAATGAGCGCCCATTCCAATTGTTCGTTTAAAATGCATAAATAAAAATTAAAAACTTCATACTATATGAAAGAGTTCATTGAAATATATCACATGATCACTATTCAATCATACATATATAAACAACAAACTACACAACTCTTTATTAAAATTTGGTTATTGTAAATGCAAATAAATTATCAATAAAATCTATGCCAAAAATCTTAATCCAGATTATTTGTTATTTATAGTTTATTTCAAAAAAAAAAAATTATTTCTAATCAAATGTCACAAATATCAAAGAAATTCATTCTATATGCTTACTATAGCTATCTAATATAAGAATTTAAATTCAACATAAATATATTGTACTAGTCAAAATATGTTGATCCATCTAACATGAGATGGAACTCAATGAAACATACTTCAAACCCAATCAAGCCTGAGATTTAAATCAGGGACCAACCTAGATTCAAACCCATTCCACAAGCCCCAGATTGAACACCTAATGAATAACATAATAGTGTTGGCACGTGAGAATTAATCCTTAAGTCCGGCCCACTAGAAGAGCGAAAGAGACAATGAGACATTTAACAAGAACGCATATATATGTTGGAATGTATGAAAGTGGAGAGAAGATAATTCGAACTACATAAGTAGCTTGAATAATAATAAAATATTTAATAAAACATTTAATGAACAGTAAATTACTTATATATTTGTTTGAATGCTCCTATGAATAAATTACATATTATAAGTCAATAAATATATTTAGTACGTTAGATTAAGGTGCCAATCATTTGATCGCAAAACAAACTTACACATTTTTAAATTAATGCTTTAGCAATGGCTCTGAAAGGTGATGATGAGCATACAAATTATGAAGCATTCTAGGAATCATTATACATATCATACAACCTATTTTCATACCATTTCGGTTGTGGAAATCAAAATGTTTTAAAAATGGTTTAATCATGGAGTACAACATTTGTAAGGATTTAATAAAATCATATACCTTTAAATCAAGTATCTTTTATTAGTGAACATAATAATTTTAATCATTCTTTAAATTCAAACTTTAAAAAGGAAAGAATGCTTTGTTTTCTAAAAATATGTATACTCTTAAATGAATGGGATGAATTACGATGGTGGGATTTTACAAAAAATAAGGAAAGACAATATTATTAATTAAACTAATCACGATTATTGGAAAGACATATATATATATACGTACTGAAAGTGTGAGGTTATGATTACAGCATCGAAATGAGGTCATTATATATAAATAAATTAATACTAATGGAAAGGCAGTGGAGCTGATATAAAGGCAGAAGAATCCGAAATAATGTCGTGCTTCCAAATGAAGAAAATGAAGTGGCTAAGAGTCCTTTGTCTAGGGTACTGCTTAGAGAAGTTTAATTAGGCTTGGCATGGTCCCCAGGATTCTCTGGGAAACTGATGCGAGAGGCCAGTTATATGAAAAATGATCCCTGGAAGGTCAACTATCCACAGGATAAGGCATGAAGAAAATTTATGGGTCTGACTTTATCGTAACCCTCCAAATTAGAAGCACATAATATTTAATAACAAAACCTTATATCAGCAACATAACATAATACTGTCCTTAATGACATGAAATGGAAATAACTAGTTTAAAATACATGAACCTCACTCGAATGCTATAGTTTAGACAATTAACACTATGCTATGTAATATATATATGGGAAAGATTTAATTTGTACACATAGGTTTTAAAAGTTACCCCCCTTCCCTTCCTTGTTATTTGACAGACTGAACTCCCATCCTTGCAAATTTTGCAACTTGAGGATAATCAAGTCTTTGAAATATTAAAGAGTATAGCTTTGTAATATATATGATATAAAAACAATAATAATAAAAAAATCACCTTTTCAGAGTTAAATGCATGACATAAAAAAAATATTTGATAACATTTTTTTTTTTTTGTAATTTAAAACTTATACATAAAGAATATATATATATTTCTTTTAAGGACATTTTTAAGAAAATCATAAAATTAGATTAACCTGGGAAACAATCTGGTGAGCGTATGTAAATCTAATTCAAAAAGGAAGGGTATTTTATTAACCTTGACTCAGGGGGGTCTAAGTAGATAGGGAAAAATAACTTTATACATTAGGCTTGCAAGATTGTTTAGATTGGCAACTTAAAAATAATAAAATAAAACAGTTTAAAATTAAGAAAGGAATTGCACCAAGATTAAAGAAATAAGAGCAAACTTTACATATAAAAAAAAAAATTAGTAATATGAAAGCAAATAGTTAATAATTAATATAAAAAAAAACATTTAATTTAACAATTTAAAATGAAGTCCAGAGAGCTGAGGTTGAGATTAATTTAGAAGGAATGATGTAAAGTTCATAGGCAGTTCTTATGGTTAATGACCTTGCTATATTAAAGAGTCCATATTAATAGTTTGGCTCCAGCATGGAAAAATTAATAGGATTGAGATCATTTGAATAGCAAGCTTCCATTAAGCATTCTTCCATTCTTAGATCGTCTTCTGGGACATCAGTGAGATGATTATTCGAGGCAAGATTGATCAGCAAAGGCAAGGAAAGTGATTAGTTTTCTACCCATCCAACATTTTTTAAAAAAATAGCATAGAGTCCCTTGGCAACAGCTTTTCTACTAACTAGCCAAAAATCAGCCCATTATATACAGCCCTCAGGTATGTGAGGAACACTTTTAGTATTCTTTTTTTTAATTTCATTTCCTTCACCTATTGTTTTGGAGATGCAACTGTGGCAGCTGTTAAATAATTTTTCCAAAAATATATTCAAATCTATTTCCAGATTAAATGTTAATGGCAAAAGTATAAATTCTTAATTGGATTTCCCTTTTTACTTTTGGTCCATTTTAATTAAACATCCTTTCCCAAAATTAGATAATATAAAATTTCCACCCTTTTAGTTATTTTTGGACAATTAACAGTTGCATACTCCATCTTAGATTTTTAAAAGAAAAATATAGATTTTAACAAATATAAACAAAAGTTATTTTTTTACGAACTTAAAAACAATATTGGTGAAATTAATATAGTGTTAGTAATTGCTCCTGTTATATATATATATATATATATTTGAACTGCACCTAATATATTTTGATTTTAATAAAAGAATTAATAATAAATGGTAAAAAATATTAAGAGCTAAATTTTATAATCTTTTAGGTACACTTCTCGAACATATATATAAAATAAATATACATTAATATAGGAGCGGGAGAGAACATAAGGTTCAAACATGGGTTAGTAATTTGGTGAGTATGAAGGACCATGAAGCTCAACTACTTCAATATACTTGAAATATTTCATAACTATTTCATTTAGATAAATAAACATTACTATCTAATAAGAGCTGTGTAAAACTGCATTTCAATAATATTTTCCAGATTATGATAGTTCCCTTAACTTGATGGATGTTTCAAAGCAAGTTTTATTAAAATATATAGAATACCAAAACAAATTCAGATATACGTGTTTCTGTGTATAACCAATGACACCTTTTGATATTAGAGGGAAAAAATAAGCAATTTACTTTTTCATTGTGAATGAAAATATAATTAAATCAAAGGTTGTACAGAAAAGTACTGCCATAAAAGTATTTAATGATGAATCATGTTTCTTATTAACTTTAAACACATCATTTAAATAATTAAAGTGAGCTAAATTCCATACGTTATCCATTTGTTTGCTTATATATACTATGGTAGCAAAGTAGAGTCTCATAATATTAGTATTGAAATGCTGAATACACAATTTCATATTAGAATTTGTTATTTCTGATTTAGGTTTTCCTGTCTTTATTATTGATTTATCAATAAAATTCAGACATCCAAATCATCTTGTCAATATACAATCAATTATGCAATACTTATTAAAAGATCTGCTCATTCAAAACTACAATAGCTCTAATATATATATATATATAAAATACATATTTTGCGGGTTCATCCGTGTTAAAAACTTTTAATACCAATACACTGACGTTTCGACTTGGTCACACAAGCCATCCACAGAGTTATAAAAAGGTAGAAAGACGGTTGTAGAGGCGCTACAATCACTGGTTTGAATAAAACATTAAAAATCCCACCAATAGCAAAAATGTTAAATTTAAGAATGTTTTTTAAAGAAATCTTTCCAAATAGGAGGAAGTTTGCACGTATCATCTCGCTTATTGATACAATCTGGCCTTTTAAGTATCTCAATGGCTTCTCTGATTTTGCATTGGTAGAGATTATCACATCTGGATATGATCCTGGTACTAGAAAAATCTATTTTATGACCTGAATCTATAGTATGGAGTGAGAGTGCTGATGATGATGAGTGTTGTTTAACTGCATTAGCATGCTCATCTCTCCTAACACTGATGCGACGATTACTCATACCTATGTAAGAAGCTTTACAATTTTTACATGAGATTTGATAGACACCATGAGATTCAAGAGGGATTGAATCCTTAGGCTTGGTTATTATATTGCTGATCTTTTGATGAGCAGAAAATGCTGTATCTATATTATAGCGTTTTAATATACGTCCGATACTGTCTGTAGTTCCTTTTACATATGGAACACAAATCCTAATAGCTGACTTATCATCTTTTTGTTTCCTATTTTGTCTATTTTGGGCTTGAAATAAGGCTTTTTTTATAAATTTGTAATTATAACTATTTGCTAATAAAACACTATTAATATGATTTATTTCTTCTTTCAGATGTGTGTCATCTGAAAGGTTAATTGCTCTATTTAAAAGAGTTTTGGCTACAGAAACTATCTGAGTTGGGTGATGATGAGAATGGAAATGTAAATATCTGTCTGTGTGTGTATCCTTTCTGTAAATAGAAAAAGATAAACTATTTGGTGTTCTGGTGACTAGAACATCAAGAAAAGGGAGTTTTCCATCAGACTCTGTCTCCATTGTAAATTTAATATGAGGATGCATATTATTTAAATGTAAGAAAAAATCATCTAATGTATTTTTTCCATGTTGCCATATGACAAAAGTGTCATCTATGTATCTGAGCCAAATGAGAGGTTTTAAAGATGATGATTCTAAAGCACGAGTTTCTATATATTCCATGAATAAATCAGCTATTACTCCTGAGATAGGTGAGCCCATAGGAGTACCAAAAACTTGTCTGTAATGCTGTCCATTGTATACATAATATGTATTTAAGAGACAATGTTTAATCAAAGCAATAATATGGTCTGGTAAATTGCAACGTTGTGAGATTATATTTAAAGCTTCATCAATTGGAATGTTTGTAAACAAAGACACGACATCAAAACTGACCAGAATGTCACTAGCATTAATTTTTAAACTTTTTAAAACAGAAATAAAATGAAGAGAGTTTTTAATATATGATTTAATAGATGGGATTGTAGGTTTCATGAAATCCGATAAGTATCTAGCTAAAATATGAGTTGGAGAACCTATTGCACTTACTATTGGACGAAGAGGGGTATCTGGTTTGTGAATTTTTGGAAGTCCATAAAATTTTGGACAGACACAAGATTTTTCACGAGGGATTATTTTATTTTTTATCTCTGTTTCAATAGGTGATTTATTAATAATAGCTTTTGTTGTTTTTTCCAAATATGTAGTATGATCTCTTTTTGATAGTTTATAAGTTTTATCATTAAGCAGATCTAAAATTTTATTATGGTAAATGTCACGATCCATTACAACTGTGGCATTACCTTTATCAGCTGGAAGTACAACAATTGATTTGTCCGATTTATATTATTTAATGCTTGTCTTTCTTTCTTTGAAAAATTATTTTTAGGAAGCTTAGCTTTTTTTAAAATATTACAAATCTCAGCTCTAGCTAAATCAGCCGATGTAGAATCAATTTTATCGAGAGCTGATTCAACATTACAGACAATTTTCTCAAAAGGTATCCGGGAAGGTGTTAAAGCAAAATTGAAACCTTTTTCTAAAACCGAAATTTCATCTGTAGAGAGGGCTTTCTTAGATAAATTGTAAACGGTTTTTTGATTTGGATGCATAATGTTTGGGGATTGTGTTCTAATTAGCATTTGCAATTTTTTCTTTTGCTTTGCTGTTACCAATTCCGAATCTTTAAACGATCGAAAATGATAAAACTTATAAACTATCAAAAAGAGATCATACTACATATTTGGAAAAAACAACAAAAGCTATTATTAATAAATCACCTATTGAAACAGAGATAAAAAATAAAATAATCCCTCGTGAAAAATCTTGTGTCTGTCCAAAATTTTATGGACTTCCAAAAATTCACAAACCAGATACCCCTCTTCGTCCAATAGTAAGTGCAATAGGTTCTCCAACTCATATTTTAGCTAGATACTTATCGGATTTCATGAAACCTACAATCCCATCTATTAAATCATATATTAAAAACTCTCTTCATTTTATTTCTGTTTTAAAAAGTTTAAAAATTAATGCTAGTGACATTCTGGTCAGTTTTGATGTCGTGTCTTTGTTTACAAACATTCCAATTGATGAAGCTTTAAATATAATCTCACAATGTTGCAATTTACCAGACCATATTATTGCTTTGATTAAACATTGTCTCTTAAATACATATTATGTATACAATGGACAGCATTACAGACAAGTTTTTGGTACTCCTATGGGCTCACCTATCTCAGGAGTAATAGCTGATTTATTCATGGAATATATAGAAACTCGTGCTTTAGAATCATCATCTTTAAAACCTCTCATTTGGCTCAGATACATAGATGACACTTTTGTCATATGGCAACATGGAAAAAATACATTAGATGATTTTTTCTTACATTTAAATAATATGCATCCTCATATTAAATTTACAATGGAGACAGAGTCTGATGGAAAACTCCCTTTTCTTGATGTTCTAGTCACCAGAACACCAAATAGTTTATCTTTTTCTATTTACAGAAAGGATACACACACAGACAGATATTTACATTTCCATTCTCATCATCACCCAACTCAGATAGTTTCTGTAGCCAAAACTCTTTTAAATAGAGCAATTAACCTTTCAGATGACACACATCTGAAAGAAGAAATAAATCATATTAATAGTGTTTTATTAGAAAATAGTTATAATTACAAATTTATAAAAAAAGCCTTATTTCAAGCCCAAAATAGACAAAATAGGAAACAAAAAGATGATAAGTCAGCTATTAGGATTTGTGTTCCATATGTAAAAGGAACTACAGACAGTATCGGACGTATATTAAAACGCTATAATATAGATACAGCATTTTCTGCTCATCAAAAGATCAGCAATATAATAACCAAGCCTAAGGATTCAATCCCTCTTGAATCTCATGGTGTCTATCAAATCTCATGTAAAAATTGTAAAGCTTCTTACATAGGGATGAGTAATTGTTGCATCAGTGTTAGGAGAGATGAGCATGCTAATGCAGTTAAACAACACTCATCATCATCAGCACTCTCACTCCATACTATAGATTCAGGTCATAAAATAGATTTTTCTAGTACCAGGATCATATCCAGATGTGATAATCTCTACCAATGCAAAATCAGAGAAGCCATTGAGATACTTAAAAGGCCAGATTGTATCAATAAGCGAGATGATACGTGCAAACTTCCTCCTATTTGGAAAGATTTCTTTAAAAAACATTCTTAAATTTAACATTTTTGCTATTGGTGGGATTTTTAATGTTTTATTCAAACCAGTGATTGTAGCGCCTCTACAACCGTCTTTCTACCTTTTTATAACTCTGTGGATGGCTTGTGTGACCAAGTCGAAACGTCAGTGTATTGGTATTAAAAGTTTTTAACACGGATGAACCCGCAAAATATGTATTTTATATATTTAACCCGTGCAAATCTTCGTTTTAACATTACTAACCTCTACGGGGAGGAAATTTTTAAACAGCTTCGTATATTTGAAAGAACGTGGAGTAAGAAATGTAAGTTACTTTGTAATTTATCTTTTTTGTTAGCGTGCAAAAATCACAACGTTATACCCACTTGCTGTAAAATTGTGTTTCACAAGAACAATTATAATGTTAGTAAAATTCTAAGAAAAACTAGCAATATTATTTTAAACTCTTTTATTAAAGAAACTCGAAAAAATTTAGACAAAATTGATAAAGTATTGTTACATTTACGTTTATTCCTTAGTAACAAAATACATCCTTTACTGTGGACTAGTTTTGATCGTATTGCAAGTTTTCGATCGTTTAAAGATTCGGAATTGGTAACAGCAAAGCAAAAGAAAAAATTGCAAATGCTAATTAGAACACAATCCCCAAACATTATGTATCCAAATCAAAAAACCGTTTACAATTTATCTAAGAAAGCCCTCTCTACAGATGAAATTTCGGTTTTAGAAAAAGGTTTCAATTTTGCTTTAACACCTTCCCGGATACCTTTTGAGAAAATTGTCTGTAATGTTGAATCAGCTCTCGATAAAATTGATTCTACATCGGCTGATTTAGCTAGAGCTGAGATTTGTAATATTTTAAAAAAAGCTAAGCTTCCTAAAAATAATTTTTCAAAGAAAGAAAGACAAGCATTAAATAATATAAAATCGGACAAATCAATTGTTGTACTTCCAGCTGATAAAGGTAATGCCACAGTTGTAATGGATCGTGACATTTACCATAATAAAATTTTAGATCTGCTTAATGATAAAACTTATAAACTATCAAAAAGAGATCATACTACATATTTGGAAAAAACAACAAAAGCTATTATTAATAAATCACCTATTGAAACAGAGATAAAAAATAAAATAATCCCTCGTGAAAAATCTTCTGTCTGTCCAAAATTTTATGGACTTCCAAAAATTCACAAACCAGATACCCCTCTTCGTCCAATAGTAAGTGCAATAGGTTCTCCAACTCATATTTTAGCTAGATACTTATCGGATTTCATGAAACCTACAATCCCATCTATTAAATCATATATTAAAAACTCTCTTCATTTTATTTCTGTTTTAAAAAGTTTAAAAATTAATGCTAGTGACATTCTGGTCAGTTTTGATGTCGTGTCTTTGTTTACAAACATTCCAATTGATGAAGCTTTAAATATAATCTCACAACGTTGCAATTTACCAGACCATATTATTGCTTTGATTAAACATTGTCTCTTAAATACATATTTTGTATACAATGGACAGCATTACAGACAAGTTTTTGGTACTCCTATGGGCTCACCTATCTCAGGAGTAATAGCTGATTTATTCATGGAATATATAGAAACTCGTGCTTTAGAATCATCATCTTTAAAACCTCTCATTTGGCTCAGATACATAGATGACACTTTTGTCATATGGCAACATGGAAAAAATACATTAGATGATTTTTTCTTACATTTAAATAATATGCATCCTCATATTAAATTTACAATGGAGACAGAGTCTGATGGAAAACTCACTTTTCTTGATGTTCTAGTCACCAGAACACCAAATAGTTTATCTTTTTCTATTTACAGAAAGGATACACACACAGACAGATATTTACATTTCCATTCTCATCATCACCCAACTCAGATAGTTTCTATAGCCAAAACTCTTTTAAATAGAGCAATTAACCTTTCAGATGACACACATCTGAAAGAAGAAATAAATCATATTAATAGTGTTTTATTAGCAAATAGTTATAATTACAAATTTATAAAAAAAGCCTTATTTCAAGCCCAAAATAGACAAAATAGGAAACAAAAAGATGATAAGTCAGCTATTAGGATTTGTGTTCCATATGTAAAAGGAACTACAGACAGTATCGGACGTATATTAAAACGCTATAATATAGATACAGCATTTTCTGCTCATCAAAAGATCAGCAATATAATAACCAAGCCTAAGGATTCAATCCCTCTTGAATCTCATGGTGTCTATCAAATCTCATGTAAAAATTGTAAAGCTTCTTACATAGGTATGAGTAATCGTCGCATCAGTGTTAGGAGAGATGAGCATATAACACTCATCATCATCAGCACTCTCACTCCATACTATAGATTCAGGTCATAAAATAGATTTTTCTAGTACCAGGATCATATCCAGATGTGATAATCTCTACCAATGCAAAATCAGAGAAGCCATTGAGATACTTAAAAGGCCAGATTGTATCAATAAGCGAGATGATACGTGCAAACTTCCTCCTATTTGGAAAGATTTCTTTAAAAAACATTCTTAAATTTAACATTTTTGCTATTGGTGGGATTTTTAATGTTTTATTCAAACCAGTGATTGTAGCGCCTCTACAACCGTCTTTCTACCTTTTTATAACTCTGTGGATGGCTTGTGTGACCAAGTCGAAACGTCAGTGTATTGGTATTAAAAGTTTTTAACACGGATGAACCCGCAAAATATGTATTTTATATATTTAACCCGTGCAAATCTTCGTTTTAACATATATATATACTATAAGAAAATACACAATGAAAAGTGAAGAGTAAATCATCATATTACTGTTACATTATTAACTGATAATTTTAATAAAAATATATTTAATAATAAATGAATTTCAAAAAGTTATTGTATTACATAATTAACTCAAACATGGCACAAAATACTCTATAGACTAATGAATATCTATAATAACTGTCATGCCATTGTGAGAATAACTTGATATTGTTTTATTTTGTGGCTATAATTTTAAAATTTCTCACAGAGAGAAAAAACATCATATAGTTGTATAGCCTATTATCAATATCTTTAAACTACTATTAGGTCATGGTGGCAATTCAAGCATAACTTTTAAAACTATGGATTTGATTCAAAAAATGTTTTCACTCATGCTTATACAAGAAATATAACAAATATGGAAAAAAATTATCAACTAAGTTTTCTGGAAGCAGTAGTTATATAATATTCAATGACCATTTACTTGTGATATGTTTTTTTTTATTTTATCATTTATATATATTGAGAAGAAATATCTTCTCACGTTAGCTACAGAATAAACTAATTGTTAAATATGAATTTAACCAGTTTATATTTACTAAAATATCTACATACGTAATCATGTGACAAAATTTTAGACATTTTTAATAAGAATATAAAGATAGTATTTTTTTTTCTTGTGTAGTTTCATTTTTATATACATTTTATTTTTTTTAAAAAAAAAAAAAAAATAAGAAAGAATTAAGATGTTTATTGCTTAAGAAATGGAAAATTGTTTATCAGGTAATATATAAGTATATTTTTTTTAAAAGAAATAAAAAGAATCAAGGTGTTTATCTCTGAAAAATTGAAAGGTTTTTCAAATGGATGTATAATTAAAATTTTTTTTTTAAAAAAATCTTTTTTAAAAAAGAAAATCAACTGGTCAACAAATAATGCAGTAATTTCTGTAATAACCATGTGATTGGATAAAACTATATGAACAGTAGAATTCAATAGTTCAATAGGAATAATTTTGTAATCAGAAGATCAGCTTGGAAGTCTGAGACTAGAATGATCTCACTCTTAGTTAAAAACGAAATGATATTTGTAAACATGTATAATATTATGTTTACAATAATTATCAGCTAAGCGTTTATTAAAAGCTACTCATTACTGACCCAATCATGTAACCAATCTTACAAAAAGGAATATAGAAAGAAAATACCTCTGGGAACCTTTCAAGAAGTCATATAAACTGATTCATCCAAAATCATGACTTTCTCAATTTGTGTTCATCTAAAGTGAAAATAATTACTAAACTAGAAACCTGGAACTACAAAAAGAAAAGGATGAAAAATTTAAATGAATAAAAAATTAAATAAATAAAAAAAAACAGTCAAAATAATGACTAAACTACTATCTGCAATATTTAAAAAAAGAGAAATTCAACTAAGCAAGTACAAAAGAACTAAAAAAAGATAAAAATATTCTCAGCAAGATATGTAGTATCTATATCTACATTTATGACTGTTATTTTGTGAAGAAATGAATAACTGAAAAGATTTTTAACTAGTCTCTTGTTAGAAGATTTGTTTTTACTAATTAAAATTATATGTGGGGAGGGGGAAACTTTCTTATTTTCAAAAAAAAAAGAAAACCAAGAGCAAAGGTTCAAGTTAAAATTATTTTATTTGTTGTAGTGAAATATTTTTAGTACTATTGTAAAAAAAAAAATCATTTAGATTTAATGTTAATTTATTAAGAAAAATCAGCAGAGAATAAAGTTAAATCAATATTTATTAACTTGGAGTTTGTCACATTATCATTTTCTAAATTTTTTTATTCTTTTATTTATTCATTACCTTTATTAAGTTTTTAAAAAAACAATTTCATTTTTCTTGTGGATCTCTATTCTTCTATGTGTATTATGAATTACTGGTGTAGGTTACTGATTTCATCATAGAGTTGTGCTTTAAAGAATTTGTATTATTTAACAATAGAATAAATAGCATGTAAATTTCCTCTCGTTTGCAGTCTCTAGGATCATTGTAATCCCAAAACTAGTTCATTCATGATGATACTTGGATATATATGTGTAGGTGGGTGTGTTTGGATATCCAAATCATTCTCTATAGGGTTGTTTGGATGACGCAAAAGTAAAAATCAACTTTAAAGTCCACATTATTTCATTTTATTAAATATTTTAGGACAATCATTAGTTTATCTAAGATCATCAGAATATCTAATGGTCAAGAATATTGCTAACTATCAGCATTAATATGATGATCAGGGACTTTTGATGTAGAAATATTTTTATAGTTATTTTTAGCACTTATGTATGTACATGCAGTTAAAATATTGATTGCTTTTCTTGATGCTTTTGATGAGGATGATTGGTATCACCCTTGCTATACTCCCTATTTCCACACTAATCCGATATATATACATTTAATAAACAAACACTTGGTTTTGAGATTTTTTTATAAAAAAACGAAAAATTATAAATATGAAAATGTTATATATATATGTAAAAAAAAAAAAAAGAATATTATTTATTAAGAGAAAGAATGCTTCAATTGATTTCATGAGAAAAATACTATTGTTTGTAATCAATAAAACCTTTCACATTTGTGACAAAATATAAATCTTGAACTGTATTACTGGATGTTCAGAAAATATGATTTTAGGACAAATACAATAGCGAGTGAGATGGGACTGAAAGATTTTATTCTGAATGATAGTACAAGTAAACAAAAATATTACAAATTTGAAAGATTTAATTAGTTATAAATAATTATCAGGCATTTCCGTTAATACCATATGTAAATTTTAAATTATAATAACAGTGGATAATAATAATGTATATATATATTAAGCAAAAAAGGCATCATAAAAAGAGAAAAATTAAAGAGGCAATATTTATAAACTAATTTAAAGATTGTATAATAAATACACAATCTACTAATAAAGACATTGTATAAAAGATAGACAATCTGCTAATAACATTATATACAATTTTTGATAAATCGTGATGTCAGCTTTTTTTTTACTATGTTATTTTAATTGATGATGATGACAACATAATCGAAAGTATTTCTATTTAATTAATGTATAAATTAATAATTACTATCTATTATTATTATATTTTAAAATTTACATATATATCAGCAGAGAAACTATAGATACTGAATTTGTAATTTAATTTTGTCTACTGATTTACTTATGAATTTGAATACTTAGTTTAGGTTTTGATGAATTTAGTTTTATATACCAGCAACAGATTTGGAGATATAAATAGAAGTTCTGAAGAAGATTGATGGGCTAATCAAAATTGTCATATTAGGTTGTAAAAAAAAAAAAAGCATTGTAGAGTAATAACGAATATACATGATATTAATACCAGTAACAGACACCCACAAATGAATATAGCCATCCCAATTCCAAAAGAAAAAAAAATTTAAAAAAAACAACTCTAAAGATGAACCACAAATAAGTCTATATATAGAATATGCTAATACATTTTTCTGATTTTGATATTTTTCAATGTTGGAGAAAACTTTTCTTTCTAAAATAACTCAACACTATGCCTAATTGTAGTTATCCAATGCATTCTATTCTCTGCCATGTCTTTTCAATGAAAATAATCAATGTTGCATTGTTAAAATGCCTCTCAGACAATCTTTATAATATAAATTTTATTTCTCTATCACAAAAGCCACAGTTCCCATAAAATACCATCTTAGGATATCTTGGTATTATTCATTTGTTTTAAATATCCAATATAAAAAAGATATATGTACAACAGTGGGCTCTACTGCATCACATCTAACAAGATAAAAAACATCTTGATCAATCTTATGATCAAGCCATTGCATTTTCAAAATTTTACAGAGTATCATTAAATGAAAATTTTCTAATGCTTTTATATTGCATTGATAGGATTACCACAATCTCATTTCCATACAATAAATGAGGTAAAATAATAATTCTATATGGAGCTAATTTAATTGAGTAGATATTTAACTGTAATCTTTTAATTTGTCAAAAATAGCAGCAGCAGCACATTGGAGTCTTGGTTGCACCTTAAAATTTAAGTTCATCTTTCAACTTATAAAAATATAAAATATTAAACTGACTTACTTTCTCAAGTTGATAACTACCAAAGCTAAAGTTTTCTGAGAATTTATTTTTCATTCATGCTTGATAAAAACATTTGAGCTTTTTGAACATAAATTATTAAACCAGTTATTATATATTGTATCCAAAACTATAAGTAAATTCTGAAGATCACTTTTTCAACTGGAAAAATAGCACAATCATTTATAAATAGTTCCAGACATAAGTGTTATAAAAATAAAAAACAATCTTGGAGCAACTATACATCTTTCTGAACATCGGTTTTCATTTCAAATTGTTGGATAATCAACTAATTTCAAATAATGTCAGAGACATGTTCAATTAATTTAGTTAAATGCCTTGACTTGATCATAAAAGCAGTATATAAACCATTCCTCTGCTCATGACACATTTCCTGAAAGTGCTGCCAGCAAAAAAAAACACATTTACAGTGTCCCTTGATTCTCTAAAATAACAGTCCCTTGTAACTAATCTTCTGTAATTGGGGGTAACTTATTCAACAAAATCCTTAAAAATAACATTGTTATAAAAAACAGTAATGATATTCTATAATAATTACTGCAATCTAGTCAATTTATTTAAAATCTTTAAAGTGCATGTGCATTGACTTATTCATTATTTATTGTAAAAATATCCAAAAGTAAGATATTCTTCCTTTTTCTTTATCAAATTTACTTTTTGTTTTATGTTATGTCAGAACATATGTCAAAATTTCTTGCAAAATTATATCATTAAAATTCATATTTCCAGTCATTACATTACATGTTCATTAGACTCTAAACTCAATTTTCTTCTCAGTTGGTTACAGAAAACTTGTGTAAAAAAAAAATTTAAAGTAATAATAATAAATAACCATGTTAATATATTTAGAATACAATAATAATGAAGATGTTCTGTACATTAATTTTTCTTAATAACATTTTATAATTACTATGAACATTTCTTCTTTTTCTTCAACTTTCTTTCATCATTATTGTAGCAAATTTTATACCTATAAATATCAGATTTGGCATTATATATTGAAACAATCGATGTTGCAACTGACCATTCTTAGGGTTATCTCATTCACTAGTACTGTATTCTTAGACTTATTATATTTTAAAAAATAATATTTTGCAAATATAATTAATAATTCCTACTATAATAAACTAACTAAGAATAAATTAATCTGTATTTAATCTAAGATTAATAAATGCTTAAATAAAAAGTTGACTAATGATTTATCTCAAGGTTAAATAAAATAAAATAAATGCATGGATTTAAAGTGTGTTAATTCATCTTAGGATATGATAATGTAAAAAGGATTTTATATACATAATCTTACCCAATACCTGAGTATGTCAGATAGCATCAAATAAAATAATAATGATGTACTTAATCCAAATAAATTTATGCATAATCTAATCGCTTAAGTAACTCTTAAATAATTAGTGACAATGTTTCTTTATTAAGAACCACAAAGGAGAAGTATTAAAAAATTAACAACTGCTTTATTATATAATATATAATAAATGATAAAGTGAATAATAACAATAAAGAAAATTATGTCAAATACCTAATGAATATTAATATTTGTTTCCTAAATCTAATTTCAAATTTGAGATATGAAAGTGTATTATCATGCAGTGTTGCAAAGACACTCATTAAATAGGAATAGATTGACTATTATTTTAAAAAAATCCTCAATTCAAATACTGGAGAATAATAATTATCATAACAGATAAATGTTCTATTGATTCTTAATTAGTTTGTTTCTGCAACTAATCAATTATTACATCAACTTCGCTTAATAATGCTTGAGAAGTTTACACTTTTTTAAAAGAAATACAATCATTGCTTAGCATACCTAAATGATATTTATAACAGTGGGCTCATTTATTTAACCTCAAGATCCTTTACTGGATTCATTTGCAGGCTTAAATGTTAGTAATAAGACTAGATCATTTGGATGTCTTATTACATATTATGTATATAAATATTTCTTGCAGATCTTATCTAAATATGGATGATTAACTTCATTTAACTTTGAGGCTGAAACTTAAGAACTGACAAAACATATAACAATTGTGATCTAGCAAAGTTTTATATAAGTTTAATAGCTACTTGTATTTATACAACCTAAACCTAAGGTAAATCACATTTAATCCTGTTCAATATTATCAATAATAATATTAAATAAAAATATTACATGTCCATTCATATAATAATATCTGATGTTATATTCTTTATTACATTAATAATAATATTAACAAACTAATAGAGAAACAATTATAATAAAATTTACTAAATAATCTATCAGTATATGCTCCAATTGTTATAATGATTTAAAATGTATTCCAATAAAATATTAATACGTGACAATACTCTAATGTTCTTGGAAATTCATAAACACCTTTAATTAACAGAATTCAAGATGATATAAATCACAATTAATCTCCTTTTGGTAATGTAATCCTTTATAAAATGTAATATAAAGATTAATAAATTCATTTAACACACTTGTTAATCCAAGGTAAGTTATATTTAACATGCTAATCTATTTTAAAATTTGTTTCTAAATTTGAAAATTTATCATTCTTAATATATGCATTGATAATCTATAATCCATTAGTGGTGTTTAAATATTCAGCATTCATAATCCATTATCCATTTTCTTAAGTCCCAATAGTTTATTACATGAAGCAATTTAATCCATTTGAAAAGATATAATTTTATTCAAAAGATTAGTATTCAGTACTTCTTTCATTTGAAGTATGTTATTAATTCATTAGTATATAGATTTTTAATATATGGTGCTAAATAATTCTGATTGTATATATGATAAAGTAAATAGATTATAATCCATAAACGATGATTTTCATTCATTTTGAATTAAAGTTCAGTATTTTTCCAAGTGGCAAAGGTTATAGTAGTATATATGAGAAAAAATTATTATTTAAAGTTTTTCCATCCATAATTTAAGATGAGATATTCATAATATTGAAATGTAATACAAACATTTTTGAAAAAATAAAACAGCTATTTTTCAATATTTTGAGAATAAATATCAACAACTTATTTGACACTGATAAACATAATTTTCTAAAATTATCAACCATTTACTATTATTTTCAATTAAAGAAATCCAACAATTTAATTGGAAATTGTTAGATATAATTCCATGAGTCAATTTATTCATTTTCCATTAATAATTGACTGCAATAAATTAGATTTCTTGAAATAATAATCAATTAATTAATGAGTTTCTGATTTAGTTGTTGTTGTTCGTCCTTATCTTAGTACAGTAAGAAGAAGACATTTTGCACAGCAAAATGCCTAGACTGGGTTAGCCCAGACAATTATGATGACAAAGACAAACAAATGGCTATTTACTGTTTTAATTTGCCTAAGTTTCGATGTCAATTCAATTTTTTGAAGTCTATTTTTTTCCAAAATTCAGCTTCTATACCTGTTGCTCATCTGACATTTTTCCCATTATGCATTAGTTTCCTAATTTTTCCAAGAAAATTTGAAAGAGTTGTCAACTTTATTTTAAAATGTAGACTATAAATGCTATTATTTTTGAATCAATGCTGTAAATTTTTATGAAATCCTTCAAAAATGAAGAGAAAAAAATAATAATTTCAAGCTTTTTCAATTGCCTCATTTTAAAATCATATTACAATTATTTATTTAAAATAAATAAATCATAAAACTATAAAGTTCTCAGATATTTATTTCAATTAAATCTAAATTGGCATTTTAATAAATATTATTAAATATCTTAGCAAACTAAAGTAATCTTTTTTTTTTTTCATGTGTCAAATGCATAGACCAGGAAGCGAACCTGGGCCAGCTGCTTGGAAGGCAGCTATGCTAACCACTAGGCCACCAATGCTTGACAACTAAAGTAATCTTTGCTAAATCTAAAATATACACATGCATGCACACACACATTAAGATATAAGAACTGTCTGTCTTTCACCATAATAAGAATGTAATCTGAAATATAATTGTTTTAAAATATTTGTGTTGTAATAGCAGATTTATAACTCTATTCTATATTTCTATATTAAATTGTTTCATGTGTGTGAGCATATCTGTTTGTTTATACAATTTACTAGCTTTGTTTCTTAGTAAGAATAATGACAAAGTGTAAGTGAGTGAATTTTTATACAATCATTGATCAGAAAATCTGCTTGGGAAACCATTTTTAAATGTTTTTTTAAATTTATATTTTCTCTTAAGCATTAGTATGCGACTTTTGTACTTGATATTGATTATATTATATGCTAGTCAACAAATGACAACCAATGACAGTAATGAATATATTTGCTTAATTATAAAAAATAAATGCAATATTTTTTTTATTTTTGATTGTATTATACAATTTCAGTGATACTGTAAGATTATAATACATATATTTATTTATTGCTCAAAAACTTAGATTTATAATTAATATAAATAAGAATTAATTTCTAATAAGAGTTTGTTAAAAAATGTTATAATTTTTTTTTTTTTGTATTCCATAAGCAATTACCTCATAGCCTTTTATTTATAAGTAAGTTCAATTGATTCACATATATGGTTTTAAAATTTCATTATTATGCAATATTAATTATTGCCTTCCAAAAATTTATTTTCTATTTTTTAATGTAAATTTCACTTAATGAAGGATTATTCTATTCATCATTTAATCTTCTATTACAAGAGATTTGCCTTTATTTTCAATAGATTATTCTATTTTGGAAATGCCATATTACAAAATTCAGGAAAAGTATTTATTAAAAAAAATACTTTTTCTTAATCCAATCTACAGTCCTTGTCACTGATCTGCAAAATTATAATATGACACTAACCTTTTGAATGGCTATAACAGAAAACCCTAAAGTATGTGATGGGATTGTAGATCACTTCGGCTTTAACTCACTCATTGGTGGTTATTTTTAGCACTATTTTATCAGTTTGCATTCATTTGATAGCAAAAACTGGAAATATAACAATAATGATTTATTAATTTTAAAAAATATCAAAATGACAATATTGTATAGAGAAATCTACTACAAATGAGCTAACGAGACCACAAAGATATTGGCTGTTAGTTGCTTGCTCTCTGTATAGAAAGTGCTTGTGAGAGTTTTTGATCATATTCATTTTTTTGTTTTTATTTTGAAAATAAAATAAAATTTTCTATAGTCTGTTTATATAGTTATAATTTTTTTTCAAAAAATATTTGCATATTTATTTTTGCAAAAAAATAATGTGGTTAGATTTAGATTTTATTTGAAAATATTTACTTTTAAAAGAAAAATAAAGAGAAATCAATAACATATGACTACAACTTATAGTCAGCTGAAAAAGAAAATATTCACACTGACTGCAGCAGATATAGTTGTGTTGTTGTTGTTTTTTTAATTATAAATAGGATTTTAAAATTTTAAATACAATTTTCTTAGCTTTACATAATCTGAACAATAATTCATTTGATATTAGAAACTTATTTAAAACAAATCTATTTTTTTAATTTAATAATTTATCAGAAATGTGATAAACATTCAATAAAAAAATGTATTGCTCTAATTAATATTATGTCATTCAGTTGCAAAATTAAAATTAAAATTTTTTTAATAATTTTCATTTATAAAGACACATATTTCTAACAAATAATTTGAAATTTCTGTAAATATAATGAAGAATAAAAGTTGAAATATTTAATCCAACCCATCACTAGATGCTGTTAAAAAAAATGCAAATAGCTAAAGACTTAAAACACTTTTCACATTATTGTTTCTTATATTGACTTTTGTAACATTCTTAAATTATTTTACTATTATAATTTTAGTTTAATATTTTCATTTTGTTTTTGCTTTTGTTTATTTTTCTCTCCAATATTTTCACTAGTTTATATCTTCCTCAAGCTATTCTGTATTGCATGGTTTATACAATTGAATTAAACAAATAGTGATCCATTATTAAAGTATACTTTATATGAAAATTCTACTTATAAAATAATATATTACAGACAATGTTTTAATTTCTTTATTTTTGTAATACATAAGCATATTCTTTTCACCAGATAGAGATATGTGTACATATACATTTTAACTTAGAAATAAATAATAAATACAAAAAAAAATAAACAATAATATAAGAAATTCATTAAATATTATAAGTGAAGACAATTTAATAATTATTAACGAAATAAATGTAATACATGAATCCGAGTTTATAATGCAAAATATTTCACAAGTTATTTGACAAATCTACAGCAAATATTTTAAAAATCAGACTTAATAACAAAAATTAGATAATTGATATTTTGTAAAACAATCATATTTATCTAAAAGATAAAATCTTATTGCATTTTTATTAACTTTTACTGATGAAAAAAAAGGTCTAAAATTTCTTATTAACATATGCTTTCATTTATAATATGGAGTTTATATAATGAGATATTATTTTATATAGTGCTATGTTTTTTATGTAATAGTAATATTAGCGATTAAGCCAATGCACATGCGCTTTAAAGATAAATCATAAATGAATACTCTAGTAGGCTTGGTGCCAAACAATGAATGTCCATAATGTTGCCACACTTTTCTACTTTCTTTCATTGGTTCAATTAGTAACAGTAGATAATTTAATCAGAAAGTAATCACATGGTAATTTTAGAAAAATTAAAACATTATCTTGCAAAAATGAAAGAGGTTGAGTTAGAATGAGTTTTTATTTTGATTTTCAGAATAATGTAGTTGATTATTAAGGATAAAAAATAAGTAAACTTCAATTAACTATCTTTTGACAAATAGGAACTTTATATGTTTCTAAGCAAAATCCTAGATGTAAAAAAATTTCAAAGAAATTTATTAGCAATGAAATTGTAAAAATCTTTGTGAAAAATTATGAGATTATTCTGTTTATGTTTCAATTTATTATTTACAATTATAAATTAGGAAAATTTAATTGCAGAAGCATTATTCAATCGTGAACAAACCTATTATAAAACAAAGTGTATGTATATACACAATATCAGTAGTAGCATGTTTCTTTGAATTAAAAAATAAAAAAACTATTCATATGAAAATAAAATATGCATCAGGACCAGAAATTATCAATGGTAAGATTAACAGTAAAATTTCTAAATTTTTTTTTAAAAAAAAGCATACTAAAAAAATATACAAAAATTTAAAAAATGGGAAAAATGCAATGAGATGTTACGGTACTTTGGTATTAGTCCTACAAAGACTTATTACTCTCGTGAAGTTTTCATCCAGTGACAATTATTCAAAGCTTCGATTTATGATGTCATAGCAACCAAAAATCCTGATATGACTAATCCGTGTCAAATAAACCGACCCTTTCCTTTCCACTGTAGAAAATATTAAATGGTTCATTCTGCCATAGAGATCCCCCCCCCCCAACAATATAATAAATCTCTTGCATCATTTGTAAATAATAAAGTTTTATATTTAAAAATACCTTTACTTTATATAATTGTGTTTTGTTTTATATATTTTAAATACTTAAAATATAATGTTAAACTTTCAGCAAATGTATCACATTATTTGTATGTAATTTTTTTATTTATTTCAAAGTACAGCAGTAAAAGTTGTTATATTTGCATTTTGTTTGGGGGGGGGGGTTGCTAAATTTTATATAAATTTATAGTTAAAAGTTGTTATATTTTGAGATTTTCTTTTTTAAAAAAAATAATTAAAATATAAGGTTAAACTCACACTTTGCCGTTTTTAGATAAAAGTCCAACTTTATCTTACAGTTCGCCATTTTGTTTTTTGTTTTTTAGGTTAAAAAAATAACAGAAATCTGAAACTTTGCTACAATTCACAATTTAAAAAATACTTCATGGTTCTTTTTCATACTTCCCCATTTTTCCATAATGAATATATCTCTCTATCATTGGACAGTACATGGGTTTTTTTTTTAGATTTGATGTTTGGAATATGATGGCACAAAGCGCTGTAGTATGCCAGGAGAGGGAAGGATGGCTTTGATGACATGTAGTATAGTACTATAAAGTCACAACTCACAAGCACCTGTTTTATTTAGTATCATAATACCTTTTTTCTTTTCTCCATAATGAATATATGTCTCCATTTTTTTTTTAAATTTGAACTTCCATATTACATGTGCCATAATGTATTACTCCCAATGATATTTTATTCTAAATTTGTGATATGTTTAAAACAATGTCTCCATGGGATCTATGGACAAATTTTATCAATTAAGTTTGTCCGCACATTCTTTGAAGGCATTATTTTATACATATCGCAAACATAAAGTAATATGTGATTGGAGTAAGGAATAATATCAAAGTACTGATTTTACTTTAGGTTTGTATGTGTATATATTTTAATTTATATTTTAAAAGACATATATATATAATACAAAAGTATTTATGAATATTAAAAATTTCTGCTGTGAAAAAAATAAAACAATACATTCTTACTATGGGCTAAAAAAAAATAGTTGGCCAATATAAATCATTGAAGAAAACAATCTATAGAGGAGTGAGTGAAAACAATAAAAACTAAAATTCTAACTTTAAAACAATTTAATATCGTGGTAAATCGTGTGAAACATAAAAATAAAATAAAGAAAAATCTGTTTATGCAATAATACCTTGCATAATACCATATTGATATACAATGGACAGACTACAATTCCTTATAAAATAATAAGACAGAAAAAGACTACTCATCAGTGTCTCCAATTGACACCTAATGAGTTTGAAAGATTTTACTTCCTTCTCCTACCCTATACAGCCATTTGCCAAACAAAAATGATAGTTATGTTAGAAAAAATATCCTAAGTCGGTTTGAAATGTAACTTTTACTTAGCATAAATATCTAAGTCATAGACATGGTATCAATGCACCATAAAATATTTTATTTTGTATAATATAATGTTGATTATTTTGCGTACTTTTAAATTACTTTTATTGTCAATTAGACTTAAAATATTTTTATTAAAAAAGATAACATATACAGATTATTTCAGAGAAATTACTCAATAAATTATTTTTTGATATTATTTCACAAGAAAAAAGCAAAATGGTAATCTTAATTTCCATTAGCTTTAGACAGATGTAATTTAGTTATTTTCCTGATAAAAGGAACACAGTAATTTTTTATATGATTTATTTACTTCACAAATTTTATTTTTATTGTCAAATTAAAAGCTTTTCAAAAAAGAAAGTTATGCCATGTGATTCCTTTTTCTTTGAAAAAAAAAGACATTAGAATCTAATTGGTATGAAGTTTATTCTTTCATAGTTATAAATTTTTTCTATTACAAATAATTAGTAATGTCAGTTGAAAAATAATTAGATCATTAAATCACATAATTGAAAGAATTAGATTTTTTTTAAAAATGCTGCTATTTATCAAAGACATAATCACAAGTATTTCAAAACTATTTTGCCTATGTTTAATATAGTCAGTGGGTGCTTTCTTAGCTTGTCAATTATATAAAAATAAATTCATAATTTATATTTGTTTATATATTTTTTTTAATTAATCTTTTAGAATATGCATATGCTTACTATTAATGTAACACAACTGCTTAGAGAAAGTCAGATACTTATGTATATAGATCATGAGCACAGAAACCAAGTAGATTATTTAAACATTTGTTATCTCTGAAATTTTTTTATACCACTGTAAAGACATTTAATTGTTTCTTCCCAATTAACTCTTTCAAACTACAGTCAACCAGTACTAATCAATTTATTTTCCTTCTATCTCAATTTAACAAATGCTATTTTGCTAATTCTAATATGTTATTCTTATATTCATATATGAATCATGACATTGAAGCACCTCTAGTAAACTCTATGTAAAATTAGATATGAGATTATAAATATAATAGTTAACTTAAACATTTTAAATTTATCAATACCAGATGTACCCAGCCTTTTGAAAGGCCAGCATTTTGATATGTGAATTTGACAGCTTTATTTCCTTTGCATTAAATTCATCATAATAAAAGACAGGTTATTAAATATGATATTTGTATTTTTTTAATTGGTTGCTTTAACAATTTTTTTTAAGATTTAATGTAAATTAAACAAAAGATTTTAATATTATGTAAATAAATGTGAGAAATTGGCAAAAAAAATTTTGGACCATAGCTGACAAAGTATTACTATATTTAGCTTTATTAATAGTTACTATTTATTGATGGCAGAGTACAAAAACACCAGCCTGTCAGGCCGTTGTTTGTAAATTAAACAAAATATTTTAATATTATATAAATTCACAATTGGAAAAAAAAATGTTAGGAATATATTTGGCAAGGTATTAATAATAATAATTATCATTTATTAATGGTAGAATATTAAAAAAACTGCCCTTTCAGTTCATTTTTGTAAGATTTTTTTTTGATTGGTTGCTTTAAGAAATTTTTTTTTTAAGATTAAACAAAAGATTTTAATATTATATAAATAAATGTAAGAAATGTAGTTGGCCTGAAAGGCTGTGATTATCTGATTATTTGATATGTGAATTTGACAGCATTATGAAGGTTTATTAATGGCAGACTTTCACATAAAATATGCTTCCTAATAAAAATTTTAACTAGTTGTAAATTTAACATGTGACAGCTTTATGAATAAACATTCACATGGATTTTATATAAGACAAAGCTCATAGGACAGGTGTCAATGAAATTGACAACATTAGATAGGACAAGAACACAAACATCAGTAAATAAAAAATATAAATATATTAATAAAAATAATAATGTTTTGTACAATAGTTTGTTTTCAGAGCTATTTGATGAAGTATCCAAATATCTATAGGATTTTTTTTATTCTTGAATTTCTATTTATTTGTTTATTTTCACTGCTGTATGTATATTTAACAATATTTTCTATAATAAAAAAATAAAACACTCAAATAATAATGAAATAAAAATGTAGGAAAAAATGGATGACATTTCTTAAAGATATTATTTATTGTATACATAAATCATGAATCATGTGACCAGATACGGATGATGTCATAATAATTGTATGATATCTTACTTATCATTAATCCCTTTTTAACATCATTTACTGAAAAACTTCATGTCTTCTGCTTGGTTCTTTCATTGATGATGTGTAAAATCATAAGAATGAAATGTAGGGCATAGCTTATTAAGGTGACTAAAAACACACATGCAAATTATCACTCTAACTGAAAACAATAAATATTTAAAAAACAAAGGTATATATTACCAAAACAATTATATTTTATTCTAAGAAGTAACAATGTCATTTCATATGTTTTTTAGAAATAAAACTACACAAAAATAATATGCTTTTGCCAATACTTGATAAGTTTGCCCAACTTATTACCAATACAAAGACTATAAATGGAATTCTGTTTATAAAGAAATTCTTAACATATAATATGAATAAAAGATATGACTTGCAATAAAATAAATGAGATTCGACATCAACTTCCCATTAATTAATGTATTATAAAAATAGATACATTCCAAATGAGATATAGGCAATTCACTGTAATTGCTATATAACAAATAATACATAATGAAATTATTAATTCAACAAAAACATTACATTTATTCTTCCCTGTTAAATCCACATAAATACAGGAAATTACTTAATATCCCTTAAGTAACAAACTCTCTGCATAACTTTGAACTTCAAGCAAAACAACTCCTTCTCTCTACAAAATAGAACAAAGAAAGAAGAAAACCAAAACAAATTTGAATCACTGACTTTTTTAAAACTAATAAAATATCATGTGACTCGTTCATGCTGCAGATAATTTTTTTAAATATATTTTCTTATTTTATTTGTACTATTTGTATAAATATTATTCTAGTAACCTAGATAAAAATTATGCAAAAACTGAAAAATAACAATCATTAAAATGTTGATTTTTGAATCATATAGATATTATATCAGATATAAAAATAAGTTTTATTTTACTATACAATTCATGGTGTAAACAAATTTCTAGTAGATATTAAAAATTATAATTACTGTTATTATTTAATATGTAAATTAATATCCAGAAGCCTAAGATATTTTAAAAAATATGAAAATTATTATACTATATATAAATTTAATGCTGTATTTAGCATTTGATATATATTGTATATATTTTAAATGCAATATGTAAATTGACAATTTAAATTAAAAAAAGAAAATTCAAAACAAATCATGCATAACATCATTGTTAAAATAACATAAATTCGGATACATTTGATAAAAATGTGTTTATTGTTTATAATTAACAAATGTCATGAATGCAAAACAATGGATATTAAAATGTCATTCATTAAGCACCCTCAATACATAGTACACATATATAATATTTAAATATAAGTATATATATATATAACAACAAAGTATTTATTGTGATAATAACTTTTACAAATAACTATTATAAAATGCAAAAATATTTTCAATTTTCAAAAGATCGTTAAATAAAATATAATATTTCTGCATTTTATAATAATTACGTGTAAAATTGATTATCATCGTTAACATCATCATCATCATTATTATTATTAATATTATTATTATTACAATAATTGATCTATAATGATCATTTTATTTGATAAATATATTAAACACACATTATTATTGTTATACAGTCATAAAAGTTTTAAATGTGCCCAACAGACATACTGCAGTGACATTAAAGTGTGCCCTAATTTTAGGTAACTTTATATAACTATAGAATGTTTTACAATTAATCAGTCTTATTTGTTGTTCTTAAACATTTGTAAAACAGTCCTTATATCAATAATAATATTAATTATATAAGGAAAGATATATATACTTCATGAAGATGTTGAGCATTATATCAGAATTTAGAGATACTCATTTTTATTTCTAAATGCGCTCAAGATTACAATTACAATTCTCTAATAAATTTACTATTCAATTTATCTATAAAAAATGTTTTAAAACATGAAATATGATTATATGTACATAATGACTAGTGTAACATAGTACATTTATTATTGCATTGTAGATTTATTAATTATGCAAATCAAATAAAAACATTTATTATGAGATTATACACAAAAAGATGAGTATATGTAGCTAAAATATTAAGTAGAAAAACAATCTCAGAAATTAAAGAAATTAAAAATCTTAAAAGGATTGATTTTTTTTTTTTTTTTTTTTACTAATCTGTGCCAATAATATATAATCTAAGCTCATATGTAAATATAACCATGGGGATATAAAAAAGTGATGTTGAAGGTATGTTTTGACAAACAATAATTACATTAGAAATATTAAAATACATGATTAGATTGCATTATAAGTGTGAAACATGCTAAAGCACATTGTGATAATATCAAAATATTGACGGATTTTTACATAATCTAATGTAAGAAATATATAGAAGAAAAAACAGAAATGTTCTCCACAATAATATTACTGTTTTATTTTTGGCAGCAATAAATGGTAATTAAAAAAATCACATTAAGTCAAAAAATGAGTTAAATTAATATTAACAATACCTTGCATTGAATGATGATGGTAAAAGATTCTAAGAGAATTAATTACAAAGAAATCATGATAAGTTAATTAATTTTACTTGGAACTGATATAAATTTTGAAAAATCAAAAAATATAAGTCTGAGATGTGATAATTATTTTGGTCAATTTTATTCATATATTAAAAACTAGAAGCTCTGGTAATTAATTCATTAGCACAAATAAACAATTCGGACAAAAACCGTGATGAAAAGAATGTATGTATGATATAAAATAAACTGTGTTCTATTAAATAGTAACAATACCAAATTGATTTTTTTAGTAAATATTATAAATTAATAAAATTTTATATTGACAATTTTATAATATAGTTAAAGATAATGCATACAAACATAGTGTTAATTAATCAATAAAAAAAAAGATTTAACAAAAAATAAATAAAAATGTTTAAATTAATAGGACATTGTAAATGAAAAAAAAATGTTTAACCACACAAAAAAATATTAATAATCGATTTTCTCAAATGAGATTAAAAGAGAAAATATTATAAGCATCTTCTTTCTATCATGAGATGCTGGAAAAAAAGTAAAAATTATTTTGACTTCAACAAAGTACAATGAAATCATCTCTTATTGTTTCACTTCAAAAATTGTTTTAAAACGAGTCGCATTATTTTTTGCAAACCAGTATTGAAAGATGTCCATAGTATTTATACAAATTTAAGGCTTCCAATATTGGGTAAAAGATTATTAATAGAAATTTTAAAAATGTAAATATTAATAATGATTTATTCTCATTAGATTGTTCTTTAGCTAAAAATACAATAATAATTTTGAGGAAAATCATTATAAACCAAATCAATTTACACTCAACTTATATAATGTCCTTCTTTTCTTTCTTTTCTTTTCTTTTTTTTCTTTTGAATAAACACAATGACTTGACAATGCAATTTAAAAACATATATGCATTTATATTTTTTTTTCGATTAAAGAAAAAAACATTTAGCATTGATGATTTTTTCCTCTGATCACAGAATGTAAAAATCCATCTGTCTTGAAAAGTACTGCATATAAAACTTATTTTTCCCATTGTTTCAACTCTTCAAATGTTGCTGATTAACAGAAAAAGTAAATTCTAAACAATGAGTGAGAAGATTTTTAAAAAGATATATGGCTTTATTGCTCAACAGTTCATATGAAGTTCAAGCACCAGACCTGCGAGTGCCAGAATTGATTCTGGGATCTCCTGATCTCAAGTAGGATGTTCTACTAATTGTGCCAAACTGTGCAGGACAGATGAGGAGATATTACAACAGCATCTGAAATGCAGACTAAAGCATATTTTTGTGTCATAGTGATAAACTTATCCAACAATCATGTTCTTAATCTGGATTTAATTTAACTGAAAGTAATTTCTCCCAAAAAAAAAACTAGGATTATAGTTTGAATTTCATGATATCTTTTTAAAGCTAAACAAATATATATTTATTCATTATTCAAAACAGACATGCAGTTTTTATTAAAACATTTATGAAGATAGTAAGAAGTAAAGTATGACAAAATATTTTAGTAAATAGCAGGTATGAGTTATAACATTTTCATAATGAATAAAAAAAATTAAATATCTAATCAATCAATTTCAAAACAAAAATAATTATTATATATTAGAAACTATACAAAAATTATATTTAAAGACTGATATTAAATTGGGGATGAACAAGAATAAGTCAACATAATAAAACTGCAATATAATTTATTGATGAAAAACTTGTATTACCTTAGTTGCAATGTAAATTTTTAATTATCATATTGACACATTATGAAAGTGAGATGAAATAGAGTAAATCTTCTAGGAATGAGTAAATATAGATATGAAATTAACACTTTCATTGCAAATTGGTCTTTATGAAGTTAGCTAAAATATAAGATTGAAAAAATATAAACAAAAAAATGTAAGTAGTTTTATTAATGAATGAGTATTAATTTAATATTGGCTATAAATATATGAGTGATTTATAATGTATAGTATATAAAGTTTAATGATTCCTACTGTGTCAAAAAAAATTTTTTTTTTCTGAATACTTTTTATCATTTTAGTTTATACATTTAAACCAGAAAAGCCATAAATCATTTTAAAAATATCTTTTATTCATGCTGAGCAAACTTTCAATACCTTATAATCATAGATTTTTTGTTTTTAGTTCTTGTTGCATTTTGTTGTTATATATACTTGCTTGCTATTTGTAAAGTTTACATAAAGTTAAATTTCTTGTTTTTATATAAAAAATATTACAAAATGGATTATGAATCGCAGATGAGGCTAGTGTTCGGTGGAATTATATGCAGCCTATATTAGCTAAAATTGAAAATGCAATTTATGGAAGTTTGAATTTCTAGCAAGAAAAATATTGTACTCAAGATTTGTGAATGACACTCTAATTTGTGTAGATGAAAATATTATGATTCAAATTCAGCAAGAACTCAGACAAAAACTTTCTTTAATTTGGACAATCGAAAAAGGAAGATAAAAACCAAAGTATAAAATTTTTAGATATAGAAGTGCAAAGGCAAAATATTTTAAACTACAAAATAGCAGTAAACCCCATAAACATCAGAGGAATCATCCTTCCAAAATCATTAACTCCCATCCCTATAAGTATGCAGGTCTTAATGGTTTTCTCTACATAAATTTAAAACTAGGTAAATTTGAATCAGATTGGAGAAACAATATAGCCATATACACCAGAGATTTAAAAAAACATGATATAACCTCATAGAAAATTAATTCCATGATAGAAAAATTCTCTAACAAAGTAAAGAATCAAGTACAATCCAGCTCCAATGAGAGAAAATGGACTAGCTGCTACATGTGCCAAGGGTGGCTTGAAGACTAAAAAATATAAGTGCATGAAAATATAATATGTTTCCGATCGCCTCCTTCCTTAAACAAATTATTGAAGAATTCTAAAGATAAATTAACTAAGAAACCAAAGAGTTGAAGATTATCAATTTTTACATTCTTCTGTGAAGAAAATCCATTGAACATTACATTTTTCAGCATTTATTTTCAGTCTTACTTTCTTATTTTCCTATGAAAATTCTTGCAACATTTTCTAAAACTCTGAACTATTATTTGCAAGAACATATCATCTGCAAAATCTAAATAACATGAAATAAAATCCATTCATTTTACTCATTTAATTTCCCAATTTAATTCACAAAATATTTCATGTAAAACTGCAATAAAAGGTTTTGGAGATATGGAATCACTCTGTTATACATACATCTCAATATTATTTTTTTAAATATTACCATATAATCAAATCACTGCTGTTGCATTCAGTAAATATTCTCTACAATATAAATGTGTCCTGGATCTATATTTTGATGATCCAAAGTTTTGTTCGCTGTGCTTTTTTCATAATCTATAAATGCAAAGTATAATGGTGACTCATAATCAATTGTCTTTTCCATAAATTCTCTTAATATTTAGATGTGGTCCATTGTATAAAGCTAGTTCTTTAGGTTAGTTATAATCAAAAGTTCATACGAGTTATAATTATCATTAGTTAAGACTTTTATAGAATTGATAGAAAACTGATAGGTTTATAATTTCTACCATCTTCTTTATCACTTTTCTTAAATATCAATATTACTATTGTATTCTTCCAATAATTTTGTGTACCTTCATCTAGAAATTTGGCACATAGATTTAATAACATTTTTTTTTTCTATTTTTTCATCACTTCTCATAGCTTTTCCCTTCTTCATAGATTTAATTACATGCCTTACCTCATCACTTAAAGTTCTAGGCAATTTAGAAGATGTAATAATTTTAGGTGACATTTTGTTTTATTGTTCTATAACTCTTCATAGAACTCTTCCACACAATTCATGTTATTATGGCTGCTTTTAGTAATAGTTGCATCTTCGTATTATTGAAATAAAATTACTTTCAATATTTCTATAGTTTTCCTTGCCAATTTGCAAATATATTTCATTATAAATTATTAACTCTTTTGCATATCATTTTACAAAACATTAAATCTTCAATTACTTTTAATGGTTCATTTTAAAATTCTCATATTTCTTTTTTTTTTTTTTTAATACATTTGTCTCTGAAGAAAATGCAGTGTTCAATTGCTACTTTTTTGTATTAACTATTTTTCTTGCAGTTCTTAATAAAGTATTAGTTATTATTTTATTGAAATAGATTCAAAATTGGTCAATACTTAAAAAATAATTTAATTACATTTCAATACTCTGCGACTCTAAATGTTAATGTAAAATAATACTCATACAGAGTTTAAATATAAAATTTTTAATAATATTATTGAACCAAGTCGAAAGTATATGTGATACAATAATATTAGTAAAAATTTTATATTCAAACTCTATATTAGTATTATTTTACATTAAAAATGATTTGTAAATTCTAATTTAAATTCAATGAAGTATTTCTGAAGATTATAAATATCAACTTTTAATAATGACTTTCTCAATAGTTTATTTCCTTTTTATTAAATGTATTTTATTCAAATTACATTCTTTGTTTGTTTGTTTGTTTATATTTGTTTCACAGATATAATTTAAATAAGATACACAAGAGGATGATATAAATATTTTCTTTTTGTTTGTTTGTTTGTATTATAGACATAGTTTAAATAAGATGTGAGAGAGGATGATATAGACATATTTTTGTTTTCAATTGATAGCTTTTAAAATCAAGCTTAATATATTTTAAACAATGGGAGACTTTTGGGGTTTTCAATTGAAAGTTTGATTTATTAGTCATATATATAAAAATGTGCACATACTAAATCTGATATATACATAAGAGATATGCATATTAACTCAATGCAGAAATATCAAATGATATATATATCTAGAAATGTCAAATCAATTTAAAGTACTTTGTGCAATCTTTTGGATAAAATTTCTAAAACTAAATTGATTTATTACTTAGAGTAAGTAATAAATATATCATTTAAAATTGGATTCATATAGATAGATTGTTTGACAAAAAGAAAATTGCAAAATATCTGAATAATAAAAAATAGAGATAAGAAATAAATGCTTTTATTTGGCATGTACTAAAAATCAAAAAATAGGTATTTCTTCATCCACAACTGAGGATTTTAGAGTGAACTTGAAATAAAAGTGTGGGGAGTCCAGTCATTAATTAACTCCATCCCTAAGTCCCCCCCATGCTTTTATTTCAAGCACAATCTGAAAACCCTGATTGTGGTTGAAGAAACTATTTTTGAAGGAAGGGTGTTAATGCATGATAAATAAAAGAACTTATAAATATTTTTATCTCTATTATTGAATCTATTAAAAACATTACTACCTTGAAATACATATACTGTATTCATCAAAATATAATGTAATTCTGCTACATACTTTATTTAAAAGTTTCTAGATTCATTTCTATTCAGCATTTTTCTCAAAAAAAAAGTTCTAATATACAGTTCTTTTTGCTCCACAAGTCCATGTTCTCTCTCACTTCTGTTACCATAATCAAATTTTCTGCAGCACTATCATCTTTCAATCATTTATCAGTTCTAGCATTAAAGTCACCCATGACAATTTTTAAATCATTGATTGGTTTAATAAAAAGCATTTTGAACATCTATACAAAAATTCTATATTAATCTTCATCGCAATGAAAACTTGTTGGGGTATAAATCTGAAACATTTGCAATTGATGTCTTGCATTAAAATAAAAACTAATCTTATGGGTCTTTCTGATACACTGGAAATTTCTAGAATGTTATATTTCAACTTTTTATTTATAATGACTCCCACTTCACTCATGCTTTTAATATTTGTGCCATTGTAATAAAGTATATGACCCCATTTTTTAAATCAACTGTCTCTTCAGCTTTTCTTCTAAGTTCACAATATCTAACAATGTATCATGCAATCTTCCTTCACTTGAAAGTGATGTGCAGATTGCTGGAATCTAAATAAAAGATTGGAATTAAATGGTAGTCTGGGTCTGCAATTAGAAAATTTGTAGCACTCTATTTTCACCCATCGTCATTTCCTTGGCTGGTAAATCTATGGCTTTCTGGAAATAAGGACTATAATGTAATGTTATCTGCCATGACAGTAAATATCTAGAAAAAAAAATCATTCACAGATAAGTTCTTGAAAACTATGATGTTTCTTGACTATCTGTGAGATTAAAAAATGAGTAAAATTATTATATTGGCTTATATCTATTGATAACTAGTTTATTCATGTTTGTTTACTATATGAATAAACACAAAGCAATAATCACTACAAAAATAACAGGAGTACACATTAAGAATCTGCCCTATTTAGATCTTTTAAGGTCTCAAAGAGAAATCAAAGTGTCTCCAGTCTATAAACAGAAAACTTTTCTGCAATTTTTGTAAATAAAGTTAATAAAATTAACTTGACACCAAAAAAATACTTATTTATTTATTCATAAAGTGTAAAAAAAATGCTGCAAAATATTTCAAAACATATACACCTATTACTAGACCAAAATTAATATAAATAATTTGCTTATTTACAATTTATTTTTTTATAAATAAATAAATTATAACAGATATATATATATATATTGTAACCAAAATATCTCGAGCCAGCCACGTTGCGCGCCAAAAGCTGTAACCAAAACATCTCGAGCCAGCCACGTTGCGCGCCAAAAGCTGTAACCAAAATCCCCGGAGCCGTCCACCCTGATGGCTCACAAAGGTGGTAACCAACCTTCCATCACCCCTCCAACTACCCATCATCATGCCGTACTTGTTGCGGCACTATAAATTGTAACCGTAAATTGTGTAATCTCAACTACGTAACGTAAGTGCACTAGGAATTACAACCTTGGTCACTGATCAACTCTCATTGCACATTATCAGCTATTAAGAGCTGTATCCAAAAGCATATCATACTATTTATTTTATGCACAAAAGACCACAATCAACATCTGGGGCAACTTACTACAGACAAAATTAATGAATTAACCTAACTTTTTATAATTTATTTGATCGCAGCCAGGGTATACCGCGAAGACCTATCATAGTATTATTATAAAACATATTAAACAAATTATAAGTGCAATTTTATCACCCTTAAACCTCAATTTGCGATTTTTATGGTATGCGACCCTATGGCCGACCATGTACAAGATAGCGTAATTTGTGGAACCACATAAAATTATGAAATTTTAAATCATCTATATGATTTCTAAGACAGATGCTAGTCCAGGTAAAGCTTTGCAATTAATAAACATGAATAATTGGGTTCTTTTATAATTTAATATATCATTGAGACTCTTATTGTATTGACGAATGAAAATTTAAAAATGTTAAGTAAATATATTTAATCATATCATTATTGAGTAAATCTGTTCACAAGTTTAATAATTAATTTGTATTTTATACTAGAATCAACTACGCAAAGCCACAATGATGGAAAAGGTAAATGGGATTTTATTGTACCCTACCAATCATATACTACCAAAGACGAAAAGCATCTTAATGTTTTCTCAAAATATTAATAAATTCTTATATCATGTAGACAATAGTATGTAATTCAATGTATGCTCTATAATGTATGCTCTATCCAAAGTTTATGATTTCTGATGTTATGAATGACACATAGCAACGGCACAGTAAGTTTAATTATAAATCAACTTTTATTTACAAACTTTATGAACAATAAATAGTTAATTTCAATATTTTAAATAAAAACATAAATAAACAAATAAAATAATTAAATGATGGTTCAATAGACTTTCTTCAATACATCTCACAGGTACAGTATTTAAAAACCTAATCATACCTTATTTCAATCTAATATAATGAATATTGAGACAATTATTAAATTCAGCATTAACTTATGAAATATTGAACGTCATTTCCAGATTCAATAAATCCCTACTGTATACCTATAATAATATAATAAATAATATGATGTTTGTATGTTTTAGCTATAATGTAATCATTAATTAAAATGAAAATGTAAACTTACACTCGGTAGATAATAATTAACCAACAGTTAATTATCATGAAGTACTTGAATAGAATGTCCTGTTGCCATTTATCAATCTAACCGATAAATTATGCTTACAAATGAAGAAGATGATTTGGCAGATTAACTAAAATACTTTGCCCAACTTATATCTGTGAAGCATATTCCTGTGGATGTATTCATCTACACGTAGGAATTAAATAATACTAACGTTTTGCGTATTTAAACACTATCATAAAGTCATACGTATAATCACACAATTCCGCGGATTAACCACCAGCGCAGGAATGTGTGTAAAATACAAAATGGCAATTAAAATAATCTGCGGATTAACCACCAGCACAGATTAAAGCCTTTAACATACTAAAACAACATTATAATTTACTTCACATTAAAGTGCAAATCATCCCCCTCAATTCTTCTGATTATTCAGAATACGCTGACACTTTAGCAAATGTGGGTTCTTGCTTAGTAAAATATTACAATAATCAGGACAACTAATGTATTACTTATCTTGCTTAAAATAAACATGTATAATATAATGTAAATAATATTGGCATGGGAATATAAATCTGGAAAGACTCACAAAATATCTCATAAAGATTGATATATCTCATGAATTCATTAAGTACTGTTTAAGCTTTCTCCGCAAGCGCTATTCTTTTGAATAAATATTTTATTCAACCTTTATTAATTTAAATCTAACAAATATAACTTATGAACTTCATATGCAAGTTCATATAACGATAAAATTAAATAAATGTATTATTCATTAACATATAACATTTAACGGTGTGTGTGTGTGATAAAACTAAATGTAAAGCATTTTATAGTTCAAATACATGAATTTTAGCAGATGTGTATCACAAATTGGATTGTATAGCATTTTGTAACTCCTAATGTGATCCGTGGAATCCATGTACAATGTGTAGAATAATAAGTATATGAGGTAATAGCTATAGCTGTAGTTAAATTCCATACATGCAATTCTATCCATTTTGATTAGTTATTAAAGCAATATTAGATTAACGATTTGCGTGGCTCTCCAAACATGAAACAATTTTAAAACAGGATACACAGAATTTAAATGAAAATGTTTTTCATAAAGTTATTAATCCCTACATCTCTCTGTCAAAAGTGTTCCAAGTTTATCCTATCCATGCAAGTATTTATTTATCCATTGCGTTAATCCAGGAATAACCAATTACAGCAATTACTTTATTCATTTTAAACTGACGATACAATTATAAAATAGCTTTGTTTAATTATTTAAAGAATGTTTATGATCCAAATGTTAAACAAATTAACTAGCAATTATTACTGGCATTATAAAATTAATTATCAATCAATAATATATTTTATTAGAATTAAAGAACGGAAATATTAAAAGATTTTGACAAATTTAACGCTTTACTTTATTTTAACTTAAACTTTTTTCTTTTTTAAAAAACAAATTTTCATTTTAATAAAACTTCTGTAATTAAAACACTGATTCAAATTTTCCAAATTGTAGAATAATAAATATTTCAAAACATACCAAATTCTTGTATTTAATTCTTTCAAACTGGGAAGCTCCGACATTTCAAAAATGCGATATTGGAAACGCTACGGTGATTTGATTCAGTTGGCCGAACGACCTGAAAAGATCTTTAAGTTTTAGTGATCCATCTTAATTAGATACCACTAAGTTATTTTATGTTTATAGCAAATTTTGTGGTAGTCTATTTACTTATTAACGGTTTCAAAATCAGCTCAGCAAATTTTACACCATTTGCCTTTACCGTTTCTGTTCTTCTTCCCACCAAAAGACAAACTAACAGACGATATTCTCCTAGAAATTCGCGCTCTTTTCTTTTATTACATTGAGACGCCTACGTAATTATTGTATTTATTTAATAATTTATTTTAATTGAACAAATGGTTTTATTTTAATTCAATAGAAATAATAATTTAAGATTACTTTAAATAAATAAAAACAAAATATTATTTTTAATAATATTTTACCAAATTTTAATATGTTGTAAAAATTTTAAAAAGTTAAACATTCTGATATGAGTTAGCATATGGAATGAAGCAAATTGAAAATTATTAAAATAATATCAGAAAGTAATCTGTTCAAGTGCGAATCAAGCCAACCAAATCACCAAGAGAAGAAAGAGAAATTTTTATATAAGTTACATCAATTAATATATTTTCTACTAAAATATATGGTTACAATATATATATATCATAAAACAGTGTCCAACATTTCCAAAAACATTGCAGTGCATTATTACTTTTAATTACTTCTGATTATTCAAGATTAGAAATATTAGAAGAAATCTTTTACTTATTTACTTATAAAATATCTGAAAACCAGGCACTCTTTATAAACCTGGGAGCTTAATGTCAAGTATAGAGGACTTGAACTCAGATTTTCAAGCACCCTTCCATGTGTGTGGTCATGTATGAGATAGTGTGGATAGTTGAAGGGTGCTTGAAAATCTGAGTTCAAATCTCCTATACTTATTCATTTATAAATAGTATTTATTGATGTATTCATTTATATGAATATTAAATTGTCTCAGAGAAGAGATTTGTAAATAAATAAATTCAATTGATTCTTTTTAGTCAGTTTTCTCTTACAAGTTCATAATTTTAATAAAATATTTACTTTAAAAAAAATAAACACCTAAGACTACAACACATAAAATAAAAATAATAGTTCAATGTTTCAGTATAATGCATTTTAATAGAGAAAATTTCATTAAAGTTTATAATGAAGCTTTTAAAATTGAGATGCTAAGGAATATATCAGTGAGTAATAAAATATTTCTTAGCTCAATTCATACAAAAAAAAAAGAATTTTATCTTATAGTTACTTACTCAGAAAGTTATGTAATGTTCAAGCATCCAAAAGTCAGGTTGAGCATACTTTACTCAACTGAAAATTGATTCAGAATCTTAATTCTTGAAAACAACATTCTACTACTACGAACTAAACTACATGTGACTGTGTAAACATGAATTATCACATAAATACCCTACAATTTTTTTTCCAGAAGACTAATAATAAAATTAGTACTATGTAGATAAAATAAAAATAAAATACTCTTTAGCAAGAATATCACCAATGAGTAATTAAAAAGAAAAACATTTTATTTAATTGCACAATTCAACTGAACAGTAAAGCAAGCACCCTAAAATGATAAAAAATATTTTCCAAAAATGTGTACTACATCTATTTATTTCTCTATATTAATGAAATCATTAAAACAACTTTTCAGATTCTATACTTTATACAAAACAATAAATATTGTTAAAAATAATCACATAGTTTGTTGCTTTGGAAGTTATGTTCAAACCTCAGTAATGATAAGTTGAACTTCTTTCAAGAAACTTTGTAACTTTCTAGATCATCACTCTAACACTTAACTAAATCACAAAGAGATATTTTATTTTTTTATATGTGCCAGCATGATTTTTTTCCAAATAATTTGTTATAATTACATTATTACATTAGCAATTATGATATTCTAACATATAGTTTTAAATTTAATTGTTCAAGCTGATCATGTTATCTTTTAATTATCAATTTCTTTATGTCTTCACTATTGGCGCAGTTGCTGTGTGGATCTTTGGAATATATTTTATTTGATATGGTTTCATTTTTCTTCATTTGGAATTGCTGGACATTAGCCTTTTATTCATCCAACCATTGTTCTCAGGGGTTATCAGTTCATCTCTTGCTTTTGTCTGTTTTAATTTTTTCCGCATGAAGGCAATGGGATCAAATTTATCAGGATTTAAACACTAGCTTACATCTAGTAAGCCATATCAAATGATCTAGAATTAGTGTGTTTAATGTCTAGGTATGATCCCTTTTTGATACTGTCTTTCAGATTAGATAATTTAGCTTTATCTACCTTGATCCCTTTTTGATACTGTCTTTCAGATTAGATAATTTAGCTTTATCTACCTTGATCCAACTCATTAATGTTTTTTGAGTTGCATTAGCTGAACACATCCAAATCTCAAATGGTTTATGGTGTCATCTTCTCATTTACAAATTGTGCAGATTGATTCAATTCGCGAGTATCCTCTTTTATTAACTAAAAACTCATTGGTAGGTAATGCATTGACATTGATTTTTATTAAATAATCCAGATATTTGGATTTCAAGCTCCAACTTTTGAATTTCTTTATTAATTTGTTATTCAAGAGGTCTAGAGTCGAGAGATGCCTTTTTCATTCAGTGAACTTCATACCGAGGGCCTGCCAATATGTTAACTTATTTTGGAATGTGTCTTTATCAATTGTTATCCATTTTGTGAGGTGATTTAATTGAAGATCCAGACAGTTTCTTCTCTGTGTTGGTAGAGGCTGATTCATTGGAATAATGACTTTAGGGATTTCTTCATTCTCTTGATTAATTTTTAATTAATGGAAAAAATTATAAAACTTTTGAAATCATAAGGTGCATATGTCATGAAGACCCATTCCATTAATGGCCCTGGGCTGCTTCATCTGTCTGTAACTTATTGCTACCACTTTCTTCCTCCAGAACAACCCAGAACATAGGGGTGCAGTCTTCGATATGAAGCATTTGGTGGGTTTAATCACAGGAAGATTATAATTTATCTTGTCAACACCATCATATTTAAAAGTGTGACTTTCCCATAAATGGAAAGGTATATTCCAGATAAAGAAGCAGTTATCTTTTTGCTTGCTTCTAGCAAGGATTGTTGGATATTACTCCTCATTGAGAGTGATGACAAGTTCATTGGGAGGCCAAGGAATTTCTGTGGCTTAGCTCCAAATCTTGAGATAACTATTTGTCCTGAGATCAATTGCCATGCTGCAGACTTGCTCAGATTAAACTTGAGGCCATAAGATTTTGAGTATTCATCTATCACTTCTTGTAATCTTAGTATGTGTTTTTCAGATGGAAGAATCACTAGTACATCATCCATGTAGGACAGATGTTTAACTATTTTTTAATTTGAGGAATATACAGTCCTGGGAGATTTATTTCAATACTTTCAAAAAAAGAGGGTTTATGTATACGATGAATAGGAGAGCATTCACTGGGCAGCCTTGTGGGATAGATAGAAAGAAAGGGCTTAAATCTCAAGGGGCAACCTTTCCATTGAGCATCAGTAATATTTCTCTGTTCATCAGGTTCTCTCTGATTGTGATAAACACCTTAGGAACTGAGTAACTGTTAAGAATTTCAAACAGAATATTTATTCTGACTGAGTCAAACGCCACCGAGATATCTAATTGAATGGCAATTGGCCCAGCCTTTCTTGATGTTCTGATGTAATCAATTATAAGCTTAAGTTGGGATACCGCATCTGCAGTTGAGGAACCCTTCTTGGCGAACTGCAAAGATGATATATGCTTGTATATAACTTCCTGTCTGTGGTCTTTAATAATTCCTTGATGACCTTGATCAATAATGGGGTCATCATGATCGGTTTCAAATTATTAATATCTGTGGGGATGCCATGCTTTTTCACAAAAGGCACCAGTGAGATTGAATAAAGGCTTTGTATATCCATGCATCCCTTAGATATTTCATCAATCATGTTTTTAATTATTGGAAATGGTGAAGTGATTGAAGTGCGGAAACATGAATTTAAGTACCATATGTGATCCTGGGTGCTAAACTATCGTGAATGGATTTTAACTTTTGGATAATCTTTGCTTCTGTAATCCTGTCACTGTTTACACTGTAATCTTGTCTTATTTGTTGTGCCGTACCTTTCTGTAATTTCTCTTCAAAGTGATGATGAATTTTCATCAACATTGCAGTGCCTATCTAGAATTGCACAAAAAATAAGAGGGACACCAGTGTAACTTGGGTTTTTCCCATGCCTACTGCCCATTAAATAAAGCTTTTTGTTCAGCAGTGACAGTTGGCAAGAAAAATGTCTGTCCTTTTGATAGCAATAAATTGCATTAGTGCCCTTTATGTATCTTTGTATTTTTCTTTCAATTCTAAAATTAATTTTGTGTTGCCCATTATACTTGGGTCTGAATTCATCCTATTTTGTATATTGTTTAAATCTTGCATGAGCTTGACTGGTTCTTTTTGGTTTCTTGTGTAAAATTTAATGATGGATCTTTATTATTTCAATAATTCTGATCCATGCTTCAACTGGTGGCAGGTTTAAAATGTTAATTTTCTGGAGATAAATATATATCTCTAAGACAACCGTTGCTGAGGCATGGACTTTGTAAAGCATCCTAGTTGTTTTCATAAGTCCATCAGGGTCTTGGGCAGCACTTTTTACTTAGGTGCAGACCTTCAAGGCCAGGTGGTCTGCAAAGACCACCAACTTTCTCAATTAGAAAATGAAGGTCTGGGGTGTAATATAACAGATCAATCAAGGTTTTACTTTTTTTGGTACAGAATACGTACTTGCCAGAGGGAGAAAAAACCCTGAGCACACATAAACCCCCTATTAATTAAATGGATATATTTTTATGAAATGTCTCGTATGGTAAATTAAAGATCTCCAGAGAGGATGGCCGGCCCTGAGCAGGAGGAATCTGTTGATCTTGTATATTACTTTTAAAATTACTGATTCTTTATTCTGCAGATATAGATAAATAATATGAAAATGTAATGTTTTTGGTTTTTACATTTAGGATAAGACAATTATGGTCCATGGATATTAATTTAAATTTGGATGGCCCCAAATTTTTATTAATCAAAAACCCCACCCCTCCTGGCTGCTGATGATCCTATATGAAAATTGATATATCCAAAAGGATCAAGTATTTGGCCAATTCTGTGATCCATGTTGGTATGAATTTTCATTTCTGATAGGCAGACAATATTTGGTGCTTCCTTGATTAGTCAATTTTTGATAGCAACGGTTCTGTTGGTTGGATTCAGACCCCTTACATTTATTCCCACTATTTTAATCTTCATTAAATTCTGGGTATTGACTCTTCCCTTCTGAACACCAACCACTATTTTCTAGTTCAAATTTCACATTATATGAATAATAGTATATAAAATTTGTAAAAGTTTTTTATGATTAGCATCAGCATTAAGACAACTGCCCATAGACTAGTTGATTGATTCATTTTTTGGAAGCAGTGTTTCAGTATTATATTATGATGTATATCAATAAGTAGGCCATAATTGTGAACTTTCAAGTTGTTCATAAACATCACATCCATTACGATGTCCAGTGTGATGAATCACCTTATGATCCATCTTCTTGAATTTGGGCTTGATCTACATCTGCAGGCATTTCGTCATTTGTGAGATTCCAAAATCTTCAAATGGTCTGTTGGGATAGCTGAACCTTCAGTGGGACTAATTCTTTTAGTTAATGTTTTTTCTCGGCCTATTTCTCCCTTGTACCCTATGTCATTTTCCATTTCAAGTTTTTTTGTTGAAGAAGTTGACAATGGATCTTCACACCCACTATTTTCTATATTTATTGATTTGTTTTCTTTATTTCTTCTCACATTGAGTCTAGGTCGCTTTTTTTTTATTTTTTGCTTTTGATCATCCTTGGGTTTGAGTTCTCTGTGTCTGATCTGTGAACGCATCAGACATTTTGGGTGAATTTATATAAACTTCAGAATCTTGTTTTCTGTCTGCCATTCTCTTGGTTTCCCTTTTTTGTGACCCTGTTTTCTTTCTTCCAGTGGAGGAGGGGGGTAGAACTCACAGATGGACATCCCAAGCTTGGAATTATTTCTTCATTCTTGTCTGAGTCACCTGTTATAGCATCAATTTGCATCTGTGGAATTGTTAGGGCAGAAGTGTTAATAAATAGTTCAGGCTGATTATTAGAAGCCATGCTTTCATCTCTTTCCCATGCTGATTCTGTTAGGTTTTGAATATTTGTAGAAATTGAGGGTGTATCTGGTATCAATTCAAAATTATTTCTGTTTATTTCAGAGTTTTTATTACGGTAGTTACATCTATGGAAATGGAATTTCTTGTCTCCAGATCTTATACATATTCTCCCTGGGCAATCATGAATTAAATGATCCCGTCACTTGCATAAAAAGCATTCAGGTGCTACTCCTCTAAATGATATAATGAGTGGTGCCTCTACCATAAAAATCAAGGGTATATCACATGGTGTGACCCCCTTTTCTCTCCAACACAGCAACATTTACAATAGCATGATTTAAATTTTACTGAAATTGAAATGTAATCAATCCAAATGATGAAGTAGAAAATTTTATAATTTGCTTTATTATATTTTTAAACTTTGTTTAATATTATTTAATTTTTTAAAAAAAGGGAAGCTAAACATGAATTCATTGTCCTTTAAATCATATAACAATGTTTTATTTAAGAAAAAGTTTCATTATAAATTAAAGTAATTTTAAAAAATCATGAAGAAATACATATATAAAAAATAAAATTATTTATTTTCTATTGATCAATGTTAATTTTTCAAAAAATAAAAAATTAGTTAATGCATCTTTCTACATAAGCCACCCTTCATTTATTTAATTTAAAATTTCAAAAGTGTAGAATATCAGCAAATTTTTCTTTGATCTTTTTAATTGACGTTTTTTTTTTTTTTTTTTTTTGGGGGGGGGGTTGTGTGATCAATGGCTGTGTAAAAAAAAAATATTCATTCTAATCTATTTATTCTTTAAGGGCATTTAGGAGAGGTTTATTTTATTTTTCTTGCTTTGGAAAAATAACCCTAAAATTTTGCACACTATAATACAAAAATATACATAAACGTTTTACGTCACACCAATAAAAATTGCTAGTGTAAATTATATACCTAATATAAAAAAATCACATTTAAAATAATCAAATTTTTAAAAAAGACTGACCTCAATTTTAAAAAAAATTAACAAGTTATTTTTATAACATGAAGAACAAATGAACAAACTAAAAAAAATTTCAAGTTTGTCTTCTACATATAAAAATTTATATAATTAAAACAAAAAATTAAAATATTAACATCAATCGATATATATATATTTAAAATAAAAAATTAAAAATATATATGTATGTACATGGATTATGTATGTAAATAGATTATGTCCTAAACATGAGGGGCCAGAGTAACTTATGGTCAACATGGGTAGAATGAGAAGGTTGGCATCAATGTGGGATTTGAGCGTTCCATCATCAGATTTTCAATGAAATGGACGGCTGAAGAGTTGTGGGGTGGAGTGGATTGAAGCTTGTCCATTAATAATGTATGAAGATTGTCTATCTTAATATGAGCTGAGCATTGATTGTATGTATGTGTGGAGATAATAATCTGGATCAACTGACAAGTGCTGATTTAGTACGAAATACGTATATTAGTGATTGTTTATCTTTTTGACATGTGTGTCAGCAGTATGAGATGGATAGTTGAGGGTCTTGTGAAAGTCTGAGGTCAAACTCCCTATATATTACATATTGGAATGCAGGTATGAAAAAGCCTGTACTATAGAAAAATTCTTATATTAAAATATTAACATCATTTTAAATGATCTGTCTAGCGATTTAAAATAAAAAAATTATTGCATGTACAACACTATGTAAAAATGAACAATGTATAAAGAATATAACTATTATAAAGAATTTATATATGTGTCAAAATCTTTGTGTGAAAAAGCTTCATAATATAGTGTTTAGTGCCTCAGTTAGCTAAAGTTATAACTGAGTGTTTGATTACAAACACAATTAGCATTGTTCTTTCAGGTAGCCAACACAGCGAATAATCTAATATTGATTGATAAATGATCTACTTTCAACTTGGTATAAAAGCAGATAAATCTCTCATTATCTGATATTTGGAAAGTCTAGTGACTAATTCCTTCTCCTTCACTGTTTCTGTAAAAGAGGCCTTTCCCCAAAAATGACTTTCCAATGACATTTAAAATTTTTGGTTCCAAAACCAGCTTCATATAGAAACTATTTTTTACTAACTTCATTATTCATTATATTGCCATTTTATCATTTCAGTCATTGAAAAAATACAATCCTTATTTAACTCTTTTCCATAAGCATAATTTAAGAAAACAAAAATGAAAAGATCTACAGTTCTGTTGTTTATTTAATACACTAATCTTTGACTTTTAATTTGCAAGTATTTGTATACATATTAATTTTGTCAGTTCCAACTGTTATTCTGATTTATCATAATCTATTTCTGTAGTTTTTTTTTTGTTCTGTTATAGTTCTATATTTGTTTTAATAACTTTTGCATTAATATAAATGATTTTGATATGGAACAATAACTCTAATAACATTTAGTATTTACAGCCTTAAATGCATTTTTCAATGCTAAATTTTTTCGAAAGATTATCCTGATGTTGTGTTAACATTGCAAAGACTCATAAATCACTGACAAAAGTAAAACATTTCAAGAAATAGCATCCTAACACTGCATCATATCTTCAGTATGTACATCCTGTTTACAACATTGTGATAGAGATCCTGAATTGTTCTAAGTCTGTTGTTTGGACTTGAAATTGACATGAAATGTTTGCCAAAACAAATGACAATCAGATTATTATCTGGAATTAATACCTTCAAATTTTTTTTTTTTTTTAAATATAGAAAATCTTAAACAATGATCTTAAAAATCTTTCCACTTATATCATTATTTATAAAATTAAAATAAATATTATGAATATGAATATAAAAATTACATAAATATTTAATCAATATTAATATTATATGTTACTAAAGTTATATAAACACGCATATATTATAAAATCTTAATTGTACTTTATATGTATTTTAATGAATAGTCTTTTTTTTTTTATCTATAACACTATTAAGGCTATTCTTTATATATCATTTTTGTTCTCCATCTTCTTACATAATGATAGATTTCATTGTAATAGGACATATATGAACCAGTAAACAAGCATTGGGGGGTTTTTCCCATATAATACTTAATATAATGAAGAGAAAAAAAACCATGGTTTAAGAATTAGTTATAATTAAAACTTACACATTAGAAATAAATAACTAAATTAAACTTTATATTTTTGAGAGTCACTGTTCTATATTTTAGTCATAAATTTAATTATTTGTATACTTTTTCTCCCTTTTCTTTACAAAATTATAAATATCATTTCTTCCAAAACTTAAGCAAGTTAGAAATCTAAAGAACAAAACATTTATTATGATTTAAGTAAATTAAAAATGAAATTGAATCATATGGGTCATTCACATCTAAAAGAAATACGTGTCCTTTATAGTTATGAAGGTTACTTTAATGTAATGTAAAAGAGGATGACGTTTTTGTTGTTTTTGTTGTTTTTTTTGCATATGATAATTCAGATTCAATATAAAAATGTGGTGACTGCAGGAAATGTCCTTCAAATATTTTATACCTGTAGCTTTTGAACTTTGTCAGGTATTTGAAAAAAATTATTGGTTGCATAATCTTAGTTAAAAAGTGTCACCTGTTTTTATTCCCTCCCACAAGAAATCATTTAATATTATGACTTTGAAAACAAATAATTCACTAATAAATGTTTAGCCTATCAAATAATTTTAATCAATAATTTTCAAAGCTTCCTTCTATTCATTGAAAAATTTTATTATGTTTTTTTTTTTAATAAAATAACTTTTATTATGTTTATTATATTAATATGTAGAGTTATGAAATGCTGTCATGTGTGTCCTAAATAGTATAAATGAAATATTCATACAGTGTCACTTTTAAAAACTGTTTAAGCAATATGTTGATATTATAGTTTTATGCTAATGTTTGCAATGAATAAAACAAATGTGATAATTTGCACATCTCTAAAAGTATATCTTTGGAGGGATTTTTTGTTCCCTCACAAATTCTGAGTACAGCAATTATAAATACATATATATTTAATCATTGCTAATTCTTTAATAACAAATATGTTATTTATTAATGCTTGTGACATATATACATATATTACCTGGTGAGAAAAAAAAAGCTTTTTGCAAAGCAGGTGATTATACTTGATTATATTATTTTTTATAAAATGATTATTATTTTTTTTTTAGTATTTCAAATACAATACAATACAGCAGTGTATTTCACACAGAATATTAATATACGAATTCTCAAAGGGCCTCAAAATTATGAATGTTAATAGATAATAGTAACAAAATAATTGTATGATCAAATATTCAGGAGATTAACTAATATTTGATAATTTAAGTGACTTGCTGACTTAAATTCAAAGGATCAAACTTAGTCTTTTATTATCCTTAGGTGAAAATCAATCCAATTAATTCAAATGATTGAACTTAACTTTATAATTTCTTCAGGTGGAAATCAATTCAAGTATTTACCTGAATCAATCTTTGGATTATTGTGCTCATTAAAATGTATGAAATGTAATATTGATAAAAAATATGCAGGAAAATCTTTACATCAGTTACAAATCATTATAAAAAAGTTTTTAAAAGATAACATTTACATGGAAAAAAATATTTATTCCTCAGTATAATCTCAGCTGATATTGCTACATTTTTCACATAGCTTTACATGTCTTCCAAGTAGAAAACTAAGAATACCATTAAATCATACCTGATGTAATTAATATCAAGAAATAAATAACTATAGGGGAAAAAACCCTTCTTAAGGTAAAATGATGAAAATAATATATAGTCTGAAAATTATAGATTGTGACAAATTTTTGTGAAGAATTATTGGAAAAATCTTTTGCTCTGCAATAATATATAAAAATCTAATTGTAGAATGGTTTGTGCATTATCTGCCATGCCCATAATATAAAATGTAATGCCAGGTTTTGTTTTGGTTTTTTTTTTCATTTTTTCAAGTGCCAGAAATTTGTATTTCTTTCAGGTAACTGTAGTCAAATAGTTACCCATTCACTTACTAATTAGTAAATATTACATTACCTTTCTTAATTAAAAGGCAAAATATGTAAGGAAACTCTTAAATCATTATCATATGGCATTTAACTAATTAGATGATTATTGGTTTCTCCTTCATTCATTGAAACATGATAAATGAATTTGTGTGTATATGTGTGTGATTTTTAAAATATTATCTTTGCATATCAGTCTATTTATTTAAAAAATTAGAACATTAACTGAATAATATTTTTTGCTAGATGTTACTTCGAAAGCAATGTCAAACTAGCAATGATGACTAGCGTTTTTTGTTGTTTTTTGTAGTTGTTTTTATTTGTAGTTACTATTAGTTTATTATTTGGGCCAAAAATTGTGTTTTCCAATTCATCAATGAAATTATGATAAAAACAATTTAATCATAATTTTTAAAAAAAATAACAAATATATATACATTCTTAAAAAAAATTGTGATATATTAAAAAAATTTCGTTTCTTTTTATGTGTAATCTACTAATATATTTCAGTCCTGAAAATTATTCAACTGCAGTACTGAATAATTTTAATAGAATAAATTTGATCTAAAACTTATTCATTTCAATATTTATGACTTGTAAAATAAAACGTAAATAAATGTTAAAAACTGCCATAATAATTTCACAGAATAAAAATCTCTGTTAAATAAAAATCTTTCATAAAAAGCAATCAAAATGATTATATAATTTGTTTAGAATTATTTAAGATTAGATTATTTTTATATTACTCTGGATTTAATGCTAAATGTTCTGTAAAAAAAAAAACTATTAACAACTGCTTTGGAAAATGCCCATTCTCTATTCAAATAAAATATTTTTTAATAAATAAATAATAAATCACATACGCATACATAGACATTTATTCATCATCAGCATCAACCATTATCAATCTATTGCAGGATGAAGGTCTCTCCAAGTTCAATCCATCTTCTCTGATCTTTAGCTTCTCTTCTCCACATCACCCCTGTACCCTTTCTTATTTCATCCATCCATCTCACATGTGGTCTTTTTCTGAGTCTTTTACAATCTATCGGAATCCAGTTTAAGACTTCACTTGTCCATCTATTATCATCTCTTCTAGTAATACGTTCAGTCTTTTAATTTTTTCAATGAAGTCAATAACATCTGTTTGTTCTCTTACTCATATATTGCATTTTCAATCTCTTCTTATTACTCCCTACATGCATCTCTCCATATGTCCTTGAATGGCCTGAAGTCTCTATATTGCTCTTCTATTAAGTGTTCAAGTCTCAGATCCATAAGTAAGAACTGGTAAAACACATTTATTAAAAATCTTCATTTTCAAACACATAGACATATTTCCTTTTAGTATCAAGTTATTTCTACCAAAAGCGCTCCAATCAATTTTAATTCTATGATTAATTTCATCCATTATGTTTCCATCTGTATTAATAATCTGACCAAGGTATTTGTAGCTGTTAACTTCTTCTAACTCATCATAATCGATCTTTATTTTCATATTTTGAGAAAATCCATTAAACATTCCTTTAGTCTTTATTAACATTTATCTTTAATCCTAGTTGCTACTTTCATCTGATAACTCCTGCAACATTTCTTGCAGCATTAAAGCATTATTTGCAAAAACTATATCATCTACAAAATCTAAATGACTTAAATAATCTCCATTTACTTTCATTCCTTTAGTTTCCCATTTTAATCCACAAAATACTTCTTGAAGTACTGCTGTAAAAAGTTTTGGAGATATGAAGTCACCCTGTCTTACACCTTTCTCAATGTTGATTTTCCTAGTATCAATATGAAATCTAATTATTGCTGTTGCACTTTTATAAATATTCCTTAAAATATGAGAATATCCTCGATATATACCTTAATGATTCAATGCTTTACTCACTGAAAAAATGTTTATAGAATCAAATGCTTTTTCATAATCTACAAATCTAAAGCATAATGGCAACTCATATTCATTTGTCCTTTCTATAACTTCTCTCAATACCTGGAAATGATCTACTATACTAAAACTATTTTTAAATCCAGCTTGTTCTCTTGGTTGGTGGAAATCCAATGTTCTCTGTAGATGAGTTGTAATTATCTTGGTAAAAAATTTCTATACAACTGATAAAAAGCAGATAGTTCTGTAATTTCTAATATCTTCTTGCTTTTTTTAAATATTAATAATAATACTGCATTCTTCCAATCATCTGGTATATCTTTATCATTTAGATATTTGGTATAAAAAATTATATTTCTTCACCTCCTTCTTTTAATATATCAATTATAATTCCGTCATTACCTGGAGCCTTTTTTCATAAATTTAATTGCATGTCTCACTTCTTCATTTAAAATTCTGGGAAATTTGGAAGATATAATAGATATAGGAGGTACTTGTTCTTTATTACTATATAATTCTTGATAGAAGTCTTCTACCCAATTTTATGTCATCTCTCTCTTTAGTAATAATTCCATCGTTTTTTCTTATTGCAGATATATATTTCCTACCAATACCATAATGTTATTTTACACTCTTGAGACTTTTATTCTCTTCTACAACTTTCCTTGCTAGTTCACAGTTATACTTTCTTATATCCTTTTCAATTCTTTTCCACACCATTTACAAAATTTGAGGTATTTAATCCTTTTTAATGCATCATTTTTGTATATCTTCCTATTCCTTTTTTTCTACATAAATTCTCTAGTCTCAGTAGAAATTTTATTGGTCAATTGTTGCTTTTTTTCTACCAGCTATCTTTGTTGCAATTTTTAGAAGTATGTCAGTTATTTTCTTATTAATTTCATTTAAATCTGTATTGTGACAGTCAGATTATGTATGCTGGTTTAACCTAGTTCGAGTCCTAAGCGAAAGTACCTCGAGGCCACGATACGCGAAATATTAAATAAAGAATATAATAACCTCTGCCCTATTTCGCCTATTCTCGGGGCTAATTCACGAACCAACAACACCATCTGAGCCACGCATAAATTCTTTTTCAACCGGCCACAAAGCTTAGCAACAGCGGAAGAGACATGGACGGGAAATCCTAAGGAGCTAAAAGCTAAATATTTAAAGTACTTAAAATATGTGGGTGTTTGCGTTATGCGTGCCTGGATCATTGAAAAGTAAAATAAAGCATTTAATATGACTAAGAAACTCAAGTTTTTGATAATTAAATAATGTTTAATTACTGGCTTTAAAATATGAAGAAAGCTTTAATGGCCTCCGCTATTCCCCTAAATTACTGCAACAAACTAATTAGACAATAAAAAGAAAACAAGTTAATAGGTTTGCGGTCAAATTCTTTTCTTCCCCAATTTTATTAAAAATTTCCAACTCGATCTTCTCGATAAAGTACGATAGGTAATAAAACCTTTCCAAAGCATTTCTTATGGCTTTGCGCGAAAACCGGGTTTAAAATTAACTTAGAACGTATATAGCTAAATCAAATATACGTGACAAGCTAATGGCGGACAAAAAGAGGTGTTATCAAAAAGATCAAGTTGGCACACAAAAGAAACTGACTTGGATTTAATTAACAACATAAATAAAATTGGAAAGTGATTTCAAATGACAAAAAAAATTAATTATTAAATTTAACCGCAACGAGATACTAAATCTAAGGAAGAATAGCGAAGGTAAAAAGGTTACATATAGCTAGATAATCCCAAAAATATATTTACGGTTAATTCATAAAATGTTTACATAGCAAATACATATAATTCAATACAACAATAAGACAATATGAATCAAAAGTAGCATACGAGATAGTTTAATTTAGGAGATACGATACCGTCCTTTTTCCGTGATGTTCCCTACGAGCGTCCGTGGCTTGATCCGACCGACGATAGGTGTTTGTCCGGACAATGAAAATATGAAGTATGGCTTCCATGAAAAGTTCTCCAGACACGGCATAGAGTTCAGATGGTTATTGATTGGATGTTAAGGCATTTTGGATGGTATTTAGGAACCTCGGCGATAGGCAAAGCTATGATTTGCCTAGCCAAGCATATCCATTTTCCTCAAAATACGGTTGGTTTTAACTTGAGCCGGTTCCAACTTCTCCATTGTTTGAAAATGACAGCTGTATAACTTTTTTTTTTTAAAGCACCAGCTAAATGTGAAGCAAAATCTAAAGGATTTCTCCCAAGAGAAATCTGAATGTACTCTCCAGAAAACTTGGAATAAAACAGCAAGAAAAATCTTAATAAGTCGCCTTCACAAGCAAAATCAGAATCAACTGACTCATTCAAAAGGAAAAGTCTGAATACTTATCTCTTTTGTTCTCCCTACTATTTATACTTTCTCTGACAGCTACCTTCCATTGTTTGTATGATCTGAGATCTTGATAAGCCTCCCCATGCTCCTTTGTTTCAAAGCAACACTTTCTAAAAATAACTTTAACTTTTTTACTCTAACTTTTTTACTTCAAAGTTTGAATTCTCTTAATTAAAAAGAAAGAAAGAGAAGGCCATCTTTAATTACACTTGAATGGCTCACTAATTAAAACTATACATTCTTCTAGAAAATGTTGGCAGGCTTATCTCAAAATCAAATCATACTAAATATTTTAATAAAATTTGAACAACAATATATTATTATTTTACAATAGAATAAGCATTTTATTTCAGCAGAATTTTGCATTAACTCATATATATACGCTAGATGTATATATATGTATGTTTGACTAATAGGTTAAGCAATTTTTATCAATAGAATGAAATTTATTTAAAATAAAATATTTAACTGTAATACACATTTAATAAGCATAATTATTTTTAACTCTAATGCAAAACCCTGCTGATATTGAACTATAAACTTAATTTAGGTCTACAATATTCATTAAGTTTATAGGAAGATGTGAAGCATGGATCGGACTTCAGATCCATTGCTTCAGTATTGTGTTCAAAATCTATTAATACTTGAAAATGATTTGTAAGTTCTAATTTAAATTCATTAGAAAGTTTCTGAAGATTAGGAATATCAACTGTAAATATTGTTTGTCTTAATAATTGTTGTCTCTCCAGTTTTGCATTAACGCATATCTTACATCTTACTAATCAATGATCACTTCCTGTGTTAAATTTATTAAGAACATTACAATCTTGAAATATGTATTCTCTCCAAGTCAAAATATAATCCAATTCTGCTGTACCTTCATTTGGATGCTTCCATGTCCATTTCCTTTTAACATTTTTCTCAAAAAAATAATTCATAATATGTTTTTCTTTCTCTGCAAATTCCACAAGTATATGTCCTCTCTCATTTCTATTACCATAATCAAAATTATCTACAGCATTTCCATCATTCATTTGTTTACTAATTCTAGCATTAAAGTCTCCCATAACAATTTTAAATGTTTACTCTGATCAAAAGCCTTTTGTGCATCCATATAAAAATCTTCTACTACTTCATCACTACGAGAACTTGTTGGAGCATAAACCTGAATTATCTGCATTTGGTATCTGCTATTAAGTTGTATAATATTGCCAGTCTGTCCGATACACCATCAATCTCCACAATGTTGTTCTTTCACTTTTTATTTATAATGAATTCTACTCCACTTGTATTTCCAATATTTGTGCCTTTATAGTAGAGTATATGTCCATTTTTTAAATTAATTGTCTCTTCACCTTTTCTTCTAACTTCACAAAGTCCAATAATGGGCCATTTAATATAAGACAGTTTTTCTTCTAATTCTTGCAATCTTCTTTCACTTGAAAGTAATCTGCAGTTGAAAGTACCTAAAAAGTCATCATCAAATGGCAGATTGGGTCCACAATCAGCAGATTCTTAACATCCTCAGCCTTCGGCCACCAACTGCTTGCTGCCTTGGTTGGTGACTTTACCGCCTCCTGGGAATAAGGATCATGATTTCTTTTTGTCTGTCATGATTTTATATATCTATTGGAAAAATATTTATCAGTTACACATACATTCATTCTGCCCTATCAGGCAACTGAGAAGAAAGACCATGGTGTTTCTTGATCTTAAACTCAGAGGTAAAAAGACAATAAACTCACCATGCTGGCTAATGCATGTTGGTGAGCAGCTCATCCATGTTCATATACTATATGAATAATCACCTATTTCCTTCTGCTTCTCATAATTGTTCTATCTTTTTCACTTTTCCTTCTCTTATTTATACTTTGTCACCTCAAAAGAACATTTAATCCCATCGCCTATGAGTCTTACTTTCTATGGTTGAATTTTCCTAAGTATATTAATTAAATATTTTAAATCAACAAATGTGTTTACCAATTAGTTTTGTGCTTTTTCAGTGAAGTATTTAGTTAGATTTTAATAAATCCAATTTATGTACTTAACAATTAATTCACTTCAAGATATGTTTCAAACATGAACTACTAAACAATACTACGATTATCATTATTTGTAGAGAATTTTTTCTTCCTATTTTACATAGAATATTTATTTCTCTTTGTGTATAGAAAAAAATGTACTACTTACCTTTTCTATTCACTATAGATTTCGTTTATTTTTGTTCCATTATATTTACCATTAAAATATTTGTATTCCTCATCCTTTTTACTATGAGAATGTGAAAATTATTTATTTAAACACCTTTCTTTTAATGTTTATGAAGTTTGAGAAATATTGAACATATATATGAATTAGGACTTTAATGTTAATCTTTAATAATAGTTGCTTACTTTGTTTATCACATAACTCTCGTATTCTATAGATTATTGGTTTGAAGGCAGCTTAAAATATACAATAAGTTTATACTTAGGCTGAGTTTGAAACATTAAAATACCTGCTTCTAAAATAAAAGGGCAATGAAATGCTGGTGCACACCTCTTTTTTTTTTTCATTTAAGTACATACACGTAATTATATTTTTCAAGTTGGTGATTTGTCATTAAAAACTTAAGATTTATATATATATATATACATGTTTTGTGCTAAGTCATATAACATACATGCTAACTTAAATTCTTTATCAAAAGTTATGCCAAATTGGAATGCAGAATGACTCCATAATGAATTCTAAACATTACAATACCCTCATGAAATGGAGAGACAATGAAATGATAATGCACATTTCATTTCACATTATTGAATTTTTTTTTTTTATATTATATTTCATCATTTGATCATTAGCTTAATCAGTCAGTGGCTAGAAATATAAACCAAATTGTGAGTTTTTCTTTAACTTCTACATTAGATATATATATTTGGATATTTTGTAGTTGATTTGATTGTTGCTGTTTTTGTGTTTGCCCACTGGGCAATTACATTTACAACCATGTCACCATATATCCCAAGTAACCTGCCATGCACTAGAACTAAAAATCTATGCTACAAATTTACATTTGCATTTAATTTACTTGATAACCTGCAATAAATTAATCAAGTAAACTAATGATATATATATATATATATATATATATATATATATATCATTAGTTTACTTGATTAATTTATATATATATATATCAATTCTCTTGTCATTAATGGAGCTCCACTTAAAAGAATAATATCAGTAATACATCCCCAGAAAATCTTAACTGAGATATTACTTCACAGAAGTTATTAACAAATAAAATATATAAATAAAATAATACATTAGGCATGCACATGCAACAGGGTCAATCCCAAACAGATCTATACTTGAGAAATGTATGATGACACCTTCCAAATGCATCTACTAAATGGTCATAGAGACTTGACACAGACACCAACTACTCTATTTAAGTTATATTTTACTAGAAAGACTTGTTGTCCTCACCATTCATTATATGCAACAAGGATTTTGTCCTCCAGATGCTAATATTTTAATTAGATTCTAAATAGCTGCCTTTGTTTGACACTTTTCAGATACTTTTCTCTTATAAAAATAATTTTTTTACTTATATTTTTTATAACTCACTTCATGGCTGGCATCTCAGTCTTCTTTGGATTATTTTCTCATTTTCTTCAATTCATTGTCACTTTTGTTTTTAGCAAACTGGTATTACCTCAGACTTTCACTGGTCATATTTAAGCTAGTGTTACTATTTTTTGTAGATATTCATCAAGCTTTATCTATTTTTGAGAAGTTGTATTTTATTTATTTTAATATTATATTATATACATATTTATTTATATTATATACATATGGGTGTGAATATTTCTTTGAAAGTTGTTTATCCTTTCAACAGAATTAGAATCATCGCAAATGTAGATTTCCTTATCCATATAATGACTAGCCTTTCCATCTATTCAAAAAATTTTTAAGCTGTGATGGTATCTTCATTCATGGTAATCCAGGGTGTTTCTTTAATTAGCGTTGGATTTACTGCTTATTTCTTTATCCAGAATTATTCTTTTCTGTCCATTTTCTGACTCTAGCCTTTTCTTTCTTATGACAATACTAATACTGAAATAAGGTGATCTTTCAGATGATCTGTCAGAAATAACTAGTGCCAATGACTTGGTTAACTTTGTGATTGCCATATAATTCAACTTTTTCCAGACTTCTAGATAATCTCCACTGCCACTTTTCTTCTTCCATGAAATAGAATTAGGTGTCTCCCTTTTACTACTTCAATGGCATTAATGTAAGTCTGTTCTTTTGATATATAAGATTAATTAATTACTTTGCTGGCTTTGAAAATTCATATAATATTCATTAGCCAATAAATTATTTATGCAAATATTTTTCAATTCATAATAAAATTATATGAGAATTTTCTCTCTTTCCAATATATGTCTTCTTTTACAAATATCTCACAATGTAATCCACTATATTCTACCTAATACTTTTTTCTAATCAAATAACCAAATATTTTATTTTATATTTGAATTCATACATCAACAAAAACTAATGTATCCAATTGCATATCTTGCCTCATAATCTTTTCTTTCTCAATGCTGAAGTTGATCTCTACAGCAAGAAATTACTTGACATCATTTAAATCAGGGATGGACAAAACATCAATAATAGTCCATCCATAAACCACCAAAAAAAATTTGAGTGCTCATGTGAACTATTAAAAAAAAGTAATCATAATTGATTCTATATTATGCTAGATCAGATAGTTATATATAAAAGAAATATATTTTCCCACATATATGCCTATTATAATTGAGAATCTGCTTCCATAATGAAGGCATCAGTGTGTAATCACACTTCTCAGTGAATGGGTGAATGCATCATATAGCTTCATTCTAAATGCATAATGATGCATAAATTGAATACAAATTCTTTGCAACAAGTATGTTCAATGAGCAACGCAAAGGCACAACTAAAAGTATTGAACATGTCACATGCTCAGATTTAAGTATTTTATCATGAAAAATTCTTATTTTATCTTTTTTTTTTTTTTTTTAGAAGGGTATAATATCTAAAACAAATGCAAAGACAAGAAAAATGTATCATTTTCTTCACAATGATAATGCAAAATATGTTGTGTGTGTATATATATATGCCATGCAAGGTTGTTACTTCCAAGAAAAAGCATATGTTGAAAGACATTTTAAAACCATGCACATAATATATAAGGGATAGATCATGACACTTGGAAAAAATTACAAATAGCTTTTGTCCTGAAAAAATATTCCCATCTCTGAATAATCCCCCCCCCCCGTATATAATAAATTTATTGGTTATTTATATAGTTTAATATAACTTGAAAATAAAAAATTAACTTTTGCAAACAACAATTTATATTGACTTTCTGCAAACATTTTTTTTTTTTTCATCACAAGGAAAACCTACTGTTTTTGTTTTATTTTCAAATGAAATAAAAATTATTTTCCAATATAACTTTCTTTTTTCACAGTTTATCAAAAACAATTTAAAAGACAAATATAATCGAAAATCTAAAATACTAACTTTTCAATAAATAAATAAAAAGGTAATAAACAGAAGTTAGTTGATCAAACGATAACCTTACAAATAAAAAGTGTTTGACAGAAGACAGGTTTGATTTGGCATTATATATATAATTTTTATATAAAAGCTAGCGCTAACATAAAACTACGACAATATTACATAATTTAAAAAAATGAATATTAATAATTTGAACAGGATAAAACAATTTGAAAGTCATAATTCTTAGCATATGCCCAATACTACATAAATCATTTTCTAACTCAACTCTTGCTTTCATATGAAATCACTTTCATTTTTTCATATACAAGCTGTTATTTATTTACGAAAGTGGCTCATTCTGAAACTTTATGCATAAGTTGAATTTTTCTTCCACTTGCATGTTTGCCAATAATCATGGTGCATAATAAGAAATTTTTTTCTAAAAATGAAAATTACTAGTACAATATAACACAAAAGAAGTTTACACAGTATGAAATATATAAAAAATAAGGAGTAGTGACTTGGAAAATATTTAAATTTTTTGTACTCTGAATTTCTCAGGAAATAATTATGTAAATACATATTAGCTTAAGTCAGATTTATATAACTAACAAAATGTGCCTGAACTGGAATTATGCAGAATAATCCTGTATGGATATTATTTACCAACATAAGCTGCAACTTTTATAAAACTACCTTTTTGGTGCCATCAATATAGAATCATAGTTAAAACTATTGCATCAAAAACTCCTCACTCATTTCAACATATAACATATTGAATGTTTCATATAATTTATTTGACTAGTTATTAAGATTTCCAATGTTTATAAAATATAGTTTTGATTAACTTCAGATAGCCTTCCAAATAGGTTACAATTTCAGATCTAATATTTTATTATAATTTCTAATATTAAAGAGCTTTTATACTAAATTACCTTTCTTCTCTATTTCTTTAAATTTTTTTAACACAATCTAACTTCTAAATTATTAAAACTGGATCAAGTGCAGTAGTATTATATATATAATGTTTTCAAATCAAATCTAATATGTTAAAAATAGCCAATTATCAACTTATGTATCTATGTACTTTATATAATGATTGTGCTAAATAGCTCTTACCAAGTGCTCATTATATAACATTGTAGTGCAAGCTTATTAAATTAAGTCAGGTGATATATATGATTTGATTTCCTTGCAACTATGTACTTTAAAATCAAGCTATGGCTCTCATCAGCAAGAAGTTAGGACATTGGATTAAAAATACTAACTCAAGCCAAGCATTTATCTAATTCTTAAATATTAAGAAAAAGATCTAAATCTTCAGACACCTACATGTCTTCAAGTTCAGCTCCTTAACTAAAAAAGTTATTGAAGTAAAAAAAAAAAAATTTCAACCAGAATCTATTTAATTGTGGTAATAGTCATGCATTTAACTATTCATTGTATTTAAAATATTAAAATATAATAGTTTTTTTTTTCTTGGATCATTTTTTAAGTGAATGGGTGAGTGAATGCACACTCAGTAAAAATATGTAAATATGACCCCTCAATTTATTGTTAATTACATTTTTATTATTATTATTATTTTAAAATTTTGTTTATAGTATTATCTTAATTTATATATGCATACAATACATATAAAAAAGCATCTACTTTATATACATGGATGTGCATGTTGACAAGTAGAATACTTACCGTTCAATAAACAATACATATTCTATTCTATTCAAAATTGTTTATATGATGTACATAAAAGGGAGGGGGTGTTGAAACAAAAATACAGCAGATATTGTAGTTTCACTATACTACAGAAAAAATATGTTATAGGTGTATAATTTAATGTATAAAAACTTAAAGAAATTATATAACAAATAATTTTTGTAGGAAAAAAAAACAAGAATAATGAGCTAGTGATAGCAAAATAATTTGTTGAATCTAATCTTAAAAACAAAAAAAAAAAATTACGAGAAGAATAAAAACATTTGCAAAAAAGGAAAAAAATACTTTAACAATAATTCTAAAATGTCTTTTAATATTGTTACTATATTAGTAGTTTTAAAATTTTTAGAAGTTGTTTATTTTTCTTGTTGCTGTACTTTCTTTTCTATAAGAATAAAAATATAATTATCTGAAATAATCCCTTTTTATTGCTGTCAGCATTCCGCTGCTTAGGTTTGAGATGATTAGCTGTGAAAATCTGAGATAATTCTTGGATTAAAAGTGGGAACTAGTTCTTGTGAAAGATTTTATTTATGATAATTAAATCAAATAGGTGCGTATTTAAATACTTCAAAAACTTTTTGAATAATAAATTATTCCTATGAAAACATCAGAACAACAAACACTATTATACTTTTTGTTTAGTTACACAACTGGTTGGAAAAAAAATGTTTTTTGATTATTCATTAAGGCATGAACAATAAAAATAGAAAATAAAGGGAAATATATAGCGTAGCAAGGTAATAAATAAATACAAAACTATAAATAAATAAAAATAAAACTTGTCACTTTATATATGACAATACAATATTTACAAAACTCTGGGGACTCATTTGATTTGTTTCTCAAAATAATCTTAAATATTTGTTTCAGAAAGAATAATATATATAAAAAAGATGTAAATAATGTATATGTAATTATATTCATACTTTTTTTTTTTGTTATTTCTGTTCTCAAATAAATTTCTATTTCTTTAAAATATATATATTGTATAATAAATCAATACGAGTATGTTGTAAATACTGAACTTTTAAAATGTAATTAATGGGGATTTGAACACAAACTTTTAATGATTCCTTTAGTTATTCTCCCCATCTTATAAAACCAATACACAAGACCATACACACGAAAATAAGATAAATGATCTCCAATAAATGTATTTTGTGCTAAACCAGCACTCATCAGTTGGTCCAAATCAGCATCTCCCACACATATATATAATCAGCGTTCCGTTTAAATCAAGATAGCAAATCTTCAAACTTTAATGGACAGACTTCAATCTTTTCCACCCTCCAGCTCTTCAGCCATCCATACCATTAAAATCTGATGATAGATTACTGAAACCCTTGTTGATGCCAATATTGTTGTTATACCCATGTTGATTTTAAGTCTCTCTGACTCCTCATATCTGACCTTAATATGTCCATTTAAATACACAGACGGATGGACAGAATTCAGGCTAATTCTACAATAAATCAATACTAGTATATTGTAAATACTAAACTTTAAGATATTAAAATCCCCTTTAAATAAATACAATAATAGTTTTGTAATTTCTATTTCCTCATCAGCTATGCTAAATGCAAGCTTCATTCTGTAATTGATTTTTAACTACTTATTAGATTCCAAATACATTTCAAATATTTAAAATTTCTTTGTCTTCATTTCAAATTTGCAAGAAAACCTGTGCAATACGCATATCTTTCATATCGTTTTATGCTATGTTTTCCTAAAATAAAATTTGAATTTTTTATGATTTTTTTATTTAAACAAAGTCATTTAATGCCCCATATTCTTCTTATTTATTAGACTTTATGAAGAAAAGACTAAGTTTTTAGATGGAAAAAAAAATAATCTAATATAGATTCGAGATTCAACTTTTTTTTTTTTTTTAATTTCTAAGATCTCAGATTCCAAAGATATTTCATTGTCTAACAATTTTCATTTATATGATTTTGGAAAATAAACTAATTTCTTCAGCATTGAAAAAATAAAGAAAGAATAATCAATCTGTTATTACAGAAACTAGTGGCACACCAGATTCTTCATCTGGTTAACTTCTGAAAAATGCCAGAAAATGTATTGGAAAAGAAAAGTATGTATAGTCCTTTTTACAATGATTCCAGATCAGATATTTCCTATTACATGTGAGTAGTAACATTTAGATTTTTTTATTTACTTTTCACTTATAATTTTTTTTTATAAAATTATTACAAAATTAAAAAAATATGCCAAAAAAAATAGAGAATTGAAAAAATGTTTCAAGTTGGCCAAATGTTTATTTTTGCTGTGATGACGATTAATAAAATTAGGCCTATATATATAACCAATATAGCCAATGCAATATAAAATTCAAGACTGCAGATCATATGCATAGAAAAGTATTAGTTGATTGAGCAATCATAAATTATAGTTACTGTAAAACAATGAGACAAATATGATCATTCAAAACTACAAACACTGTGTTGTTTGGAAACTGATAATGATGATAATCAAAATACTAAAAATATACTAAAAAGGTGGAAGGTGGTAGACAATAATGTAGTATTATAAAATAACTTATTTGTAGTTGGAGAAAAAATTAAAATAAAAAAAGAGATTTTAAAATGTATTTTTCTAAAATAAGGACAAATTATTTTGAATATTAGCATTGTGAATCTTCAGGTAAAAAATTTTTTGACTATTCACATGTGTATTATTTTATTTGTAAAAAGAAATAGAAAAAGGATTCAAATAATATGAGCTTGTTAAGCAGATGCCAGAAAAAAGGTTTATTTTTATATGTGCTTTTAAAAATCAGTTATGATTAAATAAAATCTCCAATGACAATCAGAAAATTCATTTAACATTAATGTCTGAATATATACATTTATAATGCAGAATTCAAGTTATTAAGTATTCAGGATTTGGAAGTGACTAAAAATTATATCGATATTAATAATATATCGATATTAATAATATCTTAAACTATTTTTGACCCTATTTTACTTAAATAAAATTAAGTTAAAAAGAAGAAAAAAATGTTAGAACAAAAAGAATTTATTTTGCTAGTAATAATATGTTATACTTTCTCAACTATACTGTATACAGTATGAATTAATCATACTAGCATAAAGATTTAAAAATTAAATGCAAAGTTATACATATGTTTCTATTATAGAGTAATATTTATTATAATATAATCAACTACTATTTGTTTTAATGAATATAAATACTGTTGGTAATTCATATGAGTTAAGAGAAGAGTTGACAAAGGATCTATTTCTATTTACTGTTTGTGGACAGTTAATGAAGACCTGGATCATATAAGCAATACTATAATGTTTGAATTAATGAAGTAAAATATCGTATTAGTGATAAAATGATTTATCATTTGCCATATATATTAAACATACTCTTGTGTCCCTTGAAGATATTTTGAGTTATTAATTTATATTGCCTGCATTTTGATGGAAAATCAATCATTTTCTTACACATTTTGTTATATCTGATTAATATGTTTGATGAGAACATATCCACTCCTTAGTAATTTTTTTTATTCTATCTATAAAGTATTTCAACTCTATCCTTTAATTCAGCATGGCCAATATAATTAAGATTCTGAAATTTTAAAGTTATGATCAAGAAACGATGCCAATATCAGGAAAAGTATTCATTTCCAAAATTATGTACTCAAACTCATGAACATATACATATAACTAAATCTATAGTAGTATATGTAAAGTGCTGATAATATTGTCAGACTTATATTAAAGATAACAAGTGAACTAGTGTTTTAGTGAATCAATTTAGTATTTAAACCTGAAAAGTCAATTATTTAAACAAAAATATTGTCTACACAGTACAAACATCAAAAATCAAGCTCATTAAAACTATGTGTTATAAACAAATAATACTTTTGTGAAACTGATAAAAGTAACACCTGTGAAAAGTTAATAGAATTAGTATATAAAATTGAAATGAAAGATATTGGACTATCAGCCAATGGTACCTTTGTACATAGTGTGTACATAAATAAATCAATTATGATATTTGTTAATCATTTTATTTAGTAATGCTTTCATTCAATACATAGATCAGAGAAAATCATGATCTGACCTATGCTGGAAATAAAAATGTTGTGAGATACTTATGGATGAAATGAAGAAAGTATGAGAAGCCTTTAGAAATAGTAATTCTTTTTTTTATTGTTTATAATGGTTATAGTATCATTCATTACATTGCAGAACCTGAGACTCAAGAACAGGTTTATGATATAGGTAGGATTTAAACAGAATCAAAATCATCTTCCAGATTCTAGAAAAACCTGATAGCATTCAACCAAATTTAGAAATAACTCCCAACATATCAGATGAATATTAAATCCTGTAACATCTCCTCTCATACGGTATATAGAAGCTAACTTCATTTTGTTCTGACCATTACAATTTGTATTTATTATATACATGTATACATATGACATAAGAAAAGATAGTGTTAAAATTAAGATGAGGAGAAAAACCAAATTAAGATATAAAAAGGTAAAATGGAAATTTTCATAGAATTAAATCAGGAGTTGGGGTGCTTTTTCTGCCAAGGGCCATTTGGATATTTATTATAACATTCGCAAGCCATACATTAGTATTGACTTAAAAACTAGTCTGCTATATTTGATCAAACATATAATTAATTTATCTGTAATCATTAAGAGTGGGCAATCTTTTCAGCTGGTATGCAAATTTCAACTTACCCTTTCTAAATGATGGCCATATTTTTTTGTTGTTGTGAATTAAAAATAAAAGTAACATTTTTATTATTAATGACTGTTCCATATTTAATGACATTTTTTTCCAATTTGCCTTCATGACATATTTATACTGTCAAATTTATTTTTATGTTCTGTATAGATTAATTCTACAGCATGCAGGATGCAGTTATTTATAAACTCCCTTTCAGGAGATAGTTTTGAGACTTCTGCTTTTATAATTGAAAAAAATGCAATTTGTCTTCACACAATTTTCTGATTTGTTTGGACTTTTTATGAGACATGTCAGACATTTGATGAAGCTCTTTTTTAAGTTTTCTATTTTAATATTTCTTTCTTTCACAACAATTTTGTTGTAATCATAATGTTTAATAAATAGTGTTCTTTATTAACTAAAATACTTTCCCGACTTATCAACATATTGATTTAGTCTTTCTTTCTATATATATATAAGTGTTGATCCATATTTATTGAAATATATAATTTTCCAATTTTCTGTGACATTTTTTTTTATCTTACTAGATGTAGCCATAATAATAAAAAATTAAATAAACGCAAAATAATAATAAGACAAAATAAAAATCTAATTTTATTTTTGCAAATATGCAATTAGTATGCAAACATAATTATAAAAGTAAACAAAATGCCCCCATCATCATATATTAAGTCTGTATATAAAGTTTAGCAAACAAAAACACAAGTATAATAACTGTTACTACTATATTTTGAAATGAATAAAAAAAAATTACTTATTTGATGCAAATTTAGTGTTATATTTTAAATATTAAAAAAAAATACAAAGTTTTAGCAAAAAAAAAACACAAAAATATATAAAGTAAATGTATTTTTAAATATAAAATTGTATTACTTACAAATGATATGAGAGAAGTATTATATTGTAGGGGGAAATAAGAATATCTTCTAAAATAAAAAGGAAAGAGTAAGTTTATTTGACATAGATGAGTCATGTTAGAATTTTTGTTTGCAATGACATCATAAAATAGAAACTTTGAATAAATATTAATTGGATGAAAACATCACCAAAGTAATACATCATAGCAGGAGTAAATTAAGTTACTTTTATTTAGTTTTTTTTTCTATAAACTTATTCATTGTATGAATTTATGCTAAAATAACTATTTTTACTTTGTGTGTGTGACAGTTAATTAAATAAATTATTAGTTTATAAAATACAAGTTGTCAGTGCCATTTTATATTGTAGCTTTCATTCCAAATGTCCATACTAGTGCTTATCAGTTCTGTATTTATTTTTAAAAAAATTCATAAGAACTGAAATTGATCCATTCAGCATTTTTATATCTCTTCACAAATGAAAAGATGGTATCATAATAAAAGCTGCAAATGCTTGACTTTTTATTTAAAACAAATTACTTCTCATTGATAAAATCTATTTTGAATCCCTAGTGTTGATTTTGTGGAGATGATTGAGAAATATAACCCATTTTAAGTTCAGTCATCTCCATCCCTATCTACTTTATATATAATTCTGTGAAAGTTCAGGTTATGTACAATATATATTTAAAAACAATGTAAGAAAAACAGAATTATATCAAAATATCTTATAATAATGACTGAAAATATTAATAAATTTTAATATCATGAACTATTACTGATGTTTTACTTAGAAATCAGTTTAAAAATGTAGTATTACTTGTTTTCCTTTAACCTTTCACACTGTGACAGATCCATTGTTCTCCCTGGCTAATCTTTCAACTTTTGATTTTAGTATTTTGTCCAAAAACAGTCTTTAGAAAATCAACCAAGTATTTTTTCATAGAATTTTATTTGTAAATATGAACAGATAAATGTTAATCACTGATAAATCTATCAAATTCTGTTTTAAAATATTAAAATTGGAGTATGATTTGTATAATATCTCAAAATCTCATAATGCCATGTTGCTAATGATATTTAGCAATCCATTCCACAAGAGATAGTGATCATAATCCTGTATTTTTCTTTGCTTATGTTACACTAGAATTTATTGACTTCTAGTTTTAAAAATGAAACTACTTATAAAATAAAATCATATATACTTTTGCTTTTTAATAATTATTATACCATTAATGTTTAAAAATAATCATCAACCTTTAAATAAGTGCACAAAATACCAACCCTTTTTCTATTTCAAAAATCTTTTCAAAATAATCTTACAAATGTGTTTGAAACTGAAGAATAAAGAACAAAAATCATCAAGCACATGGAGGCAGGTCTAAAATATTTTGATTTTGCTACTTTTCGATTATATAGTCTTTTTAATATTTTTTAATTAAAAAATCAATATTCAAAACTTTGCGTTTTGTTTTGTTTTTTTAAATAATTAATGTAATTTTTCAGTAGATAAGCACAAGTGCAATTTAAGGTGACACATTGATAGTGAGTTCTGCCTGATGGTATTATGAAAAGTTAAATATATGTTAAGTCATTATTAAAATATATAATAAACGTCAATTTGAAATAGATACTCTTAATATCAAATTTAATCAAGTTCAAATATGCAACAACTGACATTTTATTTAAAAATTTCTAAGCTTAATTACACTATTAAGACTATGAGTTGATGATAAATTTGTATAAACTACTCATGTGCATCAGTATAAATAATGTGAAACAAAAATATGAAATTATCATATCAAATAAACTTTCAAAAAAATAAATTAACAGAAAAATTTTAATTTTGTTCTTGATTTCTATTTCTCATAAATATTGTAAATAAATTGAAAAAAAGTAACTAATTTTTCTATAAATATTCACATAATTTTGATGCAATGACTGCAAAGAATGTACTGATATTAATTTTAAAAAATTATATAAATACAATGTCTTTTTATATAACAAGGCATACATAATCCCTCATTTTTATCTATAATATTATAGAAATTACTACTGTAACTTTATAAAAAGTCCTGATATAGTTTTAATCTATTTATGTGCATTTTAGCTTAATTAAATTTTAATAAACTGGATAAAATCCTTAAAAATAAATAAATTATTTATTATTCAGTTTTATAAAAGCACTTTTTAACAATTTTAAGCTTACAATATTGATTTTGAACAGTAACTTTAGTTATAAAGTTAAATGCTTTAAATACCAAATATGTTTTTTTTTAATATATATATATATATTACTTATAAAAAAATTTCCATTAGTCTAAAAAGTTTCCATTAGTAATATGTAGCATATAGAAAGGGAAAAAACAACTTTTCTTAAATCTTGAAAATATACTATCAAACTAACATAAAAACTTTATATACTATTAATCAAAAAATTTAACATCTGATTCAAACTTAAAGACTTAATCCCTCTTAAAATCATACTACTAAACTCAAGAAAACAACAAAATCTATTATTGTAATATTAAATACGCTTAACGTATATAGTGAAATTAAAATTCAACGATAATATTAATATTTCTTAAGGCTAAGCGCTTTCAGAGCTTTCACTCATATTCATAGCCTTTTAACGTAGTAATTTATGCAAATCTATGCAAGCTTATTTATATTGTCCATCTCTTAGAAATGGAAAAGCATGTGTCTCTCCTGTTTATTGCTTTTAAATCTCTTGATATATACCATGCTTCTTTCACCTTCCTTTTGATGTCATTTCTTTCAGTTGTAATTATCCTAGCATTTGCAGGTTCGAATTCATGATTAGCCTCTATCTGGTGGTCCACAAATACTGAGCTGCCTTCGTTTGTTCTTAATACTCTTTTATATAAGTATTTATGCTGAGCCACTCTGTTGTTTATAGTGGCCCGAGTCTCACCATAGTATACTGCACCGCAGTCCGCTTGAGGGCATGCCAACCTGTATACAACATGTGGTGTTGATTGTAGGTCAATTTTGTCCTTAGAATTGTTCAAAATCCTGTTGGTGTTTGGAGGGGTTCGAAAACCTACTGTAAATTCATTTTGCAATTTTTTGACCAGTTTTCTAGCAATGTTAGGAATATATGGCAGACATATGCGTTGTTTTTTGTCCTTACTAGGTTTGGTTATGTTTTCATAAAATGTTTTAATTCTTCTGTTGATGGTTATTAAATCATAACCAACCTTCATCAGATCATTAACATATTGGTTAATATTAATTCTTCTTTCTTCTTCATATTTGCACAAATGGTAATTTCTGAACAAAAAGGCAGAAAGCCCTGCCAATTTTGTGGGCCCTCGGTGTTTTCGATTTAGTATGGATGTATCCTCTAATATTTAATGGTTTTACTTTCATGTTGTAATCAATGCATCTGTGTGTTCTAGTTATTATTAGGTCCAAATAATTAATTGTATTAAGCTCACTCTCTTCAGTGCAGTTAAATATTAAGTTGGTATGTGCCTGCAGTTCATCTTGAATGGCTTTTATTATAAGTTTAGGTGCTGCAATGAAAATGTCATCTACATACCTACAGTAAATTAATCCATGTGTTTGTTCTTGGAACCTTGATATAATCTTGCTTTCAAAATAACCGATTACAATACTAGATACAATGCCACTCATAGGCAGTCCCATCGGCCATCCATTATTCATCCTATACCATCTATTTTCAAATGTCGCAAATATGTTCTCATCCAACCAATTCATGAAGTCAATGATAAAATCAATTTTCTGTTCAGGACAATGATTATTTTGAAGCTCTTCTTTAATTATCCTGATTGAACCTTTTCTATTAATCGATCCGTAGAGTTCAGATATATCTATGGCTGCTATATTGAAACTGTCATTGATGGCTGCATTTTTAATTAAGTCTACAAACTCGAAAGAAGATTTTATAGTATATTTGCCAAATCCTATTAATTCTATTAACCATGAATTTATTAATTTTGCTGTGTTTGCATAATGAACACCTCCAAAGTCAAGCATTAGTCTTAATGGAGTCCCTTGTTTATGCATTTTAGCATTCGCAAACATTCGTGGTTGTGATGTGGCAGATGGGTATATTCTATAATATTCAGCTTGATTTATTCCTTTATTTTTATGCTTGCGCAGGATTAAAGAGATAAATTTTTCTCTGTTCATTTTATTATTAACCTCAGCTGAAAACTCAAAGCCCAATTTCTGAATTTGTATTCTCATCTTTTCTTTATATTCTTCTTCATCCATCAAAACGAAGCGATTGCCTTTGTCCTCTTTAAGACAAATAATTTTATTTTCAATAAAGAACTTTTTCGCATTCATGACTTTATTGTTCCAGCCATTATTTTCAGTATTCAATTTCTTATTACTAATGATCCTGTTAATCTCATAAATAACATTATCTCTCATAGGATAATTTATTAAAGCTGCTTCCGTGTCTGCTATTATTTCCATTTTGGGTTGATTCCATCCTCCTCCTACAAATTTAGGTCCAAGATTCAGGATAGATCTAATTTCAGCCGATGGTCTAACGCTAGACAAATTAACATACGTGTCTTCTATTCCCATATCAGTTAAAACAACGTTTTGTTTATTAGCTAGAAATCTCAATTTCTTTAAGAATTTCTTCTCTAATTTTTGCTCAATATTATTGCATTTATTTACGATCCATTGTGGCTCAGGCGTGGTATATATCAAGAGATTTAAAAGCAATAAACAGGAGAGACACATGCTTTTCCATTTCTAAGAGATGGACAATATAAATAAGCTTGCATAGATTTGCATAAATTACTACGTTAAAAGGCTATGAATATGAGTGAAAGCTCTGAAAGCGCTTAGCCTTAAGAAATATTAATATTATCGTTGAATTTTAATTTCACTATATACGTTAAGCGTATTTAATATTACATTATTATCAATAGTGAAGAAAAATCGGAAATTAAAATCTATTATTAATAAATTACTGATCAATAAAAAAAATAAATAACAAAATTATTTTCTGGTAAAAGTTTTCTACTTGGCCCAAATTTTATGGATTATCAAAAATAAATAAATCTAATATTTCCTCCATCCTGCCACTTAGCAAAATACAATCTATTCATGCTGTCAGTTAGCTATGTGGTTGATATTAAACAAGATATTATACAATCTATAATCCCATCTTTAAAGTCTACAAAAAAAATCAACCCATTTGTTTCTGCATAAAAAAATGTTGTAACAAAAGTTATATTCGTTAGCTATGATATTGTTTCTTGGTTTATAAATACACTGTCAACAAAGCTTTAAAAATAGTTCTATATTTCCGCAGTATATTGGTCCATATTATTGTAATAGTTCAATATTACCTTTTAAACACTTATTTCATACATAATGGACAATGTTATAAAAAAATTTTTTGGCATTTCAATGAGTTCTCCCATCTCAGAAATAAATTTTTTAAATTTTATTCAAATTTATTGATTTAATCCCCCTTGAAACCCAGAAAAATTATGAAATTCCATATGGAATTTGTGAAGTTTCTTATGTGAGTATGAATAATAATCACATTAATGCTAGGAAAAATAAATAGTATTCATTAGCAAATAACATTTCTTTCTGTGTTATTTTTTGAAACATCAGAATCAATAATATAACATTCATCAGTTAAAAAAAAATTAGAGAAGCTATCAAGATACTTAAGGAACCAACTATATTTACAAATGTAATGATCAATGTAAATTACCTATCATTGAGGAAAATTATTTTTAAACCACTTATTATCAAAACATCTTTCAATTTTTTATGAGATTATTCATTTATTTACTATCACTCTCCACTTACACATTTTAAAAATTCTAAGTTTTCTTTCTCATTGATTTCACATATGTTGTTTTGTACAATATCTATAATATTTTTTTAAATAATATTCATTAAATTAGTTGATGGAAGATGCAATCTAATCAAAGTATCAGTACAATTGAAATATTAATTACACAGACAAATATGAATAATATATTTGTATATGTATATAAAATATTGTAAAGCTTTACAAAAGCTAATGGTGCTTAAAACTAGCAAAATTCAGTTATTAACATAAAATCAATATTATTATATAAATATATGTAAAAAATGAGTGGTTGATCATCTCATACAACAAATGTAATACAAAATTAAATCTATAATTTGCACTACACATATTGCAATATCTTAAAACAACATTTCCCAAACCTTTTATATGATGAAACACTTCACAAATCCTGACATTTTAATATAGCATTTTATAGGGTGAGTAGATATTAATAATACATAAATAAAGCAAATAAGTATAAGGATTGAGAAAACAAAACAAACATTTATTCTCAATTTTAATTAACAGAGCATATAAAAATATAAAAATAAACTAGCACTTATATAGTAAAATTATACTCTTAATAATTTTAATGTTTTTGGATCTTTCAACTATAAATTTTTTTCAATATCAAGCAGAATATTAAAAAAAACTGAATTCTCATATCTGCTATACTATCAAGTCTGTTCCTTGCTTTGATCTAATTGTAGTCTAATCTGATAATTCTGCCTCGCATACACTTCTATTAAATTTGTCATTTAATGATACTCCCTTGCATGTTTATTTTAAATAAGAAATATTGTAAATGGATTCGAATTGTCCTCACCAGACTTTGGAAAATACTTTAAAATTTATTTCAATTAAAAAATGGTGCAAGATAGAAAAACAATCAAAATTATTCTTTTCAAATATAGAAACCCAGTATTAGGCTAATGCACATGCGCTCTACATATAACTATACGTAAATAATATTAACATTCTCAAACACAAGATAAAGTCTTTAGAAAAGGTAGAATGAATCCTTCTAACTTTTCGACCCAAACGTTTAAGTATGGGCAAATATTAAGTGTTTGGATATGAGAGTGACAATATTAAACAGTCACTTTAAATTATTTTAATATGCTTGGATGGATGACGCTTGAGAAATTATTTAAAATTTACTATACGTCATTCTTGATTGAAATTAAACATATATATAATTAAGTATTTATTTATACAGCGCTATGTTAATAAATTGTAAATGCACATGTGTTCTACATATAACTATACGTAAATAATATGAACATTCTCAAACACAAGATAAAGTCTTTAGAAAAGGTAGAATAAATCCATCTAACTTTTCGATCCAAACGTTTAAGTATGGGCAAATCTTCAGTGTTTGGATATGAGAGTGTGACGTATAGTAAATTTTAAATAATTTCACAAGCGTCATTCATCCAAGCATATTAAAATAATTTAAAGTGACTGTTTAATATTGTTACACTCTCATATCCAAACACTTAAGATTTGCCCATACTTAAACGTTTGGGTTGAAAAGATAGATTGATTCATTCTATCTTTTCTAAAGACTTTATCTTGTGTTTGAGAATGTTAGTATTATTTACATATAGTTATATGTAGAGCACATGTGCATTAGCCTGATCGCTAATTTATATTTACAATTTATCAACATAGCGCTGTATAAATAAATATTTAATTAAATCCAGTATTGTAACTTCCTATCAAAAGACATAATTTTATCTCTTGCATTAAAAATTGTAATTCTCTTTCCTTATAATAGTAATAATAACAAGTCAGATGTCACATGACTTATATATAGCTTGCACTTACAAATATGTAAAATTAAGAGCGTGCTAATAGCTCTAAACAAGCTATTTTTTTTTTATGATAAATGCTACTACAAGAGAAGGCATTCAAATCATTTTATCTTGGATTGTCCCCATCCCCAGACCGGTTTCGACTTATGGGTCTCTTCCTTATAATAATAAATTAATTTAATTGCACTTAATAAAAATATCTGCCAAATATGCAAACTCATTTGTTAAAATTCCAATGAATTCTGTCATTTATTTGGCATTAAAAAAAAATAATAACTCACTACAAAGGTCAAAATGTCTCAGTAGGATTTTTTCTCTGAATAATCATCTCACTTCATATGTAATATAAGTATAGTATGTTTACTATCAATTTTATCACACAAAATTTTAAATAAGCTGAATCAAAGTGATCAAGATTTTACATACTTGATCATTTTTATGGCTTCAACCAAAATAGTTTTTAAATGTGTCTTCTTTTTTTCTTATTAGTGCTTGCCTATGCAAAACCTAATGATTTTTTATGGGTTTGTAGCTATTTGTAGAATACATGTTATAATTTCATTCATTTTTCCTATTAATTTTTGAGCACCATCTGTCCAGATATCAATACACTTCTCCCAACCAATTTCCTATTTTGTAAATTAACAGTTGAATATATCTTCTCTGGCAGTTCTTTTTTTATAGATATTTGCACAAAATTAAAAAAATATATAATGAACCAATATCACCTATGGTATCTACAGACTCATCCATTTACAATACATATTCACTACAAAATCTGCTCTTTATATTAGCAGAAAGAACTTTAACGCAGCTGTATTTAATAATTGTAATATACCTTCTTTATTGGCAGTCTATTTAACATTCATGATAAAATATATTTTACATAAGTGACTGTCTCTCCAATTATATGAGTTTACCATTAAATAAAATGCAATAATATGAAAAAAGATGCCTCTGTTGCATTTTTGTTTTCAATTCTAACAATTACAATAATTTAAAGCTTATATTTTTCTCTATCTCTTAAAAAAAATTATATCTTTTTCTTTGTAATCAGAAGTTTCATTTCTAAGTGCCTATGAAGTTTAGCTGGAACTAATGAATTGCTTGCTAGTATTTTATTACAAAAACCACAATGCATCACAAACATTTGTATTGCCAATACACAAATATTTCCAATTTAAATAACTTTCATCATATTTCTTTTTTGGTATGCTCTTAGATGACACCTATTTTAGAATATTAAATTAAAACAGTTTCCTCTCCAATCATAGTTGTGTTAGAATAAATACATGCCTTTGTTTATTTTAAAATTCCTCTCTTTAACCAAGACCTGTGGATAATTTTTGAATAATATTTAAATTTTAATATTAATCAGAACTGTTCTTAAAAAAAATTGTGTTATAAAAAATAAGACTGCAACACAAAAAAAGTAAATATGAAAGAAAAGTACGAAAAATATCAATAATGTAAAAACAATGGTAATAAAAATGATTTAATAAAATGTTTAGTAAACAAAACTTAGATTGGAAAAAAAATAACTTTGTAATATATAAAAATAAATGTAACATAGTTGAAAGCTATACTAATGCCAAAATCAACACTTGATGTAATTATAATAATTTCAATCATTATAAAAAAAAAATTATAATAATAATAATGTTAAGTCATAAAATTTATGCAAGTCAATTTAAATCTATTACAATAAAGCCATTAAAGGTACAAATAAAGGCATGTAATAATGATAAACTTACATATTCAAGCAGAATAATACAATGATGTGTGTTCAGCATCTTACTGTGAAAGATTGCTAACAATTGTTGATATCAAGGTCAGTGATGAGAACACAGATCACACTACCAGTATGTTTCCGCATGTTTAAATATGTTTCAACTTGACATAGCTTTAAAATCCTACAAAGCTTATATTAATTTTCATAATTTTTCATGGATTACTTACTCACTTTCCATTGAACATCGGTGTTCTGTGGAACATAATTTAGGTAACACTATGTTAAAACATTGCACTCTATAAAATATATCTATAATCAATGACTCTTTAGTGGTTTATTAATAATAATAATAATAATTCAAATTTGTAACCAAACAAATTTTAAAACTGACAAAAAATTGATGACTTTTATATGGATGTAAATAATGATTTTGAACCAATAATGCAGAAATTAAAAAATATTTGAAAGATAAAAATATTGGTGATAAATGTGAATAACATGAACCTAACAAATTTCCAGCAAAAATAAAACTATATAATGACTTTTTTTTTTTAGAAAAATTCAAAAAGAAAGTAAATGTAGAAGCATAAAACATAGATTTGATTGTATTTTTATTAACAGAAAATATGTATTTCAAAAAACATAATAAACTACAGCAGTAATTACTAGTTAACGGTATATAACATATGCCTTTGTCTAATAAGGTAGATAGTGTCAAGAGTTGGTATTATCTTTGTTTAATATATGGTGAAAGTGCATTTCTAAAGTTAGGTGCTAGAATAACTGAATAGTCTTGGTATAGAGATAAGTAAGTTTGGTAATAGAGTTGATGGACAATAAACTAATTATTAGATAAATGAAGATTTCACTTTATAATACATGGTGAATGGAGTCCCTGATTACCCATTCATTATACATGTATATGTATGCAATACATTTTATATAATAATTAATAACACACAAATATAAATATCTTATAAATGAATGGCATTATATATAACTTTAAGATTCTGTATTTTCTGAATACATTAACAAAGCATTATAAAATAATGAAACATTATGTCAAATGGTGAAAAATTGAATAAAAAATTCAATTAGTGATAAAAGAATATAATATTAAATGATGAAAAAGTTAATTTTTACTGAATAATAAATTCAATGTTAATATCTAATCATTATTAGGTACAGCTGAAAGTATAATTTTATACCATTGAGATTCCACTTTTTATCTCAAATATTAATATTCTTTGAATATCATTAATATTCATAATGCCTAGAAATATGCTTCAGTAAATTTATTTTGAAATTATATTTCACAAATATTTTTATTAGTACAGTAAAGCAATACATGCCTGTTGAAATCTGTTGGAAAAAAATGTTGTCTTCATATTTATAATTACAACTTTCAATAATTTAAATTGATTTACTTAAGAGTTACTTTCTAAAAGCTATTTCTTAAAAAAAATGGCTAGGAAAGTGTTTTTGTAAACCTATATATTTATGAAAAATAATTGTTTATAAGCACTCTAGCATTTCAAATCCTAATATAATCAATAAAGAATTTGTAAGTAAAGTAAAAAATGTTCACAATGACTTAATTATTTATTGTTAAAATGTAGACAAAAACGACTTAATTATTTCATATTTTTCATGAAAATTAATATATTTAAAATATTATTAGAAATCAAATATATATATATATTCTAATAATTTTAATAAATCCATTAAATAAATTTTAGATTATTAAATATGAGACATGGAGAATATAAACTTATTCACACAGCAATTCGCAAGTCAAATTAATAGTCTTTGATCTTGTGTCTGATTAAAAGACTGGCATTAATATGAGAAAGGTGATATTGTTATACAAGAGAAAATTATGTATGAAATCAACATAGAAAAAAACGGCTATTGATTCCATTCATTAGATATATTTATGAAATGCCCTGCACCCTTTAATGAAGGGAGCAAAATAAAGATTCATCAGTTAAAGACTTATAGATTGAAGCACAACTTGTCACTTTTGCATGAATGTCATAATCCTCCTGAGGTATAAACCATTTAATCATTAATTATTAACTTCTAATAAATTGCTAATAATTATTGTTTTCTCTTTTTTCAAAAACACCATTGAACATTAATTTAGTCTATTTGGCATTTGTCTTTCGATCTACTTTCTTAATTTCATTTTATATCTACTTTCTTAATTTCATTTTATAACTTTTGTACCATTGATAAAATCTCCTCTTATTTATAATCAGAATCACATCATATGAAAATTGATATTATGTAAATACCTAATATCCAATTATTTTATTTCCTTACCTTCCCATTTTAATACAAAAAATGATTACCATAAACTGCTATAAAACATTTAGATACAGAATCACCTCATCCTTTATCCTTATCAAAGTTAATCTTAGTATAATAAATATTCTTTAGAATTTAACTATCTTGTGTCCAAGTAGTGATGTTTCAAAGTTCCATCATTGCAGAAATGTTTTAGAATCAAAGGCCTTTTCAAAATCTAAAAATTCAATGCAAAATGATAACCAATACTTATTGGTATTCTCTACATGTTCTCTTAATAATGTTACAATATACAATGAATGATACACTAACATATAAACAGACAATGAAAATATAACAATTGACTATTATAAACATAACAAAATAATCAAGCTTAACTTTAAAAAGTGGATAAACTTTAGCTAGAATAAAAGATATTTCTAAGAGCTAAATATATTTATGTTGAAATAAAGGAAAAGTTAATAACTATAAACATCTTTGGTCAGATATATATATATATATATATATATATATATATATATATATATATATATATATATATATATATGTACCTTACAAAAAAAACAATAAAACAATAAAATTAAACAATACTCATCCAATAAAATATCCCCTATACTATACCCTCCATTCTATAATATATCAATAATAAAAAATCTATTTATTTAAAAAAATAAAACTCACATAAAAAAAATCATAAATAAAATAATAACAAACTAAACACTAATATTTAATAAAATATCTAAAAACTACATTTCTAACAAACATAAATAAAATATTTATTTAAATCTAATTTTAATAACAAATAACAAAATTAATAATATAAATAATAACAAATTAATATATAATCAATCAATTCCATAAAAAATCAAAAAATATATTTATTCTAAAATAATATAATAAATCACATTCAATATATTTCAAAAAAATAAAAAATACCTTTTAAACAAATAAAAAATTTATACATAATAATATTTAAATATTTAATCAAAATAAAAAAAAAAAAAAATAAAAATAAAATAAATTTATTATAACATATATAAAATAATTAAAATAATAATAAATTTTCAATAATAAATAAAACAAAAAATAAAAAAAAAAAATATAAAAAAAATAATTAAATAAATTACACATAATATATCACAACTATATATATAAACATAAAAAATAATACTAATTAATAAAAATATAATAATTCATAACAATTCATTATTTTACAAATACATAATATTTTAAATAATAATATTTAAATATACAATTCAAACTCATAAAATATATAGATAAATTCTATATTCTTTAAAATATTTATTATTAACTACTCCTTCTAAAATTTCTACTAAAAACCTCTAATATTAAATTTCCAAAAAACACAATTTAAATAAAATAATACCAAAATATTAAATCACATCTATATAAATCTTCAATTCAAAATAACTTCTAATAATTCTAACTTACAATAAAATAAAAAATATAATTTAACCTTCCTAACTTAAATAAAATAATACTTAAAAATAAAAAATCAATACCCAACATAAAAAAAAAAATAAAAAAAATTATTAAAAAAATATAATATTTTAACTCTATAAATATAACATAAAAAATAATATAAAAAAATACAATAAAATTTAAAAATAAAACACCAACAATAACACCATACTAAAAAAAACAAATATATAAAATATAAATAAAATTTTAATAAATAAATAATCACCCAATATCTATAACAAGAAAACAACACAACAAAATAAATAAATAAAAAAACTACAATAATAAATACTTATATATTAAATAACTATTTAAAATAATATATACTTTAATAAAAATAAAAAAAACAATACATAATCCAATCTTTCCCATAACTTCTAACAACACTACCATCCCCTTTTAAAATTAAAAACACTTTAACAAAACCCCAAAAAAAAAAAAATAAAAAATTATAGATTTTCTTTTAAAAATACAAAAATATATTTAATGCATGTAAAAAAATACATTAATATTTAATACCCATTATCCATCTACAAAAAACCAAAAAAATCTCACCAAACAACCCTAATACAAAAAAATTTATATTAAAACCAATACCTTTAAAAAACATCCTTTTAAACAAAAATAACAAACTATTCTAAACTTCCTAGAAATAAAACCCCATTTACTTAAATTTCTAACAAATTATACCCAAAAAACCACCATACAAAACCTTTAAATAAATTTCTCCAAAGCAAAAAAACACATAAAACTAAATATGCCCTAAATAACTTTCCAAAACAAACAACCCCCCCACAAACACACCAAAACCCCAAAAACAACAAAATCCCACCAAAAAAAAAAAAAAGACTTTAAAAAACCTATTATTTAAAAACCTTTAAAAACCTTATTAATACTAAAAAAAAACTTTTCTTTAAACAAAAAACAGAAAAGAAACATTTCCCCATATTTATAAATTCCAATTTTAAAAACCAAACCCAAATAACACACCCCCAACACAAAAAACCAACAAAAAAATAAAAAAAAAACAAAAAAAAGAACAAAAACAAAAAACCTCTAAAAAAAACCAATTACACAAAACTACCTCAAATATCAATAAACTATGATACTTTCCCATACACCTAAACCCCCCCACACAACGACTACAAACCAAACCCACACCCTTATATATATGGAAACATTAATAGATGAAATTAAATTGGCTTCAATTTGCATGGAATGTTTTTAGTAAAAATAACTTACTATTAGTAGGAAATATGGCTCTGTGTTTGAAATGGTAGTTTTTTAATAGATGTGTTTAACCAGTTCCTACATACAGATCTGAAACTGCAATATAGTGACATAAATGATGCTATAAAGTATGAAGAGATGTATATTCGAAGAAATAAAAAGAGATCAAAAATGAAATACATGGATAAAAAAACAAACAGATATCACTGATTTCTTTAAAAGAATTAAGAAACTGAAATGGAGCTAGGCTGGAGAGATTGCTTATAAAAAATAATAGTAGATTGCCAACTGAAACTTGAAACTACATCCCAAGAGATTATAAAAGTTCTAGAAATAGACCACATGTAAAAAAGACAAAATAATCAAGTTTATCTGTGTGATGTTGAAAAAAAGGCTAAGGATTGAAGAAACTAGATTAAAGTTATAAAGTTCTTATTCTGCAATAGATCAACAATGGTTTGTACTTGTTAAACAGTTTATTTATTTGATATTACTTCTTTATGAGTCTTAATTGCTTAGTCATTGTAATAATGTTTATTTGCTTGCATGATAGCATATGAATAAGTTTAAACTTAGTTCTGGCAACCACATATTTTGATTGCATGACTTTACATTATTACAGAGTTAAGATGAATAAATCATTAGAGTGGTGATAAATTTGTCTTTTGTTATGAAACTATTCTTGAAAAGATCCCCTTTTAAATATATAATTACTTTAAATGATTTCTTTTTTTTTTTATTAATTCAATAGTTCAACTGATTACTTTTACAAAGCAAGTTCAATAATATGACCATAGTTTTTATGTAAAAAAACTAATGCCTGACAAACAGTAAAATTCATTTTGAATGATACTATAAACACAGTCACACTTTTCCTTAAATGTTTGATGTATCATATCCTTTGTCATCATATAAATACACTGAACTAGTGGCATAGTCTATAACACAGTAGATGAGTACCCATGATAGTATGTGTGCATATATATATATATAAAGTTTAAAAGAAAAAGAATGAACACAGAATATAATTAATTACATAAATGGTTAAATCTAGAACAGTGTTTTTCAACTGACTACATGCTGCAAACCAATAAATTTTTATTTTTTTTTTATTTCAGACCAACTGAAATATTGAACAAAAAAAATGGAAAAAATAAAATGTTTTTTTACAATAAAATATAATTATTGTAATCTTTAACAAATACATATAATGATTTTAAAAAAAACATAGAATAATTGACTAACTATACAAAAGTAAATTAACTAACAAAATATTAAATTAATAATAAAAGAAAATCTTAAGAAAAAAATAATATTTAAATCACAGAGCAAAACATAAATATAATTATAAAATCAAAAATTAATGCGATTGTTACTGATTTTTTCAGTAATTAGATTACCAAGTCTTTGAGATATATGATTGCTAAGCACAAAGCAGGATTTTTTCTTTTGATGTTTATGAGTGTTATTGCTGAAAATGTCAGTTCACATAAATATGTGGTCAAAAATGGTAATAACCCTCTTAAGGCATTTTGCATAATTGTGGATATTCAGTTTTAATTTTATTCCAAAATCGAGTTATACTTGTGAAATTAAGTAATAACTTTAATGCACCATAAATCTATTAATGTTTCCTGTTCCAAATCAGTTAGATTCTTTTCTTGTTCGATAAATGGATTTAAAATCCACATAAAGTCTTTCCATGTGTCTTCTATCTGTGTGGATAATATTGATCAAATGCATAACAAAGACCTGCTATATTTCCACAAACAGTAATTTTCAATTTGACAATATTTATTTCAACTTCATTTATCAATTCTGAAAATGAATAAAATATGACTTCTTTTTTTTCTTCTACACATGTACACCATAGTTTTAACTTTTTCTTGAATGCCTCAATTTTATTTCATAAAGCAAAAGTAGTACTATTTTATTGTAGACTTGAATTTAGTTCATTTATTAATAAAAAAATGTCTGAAAAGTAAGTCAGTTTAGCAATTTAATTGTTGACATGGAAATATTTCTCAATTCTGAATTTTTTGTTTCTAAAAATGTTTCAACTTCTTTTCTTAATTCATAAAGTTTTGTTAATATTTTATCTCTCAACAACAATCATACTTCTACATGAAGTAGTAAATTTCATGTTCAGATTCTATTTCATTGCATAAATTTGAAAATAGTCTAGAATTTAGTGTACTGTATTTAATATAATTTATTGTTTTTATTGTATAAGAAAATTGTTAAAGTCAGGACACAATTTTTAGCAGCTAAATACTTGCAGTACATAACACAATGAGTAAAAATCATTTGTCATCTGCTACTTCTTTAATTCTTTTTCCAACTCCTGACTGTTCAGTAATACTTGCTGTTAAGCGAACATAATTTTTCCAGTAGACTTATTTTTTAGGTAATTATCAATTATTTTAAATATATTCAAATAAAGTTCAACACACAAAAAAATTCTTCTTTTACATCATTGATTTGATAATCAATATAGTAAATATAACATAAAAGAATGGCTTTATTAGTAATTCATCTATTTGAGTTGCAAACAATGATTTGCTTACTATTTGAAAGAATTGTTCTTCAATATCAGTTGCTTATTCTTTAAATTTGCATTGAATAATATCATTAGAAAGCAGCAATATGTTCATTTTGTCTCCAGCTACCATATCTAGGATTTCAGACCACATATCTATTAAACATAGCTTAATTTAGTTTTTGGCAATAGAGTACTCTTTTTTGAAAATACCAATTCTTCAAGCAACTAAATATGATGCTTTTACAAGAGACTTATTGACTAAAAGAATTTTTTTAAAAGATTATTTTTATTTTTTAATTCAGTACTTTTACATTCATGAAAATCAAGGGCTTATTTTGTAGATTTAAATATTTGGTCTGTAAATGATTCATTAATTTTGTTGGTTTCATATATTCATTGGATAAAATGTCTTGGGAATAACATATTGAGGTCTGTGTAAATTTTCTTCTGACTGTTGATTATATTTCTCATTATTATTTGGCTTCACATTTTGCTTCAATACAAGTGATTTATAATTATATGCTGCTGATGCTGAATACTAACAATTACCAATACTTATTATTTTATCATTCTTCAATAACTAGAAAGGACTTGAGCTCAAACTTTCAAACTCCCTACTACTATGCACTCCATCTTATATAACTGATACACATGACCACATACATGTAAAAAAGAAATGATCTCCAATATACATATTTTGTGCTGAACCAGCACTCATCAGTTGGTACAGATCACCACTTCCCACACATATATACAATCAATGCTTCAGTTTAACATTCTAATATAAACTTTATGTAATTAGAAGGGACTTGAACTCAGACTTTCAAGCTCCTAACTTTGTGCACTCCATCTTGCACAACTGACCCACATGACCAAATACATATGAAAAACATAAATGATCTCCAATAAACGTACTTCATGCTGAACAAGCACATCAGTTAGTCCAGATCATCATCTCCCACACATATATATAATCAGTGTTCCAGTTTAAAATTCACATATAAGTATATTGTTTATACTAAACTTAATGTAAGTAGAAGGAACTTGAACTCACAAGCTCCCTAATGCTATTCACTCGGTCCAGATCATTATCTCCCACACATATATACAATCAGTGTTCCAGTTTAAAATTCACATATAAGTATATTATCTATACTAAACTTAATGTAATTAAAAGGGACTTGAACTCACAAGCTCCCTAATGCTATGCACTCGATCTTATACAACTGATACACATAACCACATACATGTGGAAAAGTTACATATATTGGAGATCGTTTTATCTTTTTCACATGTATGTGGTCATGTGTATTGGTTGTATAAACTGGAGTGCATAATGGTAGGGAGCTTGAAAGTCTGAGTTCAAGTCCCTTCTAATTACAATCTTCAATAAATATATGAATAATTATCAATCATTATTTTTTTTTAAAAAATATTACACTTTATATATTTGATAGTGGCTTTTGATATGTTGCTGGTATGAGAAGAAAGAAAAACATTATAAAGAAAGCAGTTGCAAACAATCACTGAAGATAATTAAATTTTATTTTTGATTTTATGGTTTCATCATATTATCCAATAATTATTAGAACTAAAAGAAAATCAGTAAAATTATTTTCCAGAACATAAAACATACATTTGTGCATATACCCATCTATGCAATCATGCATGCATGCATTAACAGATATCTATCTTTTTACATATCTGATAAATTAGCTATTCAAAATTACATTTAGAAATCAAGCATCTTATCATTGGTTCTGATAGTTTGCTATTGATTGCTATGCTAAAGTTATCCTAATATTGCATACTTACAATTTATATACAGCAATTTAAAAAACTTTAATGTTTAGAGTATCATTATAAAGTAATGAATCTCTTTATATCATTAAGATATAGATCTACCTTTAGAAATACATAAAAAATAGTCTATTAAATCAAAATATGTCTTTGATTATATATATATTAAATTTTTTTTTTTTAAAAAAAAATCAGAATTTGCAACATGAATATGGTAATGCCATTCTTCAGGCAAAATTTAAAATGTGAATCTTGAATTTATTAAAAAAATTATTTTTATCACTTATAAATAATGTAAAAAACATTCATTTTTATCATTGTATTTATCATTACTAAGTTTCTTTTTTTTTTTTCTTCATTTAACGACAAAAATATTATCAAAGATGATTTAAACATTTTTTACTATAAATGGACCAGATTACAACTAATGTAATAGAAACAAAGGAGCTTCACATATATGTAATAAAAAATGATGTAATAGCATTATGAATATCTACAACTTAGTGAGTACAAACAATTAAATGCATCGAAAAAAAATACTATTTTAAAAACTCGGAAGATAATAAATTTTTAAAAAATTCATGTAAAAGATTCACTAATATAATTCAAATTTGTACATCAGTTCAATTCTTAATTGCATATCCCTTATATGTTAAATAAAGAAAACGGTTTTAGGTTCATCTGTATCACTGTTTACTATTATATCACTGACTTTCAATTGAATTACATCTGTCATTGTCTAGAAAGTAAGAATGGTTGTTAATGCCAAACAATGATAGATATAAATGGACATTTTTCATCCCAAAACATTTTTGTTTTAATATATTAAACAACTAATTCCACAAAAGACTATAATATAATTTAGACATAAGGTTAACTTAGTGTTCAAATTTTTAAAAAATATATAGAAATTAATCACAATAGGATTAAAAAAATATTTTTCAGCAAAATATATACTATAATCCAAAGTTATATATTATTCATAATTAAAAAATGTTTAAGAAAAGACAATGAATATTAATGTTGCTTTTTTATTAGTTATCATATTTCATTTTTATTACCATCATTAGACAGATCCCTATGACAACTTCCACACATTAACAAACAGCATTTTTAAAATTGTATTTTTATTGTCTAATTTTCAAATATTTGTAATGACTTCTCTTTCTTTAATCATCAATCTGCAAGCTTCAATAATAAATTTCATTTCTTTGAACATCAATCAGTTTCTTTATTCTCATATTTTTCCCCTCTTTTTCACACAGATGTTTCCAGCATACCTTTAACAATTTCTCTACCCAATCCTAGTAAGTAACCCACTATTCTTTTTTTTTATTCTAATTTATCTTTTCTATTATCCTCTAAATCCATATTTCAAAAGTTTTCAATGTTCCTCCTTTTTCCTAAACATTTAAGCTCTCTTTTTATATAAAGTTCACTCTAAACAAACAATTTTTTTTTCTTAATTAAAAGTTTATTTTACAATAAAGCAATCCACTATTAAATAAATTTTTAATTATAAGCTGATTGAAATTCTTATTTTAGTATCTTAGTTTCTATTGTCTTTATCAAATAAGCAACTTCTTAAATATGAAAAGCATTAACCTGCTCTAAAATCTCCTGCATGACTTCATCCATATTACTTTTTTAAATGTGAATGCTTTTTAACTTTCTACAAAATTCAATAATTCTTAATATTTTGTCAAGTTCTTCTTCAAATTAATAAGCAATAGATGTTTCCATGTCCAATTCTAATTCCATCCTATTCAAAAAAAAAATTATTTAATAACTCATCTAAAGTAATATTTATAATTTTATTTATGATTCAGGGGAATGGATACAAGATTTATTATAATGTTTGTAATTTTGTTTTTTAACAAGAGTCAAGCAGGGCTCATTATCTACTACTTCTATATCTATTTTTTTGTTGTTGTTGTTGTTAAATTACTATTTAATCATACCTATTTTTAGGATTCATATGAAAATTTTCTAATATATCTTTCTTTCAAATCTGTTTCTTCTGTAAAATGTCCAACAATATAATCCAGTTAATTTTTTGCACTGATAAATACATAATATTATTTGTTATCTCTGCATATAGTCTTTATTACTCTAATTGCATTTTAAAATACATTAGTCTATTATATCCAGTTGAAATTTTATGTTGTTGTTTTTTTTTTTTTTTTCAAAAAAAAATTCATAACTTTTGTAAAAAAAAAAAAAAAGTTTACTGACCTCTGTTCTAATCTATAATACATTAAAAACATCTACCAATTTTATTAAAGCTTACTCTCTTATCAAAATTCAAAATTTCTTTCAATTTATTAGCTTCTATCATATATACTTATAGCAGCCACTCATAGACAAATATGACCATTCGAATTCAAATATATATATATATATATATATATATATATACTAAAGATGAGTTTTGCAATGACTATACAAATCAATCTGTGCTCCACAAACATATCTGTATATACCATTTGCTTGCCTATTTTTCTGTTTATTTGATAACCCTACAAGATATTCTATTATGTGCAAAATCTTTTCACCATTACACATTTTGTATTATTCCCTATTTCATTTACCATATATCAATCAAATCTTTTTTTTTTTTAAATACATCTAACTTACTATATTTCTATTTTAATCAAAAATTTGTTTAACTCTATCAATTTCTTGGCTCAATATATTGTCAATTTTTATATACTCTGATAATCATATTTTTTCATTCTTTCTCTACCATTTGAGTAATTATTAACGATGTTAACCTAATATTTTTTCTCTTTTTATCTTCTTCACAACCTATTGATTATACAGCAGTTACTTTTAAATCTTCCTTTAATGTTTAATATTTTTTACTTCATTTAGCTTGGTATTATAATTATTTTTTTATCCAATCTTAAAAATTTAACTTTAATTTATTAATATACTAATTCCTTTTTTTCAGAATTTTTTATGCATTTAAAATTTAGCTTCGTTTTCCAATTAAATTGCATTCTGAATCTAAGATATCTTCAGGAAAAGCACTGAATTCTTAATACTGTTCTACTTTCCTCTAACAAAACAAAATGAATAAAATATATTTGAAATTAGTTTTTATTTGAAACTTTTAATGTGTAAATGATTTTTTTTTTTTGGGGGGGGGGTGAATTTTTTTAATATTTCCATGCTATTTCATTTACAAAAAAAAATGAATGATCATTCATCTCTTTTATTCAATTTTATCTTTTTCTCTGATCTAACTCATCTCCATCACATTATTATCATTTTTATATTCATTAATGAAAAAAAAATATTTATTTATTTATATGATGGCTTAGTTTTCATTCACTCGTATGCTACACTTTTAGGTCTAAAACAGGAGCAAGAAAAGTCAGGTACATGTATCATATATATATAATCACAAAATTATTTTGACTACTCACCAAGGCAACTGCAGATGGAATTTGAAATTCAATAAGTCTAGTCATTTTTTCACAACAACCTAAATTTATAGTATATGACCCAGTATACAGAAATGATCCTAAGTCAATGATCAAATGTTGTACAAACTCCAAATTCAGAATGTGGGATTGGAGCAGTGAACAAAGCAACAAATAATCTCATCACTGACTACAACACACTAGGTTGCTATTAAAACTTAACCAATGACTACAGCCTCATCTCTGGTAATATATACTAAATAGTTATTAAATCCTAAATGATATAACATTCTACAAATGGTAACTATAAAGAAAAATTAATGGAGAATGTAAAGCTTTCCAAGAAAATGGACATTTTTTTTTGTTGTTGTTGCAAGGTAAATCAAAAAGCCAATCTGGAGCATCATTACACCTCAAAACATGCTAGCCAAATCTATCTAGGTAAAATCAATGCTCTTTATTGTAATTTGGAATCACATCAAGATGATTTCACTAAGTCTTTATAGCAGAGATATTATTCAAATAAGTTATACAGTGAGTGAGCTGAAGTCTCATGTATAAGGAGAGTTTTATCAAAGAGTATGTGATGGCTACTGTGGAATTGTTAACATCAATCAAAATAAATTTGTTTCAGAGTTATCTCAAAAAACTATTTCAGATCAGATTACTGATTTAGCACAAGAACACTGAAGGATTTTCCAAGAGATTTCATTTTTTTCTCCCTGACTTGTAATAAGATATCAGGTATAACAAATACTGCCAAATGGTCATTTTTGTTTGAGGGATAATTGCAGAATTTGACATGTAAGAGGAACATCTATCACTGGAAGCCATGTATAGCAAGCAATACAAGAGGTGAGAACTTGTTTGACAGATTTTTTTTAATCAAAGCAAAAACCTTACTACTGATGGAGCTCTGGCCATGTTTGGCTCACAAAAAAAGATTAATTGTATTTGTTAATTGTGCAGCAAAAAAAGTCACTGCATACAGACATTGTGGCTACACAAAGTACTATCATGCATAAATTTTATCAAAAGTGGGACTTAATAGCTGCATGTTTAAGGAATTTATGAATAATATTAATTCTAGGTATGGTAATGTTATTTACCATTGTCAAATATGGAAGCTGAGTCAAGGGAATTATGCTCATGAGATTTTACACATTGTGGGATAAAGTCAAACAGCTCGTGGAGAGGAGGAAATCCTATCAGGGAACTAAATGATAGAAAGTGTCGGTATGATTTAATATTTTATAGTCAGTATTATCAAGTAGCTCTTGGAGCTAAACATCAAGTTTCAAGATCTCACTCAGCTTCTTAAACCCCTGCTTTCAAATGTAAAATCATTCGTAGCTAAATTAACGTTGTGGAAAGTACAACTTGAAATAAATAATACCATGCATTCCCTCACTCTGTAAGAACAGACACCTTCTACTACATTTGAATATACTGGCAGATGTGCAGTACTAACTGAGGCAATTCATGAAAGATTGAAGGATATGAAAAGTTAATAAATGCAATTGAACATCTTTACTACATGACTCAATGTAGAACCAGATGATGTGCCTGATAATCTAAAATATGACATCATTCAGCTGGGAAGTGATTTTGAGCTGAAAGCTTAAGTACAGCCTCCCACTGTTTGAGTTCTATAAATATCACATGTGCAATAATAAATTTCTCACTTTGACAAGAGGTGCATTTGAAGAATTCATTGGTGTTCAGAACAACTTATTGCTGTGATCAATTCTTTCCAAAACTTAATATTGCAAGGTGTCAACTGTTTTCCATATTGAATGATGTAATAAAACTATAAAAGTAGTTGGAATAACAATATTATCAATATCAGATAATCATCACATTAAAAATAAATTGATTAAATTTTTGATCAAATATAGCAGGCTAATTTTGAAGTTGATAATTTTGTATGGCTTGCAAATGATATTAAAATATAAAAATGGCCCTTGGCAGAAAAATACTTCCCCATCTCTGGTCTATGATAATATTTACAGAATCACTGTCTATGTAATCACCCTTTATTTTTGATCCTAAAACAATATCAATGGAGAATGACAAGCAAGACTTATGCTGATGAAATTTTATTCATTTTTTTTAAGAACAAATAAAAAACCAAATTGCAATATATTAAGTTATTTATTGAATGTACCAGCTTTGTAAAATTAATATGATTGTCTTTACAAGTCATAAAATTTAAGTTTTTTAAAGAATTGTATAAATATTATAGTTTTGTAAGGTAATATGGGACTTGAATTGTTATATTATTATATCATATATATTCATGTGCATACAATTAAGAACAACCTATTTAAATCCATTAGATAGCTATAATTTTGTATTTAAATATAACAAAAATTAATATTAAACTAACGTGCTCATTCAACGCCATCCAATCCATATTTGCTTCAATAATAAATCATACCCTTGAAAAATTAAAAATAAAAAATCTTAAACCTGGTGAAATTTAAAAATTGTTATTCTTGCTAAAAGAGTAAAAATTAAATCATTTCAAATTACTTAATTAATTATACTATTTTAAAACAAATGGGATTATAATAAATGAAAAAAATTAATTACTACTTTTTTTTGTTAAGTTCGATTTAAAATATATATATATTGCATTAACTTTCTTCTTCTTTTCATTACTCTCTTATTTAATATTCCTTTTTTTTTTTTTGCATATCTTTTATATTCGAATATATATGCATGTGTTTTACATTTTCTAAAAATGAAACAGCCATTTTTCTTAATAAATTAAAGCCTATGCAGTGATACAATCTAAATTCTTTCTTTTTTAAAAAAAACAGAGACTTAGGTATAATTCAAAATATTTGAATTTGTCAAATGAATGTTGCAGTAATGCAGATCTAAATTCTTTATTAATGGAAATGTTTATTACAAAGTTCCTGCAATCTAAATAATGAATAATTTGTAGCTTTTCTAAAAACAATTTACTGGATAGTTTAGAAATTTTTATAATTGCTTGTACAACAACCTCCCCCCATTATCTGTGATATGAAATGGTTATAATCAATTGTGGAAAGTAGCAAACTGTTTCGCACATATGTATGTATAAACAAACTTTATATATATATAGAAAACAACTATAAAGCAATTAACATAAACATAAACAACTATAAAGCACAAGTGAAGCCATGATGTATCATATATATGTGGACATTTATAAATATTGAAAACAGCTATAAAACATATACAGAAGCTATGATAAGATGCAATGTAACACTAATTTAATTACATGCTATCCAAAAAAAGTGGGCATTTATTTACACTGCGCTCACGGCCATTTTGAGATCTAGAGATCACCAAAACCACCCCTGACACATCCAAGTCATAAATGACATTGAATAATCCACACATGGACATGATATGACCATTCGTTACAAACTGGCAATTAACATCAATAATTAAAGTGCAAATTTCATATAACTATGCTTGATCAAATCATATGACTAAAACATATAAAAAATAAGAGTAACAATAAATTTTGAAACATTATAAACTTCTAATTTCTAAAATATGAATTTAAAATACTTCAACAGAAAAAATAAAGAAAAAAAAAAATTATGGACACTTATATTAATTAAAAACCTACATGTTCAATAAATATAAAATTGATCAAACCAAGCTTTTAATTTTGAAATACTAAAAGCTTCTAAAATAGGAAGTTTATTATAACATAGCTTATAACCACATGTTGAAATAAAGTAAATATTGAATAAATATAGAAACAACTGCCAAAGCATATTCTACAATTAATAATATATCACATTTTATCTTAACATTAGTCAAAAAAAATAATTGTCTAAAGTAAATAATATTAATTTTACAATTAATCAATTTTTTTTTCTTACCAAAGTGAGTGAGTAATGTTGTGGACTTAATTTCTCACATGTAGTTGTTTGCTGACAAATGAATAAAAAGAATCTAAATGAGATATTTATTCATTAAATTTCTCAGAAATGATAATGCTACCTACTGACTGTGGGTAGGTTTTCTTATTTAAAGTCCAATACCTGTTTTACATTTAAAATAATCAACAAATTCATTTTAATAGAAATTTATTGATTATTTCAAATGTAAAATAGATATTAGATTTTAAATAAAACACTAATCTTTTCACCATCGGTAGGTAGTGTTATCGTCTTTGACAAATTTAATGAATAAATTTCTCTCATTTAAATTTTTTTTATCCATCCACCAGCTATTAAGGACATATGAGAAATTCAGCAGACAACATTACTCGCTTTGGTAAGAAAATATCTGATTTATTATTTTTTTATTAATTGTAAAATGAATATTCTTTACTTTAGACCAGCGCTTCTTAAACGTTTTTCATTCATGACCTCCTTTTATCATCGAGATTTTTTCACGACCTCAGATATTAAATAAAAAATAGATATACAAATAAATATTTCCATAAATAATTTATTTCTTTGGTAAACAATATAGATATGAAAATAAGTAGTTTTAGAATTTGTTTTTAAGTATAAAAAAATTAATGAAAGAAAATCATGATATGCTTGTTTTTTGCTGCATAACAAATTAAATCTTGGTGAAATATTTGATACTGCTGGACATAAAGCATCTTCATCATTTTTCAGCACTGAATGCTATTCAGATTTAATATACATTAAAAGCTGAAAAAGTCATTTCCCATAAGTATGTGGTGCTGAATGGCAGAAGAACATTTAATGCCATTTCAGAAATTGTGGGAAATTCAGTCCTAGTTCCGATCCAGAATTTAGTCAAGGATTTTTGTGAAAAGTCAAGTTTTAAGTTTGAGTCACTCGATAGGTCAGATAATTCCTCTTGGGCTTTGTATAGCAGGGGATTAATTTCATTAATGTCAATGAAAAATGGTCTTTGAATCCAAGATAACATTTTGAAATCTAAATTCAATATAAAGTATTTGAAAAACTGTGTTTCTAGGATTTTTAAGTGATCTATAATAATTTTTGCAATTAAAGTTTTACAATTATTTTTTCAATTATAAAATTGTTGATAATCAAAACCATTTCCAATGAATCATTTTCCACCCTATTCTTCCAAATGTTGATCTTGTTAATAAAACCTTCAATTTTATCATTCAAAGTAAAAATATTGCTATTTTTTCCTTGAAGAGACAAGTTAAGATCATTTAGTTTCTCACAAAAATATCAGACAAATAGCACAGCTTTGATAATCATAAGTCATTTTGAAAAAAAGCAGTAAGATCAGATTTTTGTTTGTTAATAATACAATAATTTCTTCTTTTAATAACAATAATCTTCTTAAACTTCACCCTCTTGATATACATCTTACTTCTGCATATTGTCAAAAACACTCTCCCCCCGCATACTTCTGTGCTTTGTACCATCATTATTATAATAGCATTCACATTTTATAAGTTATAAATGTTTAATATTTAGACTGTGCTCACTGCCATTTTGAATTCTAAGGAATGCCAAAAAACCACCACTGACATATCCAAGTGACCCTATGTGAATTGTCCGATGTCATTTATCACTTGGATGTGTCAGCGGTGTTTTGGGGTGGTCCTTAGAATTCAAAATAGTGGTGAGTGCACTCTAAATCAGCACCAAAAAATGTTAATAAATAAAAAAAAAAATGTAAATAAATAAAAAGTAAAAATATTAAAATTTGTAAATTTAATAAATTTTAAAATATAGCAACAGCTATTTTTCTGCTAGCATGATGGCAATCACGTCTACTAAGAACATTACTTCTGTTTACATTAAAAGCACATTTATTTTATTCTTCACTTTATTATTCTTTCCAAATCTGATGTATATAAAAAATTTTGTAATTAACTATTTTCTAAATACAAAGCTAAAAGTTTTATGAATTTTAATAAAATTCTGAAGTATTTTTCTTTTGTAATAAATGAAAAATATCCATTTAATAGTGGCAAAAAAAAACTGTAAATAATTCTTATATGGAATGTATAAGAATGAAAATCTGAAATGGACAATGGCAATTAAAGAACACTGTATAGATTTTGAAGACAATATAGATAAAAACTTCAAAACAACTAGAGAGGTCATGGTCTATTAATAACTATAATCTTATTTCATTTCCTCAGAGAAAAAAAGTTATTGAAAAAAAAAAAGAATATCACACAGAATGTATTTTTTTGCAAAGAAAGTGACATTTCCCTATTCATTTTATTTAAAAAATAAAGATATGATGCAGTATGTTATTCTTTTTAATTTTTGACTGAATGTGAAAGAATGAATCTCAATGTGCTCTCTCAATTTATTATGAATAACTATATTGTTATTTTTCTTCATTTTTATATTCTAATCATAATTTATAGCTGCAAATTGTATGTAGAGAAAAGCATCTATGAATCTATGTTGAAAACTACTGTATACAGCTAATTCAATAAACAATACATATTTCATTGTAATCAAAGCTCATCAACAAAACATGACATTTTTTACTCTATATACAATGTATGCAAAGAAGGCTTGAAATAAAATGTGTGTGTGTGTGTGTGTTATAATTTAATTTTTAACAGATAACATAGATAAAAATATTTAACCAATGCATCTTCTGGGGTTTTTTTTATTTTTAGTTAAAACTCTACAATCACATTCTTGTTTTAGAAAGCAGTCCATCGAGATTAGCTGCCTGGCACTGAAAAAGAGAGTATAGTACCAGTGCTAAGATGCAATCAAAAGAAATTCACTTTTGAATGTGATATCTATTTTATGTGAGATACAAAGTCACAGTAAATAGATATAGATGTAAGAAATCAAAATATAATGACTTTTCCTATTTCTTACTTTGTAATAGACCTCTCTATCAGTAAGTTAAGTATTATAATTTTTAATGAAATAGATAAAAGTAAATTATAATAATTAATAGTGGAGAAGATTATTACAATGTAAAAACAGGAAAAGTTATTTACTATAGTACTTTGAACTCTATATAACATTAGGAGTAGCAACTAAAAAAGAATTTATTTTGACTGCCACTTGACATTGGCAATGTACTCTTTTTTTAGGCTCAGACAGCTAATCTTGATTTACTGCTTTCTTAGATGTCTAATTAAAAATAAAAAAACATAAAACTCCATTTCTTAACTATCTCCATATATGTCTATGTGCTTGCTGCATATGTTTGGGAAATTTTTAAAAAAAATTTTTTTTATCAATTTCTATTTTATTCAATTATTGATAACTAAATTCATTGATATTGAAATTGCAAATAGAGAAGAGATTATTGTTATTATATTTGAACATGTTTAAATCCTAATTACAATTTTATGTACATAAAAACAATCTGTCACATTAAATAATATTCCAAGTTACATGTACTGGAATTTCAGTATTTGCATTTTTTGCATATCTCAATCTTTTTTACTTATATTTTATGTCTGGATTTTATTTTTACTAAAATTATCACAACTGATTCCAAATTACTAATCTATAATTTAAAAACCAAAATCAAATAATAAAAATTGCACAATAAAAGCTTTTCCTTGTCTAACAATATTACTAAAAATTTTATTACATATAAGTTATTGCTTTGGCAGTTGTGTGATGTTCAAGCACTTAAATTCAAAGCTAAATTTAACAATTTCATTCAGTTCATCAAGCTAAGATTTTTTTTTTTGCTACTCAATTAACAATCAAACTATGAACCTCTACCACTTCAATGTGTATCAAAGAAAGCATTTTTAGAAAAAAACAAATCCTAAATTTTTATGGAATTTTTATTAAAAATATTATTCTCATCTATTTTATCATCATAATTAAAAGTATATAACTTGTTTGCATATTTATATTACTATTTCTTAACTAAAAAGTCAAATAACTAACATCTTTTAGAAGCTCCATTATGTCTTAAATAGTTTTAATTATTTTGAAATTTTGGAGATATATGCATAGCACAAAATGTGAGATAATATTATCTAGTTTTCTATATCTATAATAAAAAAATTCCACATAAAACTAGTGCAAAAATCACTTACGAAAAACTTTATCTCGTTAAACAACATTTACATTTTTTTATTTTTGAGATTAGATCTAAACCAGTATACATGTTTTTGAAAATAGTCTATAATTTCATGTTTTCAATAAGTCTATAATGTGTTTAACACTCTAAGAGATCAAAGAGATATTACATTTATTCCTATCTATACTAATGAATTTGGAAGAATTAGCTTATTAATGTGATATATGTTAAAATTTTCCATATATTTTGAATATATCATTTTACTATTGTAAATGTGAACTTAAATAATTTGTTCGAGACAAAAAGTAAGATCTGGAATTAGAATTTCAAAAATCAATTTATTAACTTTTTATTATAGTGATTAATCTAGAGAAATTCTTTCTGTTAATGAAGGTTTTGCAATAGAAAATCTCAAAATTTCAGCATATCAAACTTAATAATACATAAAATAATTTTATACAAAGAATAACATATAGTATTTCATATCATTTATAATTTCCATCATAATTTTTTTTTTTTAAATAATCTAATATTTATCATCAGTAATAATTGAAAATAATTACTCTTTATTTTGAAAGTATACAAAATCATTAGCAATTTCACTAATTTTGCATTCCAAACATTGAGAATGTTTTATATTAATATTAGTTTTATTTTAATTAAAAGCTTTAGTATTTTTTCCAATTTATTTATTAAATTATAGAGAAAATTATTTCTAAACTTCTAAGAACTTTTAAGTGAAATCAAAATATAGTGAAAATTTAAAAAATAACCAAATGATTTATTGAACCATTTTATTATCTGTGTTTGGATGTATAAAAATATAAGAATGGCTCTTAAGTTATAGATGCTGAAACAGAAAAAAACAACTTGAGAGGTCACTCAAGCATTATTCAAAATTATATTCTGAGAACAAATCAGAAAAAAAAAGGATTACATGATTCTTCTAATTTAAATTATAATATATTTATCACCAGAGTCCAACAGATACCAAAAATGTAATACCAATTAGAACCTGGGTAGTTTTTGCTTAATGGCCTCTCTTGGTTAAAAAAGCATAAATTGATTATTCACACTTACATGGATGGCCTTAAGCTAGAACAAGAAGGAATTTATTACTTTTATTAATGCAAACAAATCAACAAACTCAAATCTAAATCAGTTCAGGTTCACTCTTTCTATATTATGAATTAGATAATGAATTCAATGAAGAACTTGTTCTTTTGAAAATTTCTCAAAGAGGAAGGAAGAACAACATTGAATGTCAATAAAAATGGTATTTTCATTTACATCAAACAAGTTTTCATTAAATTTATCATAAATATAATTTTTTTAAAAAATGTATAAAATATTTGGAAATAGGGAAGAAATATAGATAGGGATAAAACAATACGATTATTAGACCTATAATATTATAAACTTGAAAATGCTACTTATTTCATTGTTTATTTAAGATTAATATCAATTCATAAAATATTGGTTGGATAATAATAATTTACAAAATTGTAGTAGGATTTTAATACATAAATATATAGTGCAGAGAATAAGAGGATTCCTTTTATTCCTGCATAAATTCTATATCTTGTTTGGTCAGAGGGTATTCATTTATTATTTAACACTCGCCAAAGCGTTTGCACAATTTGGCTTGAAAGGCCGATATGAATGTAATTACAATTGTATACAGACGCTATAAAAATAAATGCTGATTTATATATATGATTAAGTTTCAGTTGGAATGACGTTCAGTAAATTCTAGTAAATTTCATCGGCGTCATTCATTCATACGTTATATATAGTAATTTAAAGTGACTGTTCTATAGTCACACCTTCTGTGCCAGTACTTCAGATTTGCTCATATATAAATATTTGAGTCGTAGGAATAAGAGGATTCCTTTTATTCCTGCATAAATTCTATATCTTGTTTGGTCAGAGGGTATTCATTTATTATTTAACACTCGCAAAAGCGTTTGCACAATTTGGCTTGAAAGGCCGATATGAATGTAATTACAATTGTATACAGACGGTATAAAAATAAATGCTGATTTATATAAAAGATATATAGTTAAATCTGCATACCTTCAAAAATTTGATTTACATACATGGAGAAAAATTCTAGTTTCAGTTTTATCTATTTTTATTATAGTGATTGAAGCAGCTTATAGGCACCTTCATGAAAAAGATTCAAGATGTAATGTAGGATTCATCACAGTGTTTTTAATTTGAACTGTTTAAAAGTAAAAACAAATTTCTCTTCTTTCTTCTTGGTTTCTAGATTTGCAGTATGCTAATATTTGTGCTATTCTTGCCAATTCAAAATTATGATCTTCAAAATAATCTTACTGTTTTGAATGTAGCTTATAAACTTTGGTTTACTAATTCATGTTAAAAAAACTCAATTCTTTTACCAGCCAATGATGGAACAAAAAAGCTTTATCAGCTTTTACCTTGAACAACTATCATCTTAAGAACATAAAATATTTCTCAAATATCTTGACAGCTTAAGTAAAGAGATGAATTTAAACCTTCATAAACAATATAGATTCCAATCTGTTAAAGTTACATTTAACAAGCTAAAAAATGGGGTATTTCACAAGTGTGATAAAACTATTGCAACTAAAACAACATAATGTATTATGTATGAATTTTGCATTTTACTAATATGAGGTTCATTAATTTGAAATGCTAAAATAAATTAAACAAAAGGGTCAAGCCAACATAAACTACTACAGAAGATGATGAAATGCTATCATTTAATATCCTATTATATAGTTAACCCAGCTTGCCTTAGGATAGAGAATTTCAATGCAATATATGTAGATATGTTAAGTATGACATGGACACCTGGTGATGAAAAAATTTAATTAATGGATGTTTCATAAAATTTTAAAAATATGATAGAAATATCATAAGACCAACCAATATGAACACTTTTTTTTTCTTGCTAATAGTCAAGTTATTATAGATATATCTTCATATTATATGATACCAGATTCCCTAAAAAAAAAATTATAGTAAACCTGAGCAGTTTTCGTGAGACCGATAATGCCATTCATAATACAAAGATTATCTTAAAGACATTCTAAATTAAATCTATATTAACTGTTTTCATTTAAGAAAATATGGCTGGAGATAGAATACAATGAAGAGCTAAAATTATGCAAGATGTTAAGTTTTTAAATAGTAAAATTCATTATTTAAAAGGAGTTAAAAGTTAGCATTACATCTAGATAAATAAAGAGACTGAAGAACTACTCTGTAATATAATCTAACACATTAGTGATTTGGTTTACGTAGTCATCATAAAATTATTCTTTAATTTTATTGTTCTTGTCTTTCTATCTTTATTTTTCATCTTTTTTTGGAGTTAAAATTCATATGCTTATTCATAAATAGTTACTAAATGATATATAGATAGAAAGTTGAAATGATTATAATCAAATTACTTTTTTTTTTAAATTCAAAAAATATTAAACTATTTGTAATAATAAGATTGTATTGTTAAAAAGTTAAATTAAAATAAATTTACATTTTAAAGTAATTAATTAATGCGCATTTTTAATATAAATATAAATAATTAAATATGTTGAACTCCAGGTCAAAGGCAATAAAAATATATATTGCAAAAAAGTAATGAACATACATGAAAACGAATGTAATTAAAAATGAATTGAAATTAATAAATTTCTATTATGAAAACAATAAATTGAATAAGGAAAAATTAATAAATATCAATCTGGCAAATATTCTTAATTAACAATGGTCAAAGTAATTTTGAAACCAGAGCAATGGCCAATGAACTAATAGAAATTAAATTATATCTACTAAATAAAGAATGCTGACTATTTCCCTACAGGCTTTAAAATGCTAATGATTAAAGTAATAGTAGAAGATACATAATTGCTAAATGGGTCAAACTGAATTAGACTTTATAATTTCTAGTATAAATTTATTAGACCTTCAATAACATTTTTAATTTGCAAATAAAATCACAATTTTAAACACACATAAACATGATTCTTTTAACACAAGTTATAACTGATTTCAGTATTTTTATTTTTCAACTTAATCTTAGACAATAACAATATTTAAATAAGAATTGTAAATCTAAACACACAAACTTTTAAATGAAAAATTACTCTTCAGTAAATATTTAGAATTTAGTTAATAATAGAGATAGTAATATTATAAAAGCAATATTTTTCAAAAATAATATATAAATGCTATAAAGATAAAAGTTGCATGAAGCATTTCAAGTTGGTTAATTTTAAAATTAAATAAAATTAAAAAAGGGGTTGTAGACATATAGTATGATTCCAGATTAAATGTGAAGATTGTTTGTCATCTTGTAAACCAACAAATATTGTACCAATCTATATGAATCTTACATGATTTTTTTTCTTCTTCTTTGGCGGGGGGGGGGGGGGGATTTACTAAGTAATAGATTTTTGTTTTATAGTACTTAATTTTTTTTTTATGTGTCATAGCATCAGCCGGGAAGCAAACCCACTAACCCGGGACAACTGCTTGTAAAGCAGCCGTCGCTGACCTCTCGCCCACCAATGCTTGACTTATGGTACTTAATTGTTTTAAAAACATTGATAATTTGCAATATACAATGAAATTGTAACCATTCTCAACTGATTTATAAAAATGCAAAAAAAGGGCAGTACTGATTAAAAGATTACATATCCTGTTTAATAAAATGGCACAAAAGAGAGATTTTCCAGATAGTTTGAGTAATACAAGAGTAAGGTTACTATTTAAAGAAAATGGTAAGGATTATAAAAAATTAAAAAATTATAGACTAATTGTGGTAATATTTAGTGTTATATAAAGTTTTTGCATATATGGTAGCTGGAAGATATGCAAAATGGATGAAGAAAATAAAGTGGAAGAAATGCAAGGAGGTTTTCCATTGGTTATGTGTATAGGAGATAGTTTATTTGTAGTTACACAACTTATAGATATGAGTAGAAATACAGGTAGACAGTTACATATGGTTTTTATAGATACAGGGAAGGCATATGATAGAATAAAGAGAAATAGATTATGGGTAAGTTTACTAAATTTGGGAGTGAATGAAGCTTTGGTGGATCATATTAAGAGATTGTATGAAAATAATTACTATACATATCAATTAGGAAATATAGAAGCAGTTAAAGTTAAAAATGGGGTGGGACTAAGGCAAGAATATCCTATGTCACCTATTTTGTTTTTATTGTATTTGAGAAAAATGGAGAGAGCAATAGAAAGAATGGGAAGAGGGATAGAAATACAACTGATAGGTAGTAAGGGAGTATATACATTATCGAGTCTTTAATTTGCAAATGAGGTCTTTTTGTGCACAGAAAATAGGGAAGATATGGAAGTAATGCTAAAGATATGCACAAAGGTGGGTAAAGAGATGGGGATTAAATTTAGTGAAGAAAAATCAAAAATAATGATGATTAATACTGGTGAAAGAGAATAGAAAGATTTTTTATTGGGATATGTAAAGTTAAGTGTGGTAAATAGGTATAACTATTTTGGAAATTGTCTTAAGTAATCAGAGAAATTGCTTGGATGAATGGAAGAAAAAACTGATAAATGAAGCAAATAAAAGAAAGGAATTAATAAGAAAATTAACAGTGTTTTCATATAATAAATATGATGTAACTAGAATTGTATGGAAGGAAGTGGCGATGCAGGGTTAACATATGGTAATGATGCATTATGTGTTAGTAAACAGGTGTTGGATTGCTTAGAAAAAGTACAGAAAAGTGGAAAGACATGAATTAGATGCAGATGTGTGGATAGCAAGAGGCAATTCAAGAAGAAATGGGATGATCAAGATTTTAAATGAGAGATGCAAAAAGAAAAAGAAAAATGTTCAGTAGATTGCAATTTATGGATAATAAGAGAATAGCCAAAATTGCATTTAATTGAGTTATGAGTAAAAGGCAGGCAACAAGATGGATGAGAAAGGTAGTACAATATGTAGAAGATTTTTAGAAAGAATTTATGTCAATATATTTATATCAAAGGTAGGATGATTGTGTTACGAGAATTGTTGAGTGTTAAAGTAGCAAGCAATGGGATAGAAGAATAGATGCATTAATAAAGAAAAGGACGTTGAAAAGATGAAGAACTAGTATGAAGAGTAAAAAGAGATTAAATATTTATAGAAGTAAACAAAATATTGGATGTGAGTTAATTTATGTTAATAGCAAGGAAAATAGCTGTTTAAGGATCAAACGGGTTCTTTAGCAACAAGCGAATATACACATAAATGGAAAAATGTGGGTAATTTAGTCTGCAACTTGGGTAAGGAAGTCACAGAAACTATTAGGCATCTATTTATTGAATGCAAAGTACAAATAATGAAGTTGTGGCAGAATAAATATAAACAAAGTGATTTTACAGAAAGTGAATTCTTGTTTTTATACTGGGTGTGGGAAAAAATAAGAGGGATTTAGATATAAAGGCCATGGAGTTGACAAACATTATGTTGTGGATATGGGCTGGCGCAGCACAGAAAAGAATATAGAAAAAATTTGGGGTGAGGAATGGGAAAGGAAGGTAAAGTGGCTAATAGGTTACTCTGGGCATAGTTGCGAGAGATTCCTGAATCCAAATAAGGAAGTCACAGTGCATCATATCACATTGCATATATGTGCCTGCTTATAAACTACAGAAATGGAGCGAATTATAGGTTTTGGTAAAGTGAAGTTAAAATTTAATTTGTAAATATATTTTAAATTAATTAAAAGTCATTTTTTCCATGTATTTAATTTCTTACTTGCAAATGGAACATGAATAAAATATAAAGATGTTAAAATTTCAGTCATTTTTAAAAATTAGTTTACCATATGATAAATATATTTAAACTATATTTCTGAATTTTGATCAAATTCAGACATATAACTGATCATAAAAAGATATATTTTTTGTGATACTGCTGTTGATTACTCACGTATTACTATTTCATTTATTAATATATAAATATATAAACCTTGGGAACAACTTACATATTGTGTTGGGTACACTTAGTATTAATATAAATTAATTTCAAAAATCACATCTAAATTAAATTATTTAAATTATTTTTTATAGTTTTTAATACATAAAAAAAAAAAAATTGTTTTGCATGTTTAAAATTTTGTTAGGATAATATTTTCATGCATTGAGCTCTAAAGAAGACTTAGAAAATTGAAGATGTCAACTACATATGTATGTTGGGTATAATAAAATATATTTGCATTATGTTAATTGCATTAGTATTATTTGTTTATATTAGTAAAATTATAAGTCTTAAGTGATAAATACTAAATTCCTATTATGTCTTTTTTTAAAAGTTCAAAAAACAATTAATAATTTCATCTTTTTTGCTAGAAAATAGCAATTGACAACCTTAATTAATAGCTTTTAAAGTAGATTTCTAACAAAAAAATAAACTAGGTGTGAACTTTTATCTAAATGAAAAGATATAAACTTTACCATAAGAAATCAAAAGGAAAACATTAATTAGAAAATATTTCTTAATAAAATTGTATGATTAAATGCTTAACATAATATTTAAAATGTATATAAATATATGATAAAATTAAATTATTATAATTTACATTTATTAATGAATTGGAAATTTAAGTAGTTAAAAAAAGAAAAATAAATCAAGATATAACACATTATTCTAGATATGTTTATGATACTTTAACAATTGATAACCAAGAGCTATAAATAATATTTATTAAGAATTTAATAATATTATTATAACGTTTTCCATCTTGCTAGGCCTCAACACGCAATATAAACTGTGCTCAAGTTGATCAAGTTATGCCAAAAAGAAGAAAGTTGTATTTCTATTTCTAAAAACATAACTATATTTCCTGATTAACTCGGCCTAGTAATTGTTGCGAATTACACAACAATGAAATCAGCTTTTAATTTATTTAATCTGGGCACCAGGATTCTGTAAAAAAGAACCCGCTGAAATCTGTCAACTAACGTATCGCAAATTAAAAAGAAAAAATGTTTTTTTTAAACGAATCGGTATTACATCATACCGTAAGGAAAATTATTTTTTTGAGATTATTATTCCTGGAGCTTATTCAAAACATATTGGCAAAGGTAAATTATGTTTTTTAAATCTTATTAAACTACTAATAAATTTAATAATAAACACTAATAAATATTATTAATAATGTACAAATGAAAATTGCTATTAGAAATATTTTTATTCTAACAGATTAAAAATCTGTTTAAGTTAAATTGTGAATTAAATAAACTGGAGAGAACACACACTAATCCAAACATGAAGCAATTAATAAAATAAATAACAGTTAAACAAAATAAATTAAGTTCTTGATTAAATAAGAGTCTCTTGATCACTAAAATTAAAGTCCATATCGGGATCCTATTATACATATATTTTTAAGATGGTTTGTCGACAATTTAGTCACAATCGGGAATAATAAAAAGTCATAGCTTACTGGTAAATTTAGCGAGAAGATAGTAGATAACTATGCATAGTTTTTTGGGTTAGAATGAGCTCGACCATTGTTTAATAAGTTGATCTTGTAGTCCATTCTGAAGGCTAGTCGCAGAAGCTTTTCTGTTGTCCATTTTCCGTAACGATGTCAGCTAAAGCTCCAGTCTACTCCCGCATGAAGGATTATTTCATCGTGAAGTGGTCTTGGATTGAATAATCCAAAACCAGCCAAAGGAAAAAACAGACAAACAAGATGTTCTCCAAACCGGTCTCTGCCTTTTCATACTAGAGGCCCAGTTTTCAGACTTCTGCACATTCTATTATCATGGCATTTTTGGTTCATAATCTTGTACAGTCTTTACTCATTTTTCAGTTACAAAGACTTTATTTTTTTAGCATAATTCTGCCATCTTTAATTAGCTAAAATATTTTTCTTTTAGCTTATCTTGTTACTTTTTGAATTCTTTTACTTTATCAGGATTAGTAATCTGCGTGTCTTTTGTTCTCTCCAATTTTAACTTTTATTTCTAATTACATAAAAAAAATACGAAAGAACAATTTAACTTTCATTGTACGTTTTTTTTTTAAAAAAAAATAAATTATACTCAAAAAAAAAAATCTAAATTTACTTTCTTTTTTTTTTTAGCTTTTACCAAATGCCAATATATCTGTACCATATATAAATAAACGGTATAATATACATAATATAAAATTTACAAAAATCAAATTTCGTGTTAAAATAAAGTTTTGAGATATAGAGTAATGTAGATAATTATACCAAAATTATATTTAAATATTTCATTAAGGAAGATAAATTAAGAAAGATAATTTCTATAGATTCACAACAAGCATAGATACAAAAAATAGTAGTTATGGAAAATTTTAAACATAAAAATGATAGATATATTACAGATAAAAATATAGCTACTTTACAATTTATTACATTATACACTATTTATAGATTTAAGTCTAAAAGTATTGAAAATATACTTTTTAATTATAAATCATCTATTTTAAATATTAATAATAATTGTATTGTAAATAATAATAGCCGCTCTAAGAATAATAAAAAATGGATAAAACTTTCATACTTCCCTAAAATTTATCATATATTACTAAAAAAAATAAAAATTATATAAATAAAAGCATTAACATAGGATGGTTAAATAGTAAAAATCTTGACAAATTAATATATAATTATAAAATAAGAGATGTTATGAAATAGAAAAATGAATAGTATACAAAATTACTTGTGGAAATTATAGTGTGGTTTGTTATGAACCTATAGGGAAATAATTAGATGAAAGAGCAAAAGAACATAATAATGCAATTAATAGAAGAGATGATATATATATATATGCCTTATATATTCATTATTTAAAATATGGACATAAAATGGATTGTGTAAAAAATATAAAATCTTTAAACTACATTAAAAAACCTAATAGAAGGATGATATATAAAACCAATTACATTAATTACAACAAAATAATTGTATATATATATATTGTAACGATCCGGAGAAATTGGCTTAACGTGATCTGCAGTATAGGGCGCCATCTAGGCATTTGAACCTAGAAAAATTTATAAAGTAGGCAGATACGTAAGTCAAAAAAAAAAAATTTTTTTTTTTTTTAAATTTTGATTCCGGTCGTTAGCCCAAGTCACTAGCTCATTGGAATAGCAGAGATTTATATTTATAATAAATTCTTATCTAAGAATAATTTAAAAGAAGAATAAAATAAGCCACTGCCAATAATTAACATTAAAACATTTATTTACGCACATATATATATATATATAACATTTAACATCTTTATTTTAATATGTTTACTTTAACATTTAACTTTATTTTTAACTTTTATTTTAGATTTTTAATTTACATTTTAAATTTTATACTATTATTAGTTCGCACAAATGGATTTAAAAAAGTTTGTTTTAAAACATGTTGAGTATAGATCGGTTACATAGATTTCACGATTAAAGACATTTCAAAATAAACATAAACGATCAAAATATAAAGTCATTGATACCGTCAATTGCAGAGAGAAATTTATAAGTAACCCATTAGCATTCACATATAAGATGCTTGCATTGACACCAATAACTTAAAAGACATCTGAATAAATACATTTTAGATACTCACTGCAAGGTATCATTATTTATTGAATGTCTATATATTTTGATCAAATATGAATACCCAAAACATAATTAACCGATAACCAATCCATGCAAGCGTCTATAAACAACTTAAATTTAATGCATTTTTATTTAGTGTCGAGTAAGAATAGACTACATAGATTTGCATTTGAAAAGAAAATATTCTATCCTTATTTAACCTTAGGCCAAAAGTTCGCAGTCGAACTAACGTCAATTCATCTGATATATCGATGTATTCAATGTAATACGAAATATGGCAGCACAAAAAGTTAAGAGAAGAAATTGCCTCTCGTCACATCTATCTGACAAGAAGAGCAATAAAAAAAAACTCCATAGAAAGGAACTGTGGTCTCCGACTTATAATTCCTTCCGTAGGCAAACGGGTGAGTGCGGCATATACAAACGATTCTGCCCATAGTGAATCTTGCATTACATCTACTAACTACACCAATATATCCAATCCATTGACCCAATTTAACTACGAAACAAATAACCTAAGATTACCCTCCCCTAATATAACTTTACAAATCTATACAGCCATTCATGCCCGACTTAAGTTTAACATTGGAATATTTTAATTTATCGGAAAACAGAAATCATAATAAACTTAAAGAACAAAAAAAAACTAAATGGAAATGATTTTACAAAAGAAATACATTAAATAAAATTATAACTAATTAATAAATAACGTTGGTCAGATAGGATTCTATTTCTTATAAATTAAAGACTGAGAAAGTTTATATTTTAAAGTTCTTAGTGTTTCAAAAATGTTTTTAAAGATCTTACGATTTTTTTTCAACGTTCCTCTTTATTTATTGCATGCCGTTTGGAATCCATATTAAATCCCCCGTCGATCCTGTTGTTCTCAGTATAAGAAAAACGATGTTTCATTTTTCCATTTTTATAACAATTGAAGGAATTGCAAGTGCGTCTTTCAATCCCTTCACCTCCAACTCTCCGACTTAACACATCTCAGTCCTCTCTTAATAATTCATAATAATTTCCAACTTTTCCTTTTATATTAATCTTAAGGATTGACTCAACATTACATCATCGATGATGGTGGTCTTTTCGCTGAGGTCCAATTCCATAGGGATTTATTTTTATTTGCTAAAAGTTTCTATTGTTTTCCTACCTGACCGTTGTTTATACATTTAAATGCCCAAGGGCTTGTTCACTTGGACTAATTAAAATAATCATTTCCATAACATTAATTAACCTGTTTTCCAAATCCAAAGATATATTTAAAGATAAATTTAAAGATATAATTTTATCTCCAAATCTTTTTAAAATTTAGTTTTAAAATACTTTTTCTTTAATAAAGTTTTATTTTAAGAATTTTTCTCATCTGTGTGATTTATATATATATATATAAGTTTAAGGTAGAATTTATTTTCAATTTTTCTGTCTTAAAAAAAAAATTTTTAATGCGAACTTTTTATTTTAATGTTTAATAATAAATAAAAAAATAATGTAACATCGTCTGTGCTCGTTACAATATATATATAATGTTTCCTTCCTTTTTCTTTTGTATTTTTCTCACACCAAATTAATTGACTTTATTTATTAATTCTGTTTTACTTATCACTATTTAAAATATTATATATTTTTAGTATTTGTTAATATTATATCTATCTATCACAAATTAAATGTCATTTAAGCACTAATATGAATAGTGGTAAATTATTAGAGGATTTTGTGTTATTTCAGTGCGAAAAAATGAAAGTATGTCTGTTCCACTAAATAAATACTGCTTTTTAATTTATATATATACATTTTAAATTAAATATAACTTAAAAGAAATAAATCACTCTTTTAACAGCTATAAATTAAAAGTAATTGCAAATGTTGAACAAATGATGAAGATATAACAAATCTATTTATTATTGTAGCTCTGATGTTTATAAGTCACTTAACATTGCTTTGTAATTCAGTGAAATTAATTTATCAGTTTCCATGGGATATGAGCTATAAACTCATAACTTTTTATACAAGACTGAGACAGAATCTCATTTTTTAACACTATGATTTGATGGCCTTAGATTTAATCTCATGAAAACATTCTTTTACATTAAAGATAGTTGATCTTGAAGTGAATTATGGAATGGCTATATATATATATATATTGTAACAATTTAAATAAATCAATTGCCATTTGTAACAATATTTATCAATTAATATAAATATGTATTTGTAATTATTAAATTAATATAAAAGATATGTATTTGTAATTATAATTTGTAGCTATTTCAATTCATCATAGCATAGACAAAGAAAATATCAGCATTAAAGATTCTTGGTATTTATTTATATATTGGGGCAGTCATTTAAACAGTAAAACATACTGGACATTGTCATCTAATAAAAATAATATTAAACATAGTAACCAATAAAAGTACTCATCAGGAGATCCTCTGAGTGGGCTTATGCTGTTCCCCCAATACTTCAGATTCTTCTAACAAAGAATCCTTCATCCTTCTTTCAAATATATAAGACCATTCATGGTCACATGCACACACTGGTGCTATTCATGACAACTTATAAAAAATATATTTTATAAAACTAATATTATGAAGTTGGAAAGGGATGATATCACTTTATTCAGTTTAGCTAAGTACATGTATGTTTTTCCATGAGCTACTCAGATTTGTTTTCAATCTATAAGTATCGATTACAGATATGCAATTGAGTTCAAACCCATTCTAGTACATATTGACACACATGACTTGATGACCATTGAACAAAAATGACATTCTTACATTTATTCATATTGATAAACATGCATGATCCCAATATTACCAGAAGTTTATACCATAGATCAAAGATTCTCATAGATACTGCTAGCTCATTAGCATATATTGATGAACAGACATGTATAATCCTATGAATGGCTTCCAAACAAGCATGTGAAGACCATTATTGATATTGATGGCCATTTAACTAGATTATTTATCACAATAAAGGTAATAATGATGATGATGATAATAATATCATAATAGTGATAATAATAGTGATATCATAATAATGATTATAATAGTGATGTCATAATAATGATTATAATAGTGATATCATAACGATGATTATAATAATGATGATGATACCAGCCATATTTATCAAATACACCACAACAATAAATTCATCTTTATAACGATATATTTCTATTAAAATTATCATAGATATTTCTACTGATTTTAATAATACCATATGATGATTAATCATCATGAATACCTTTGCATAATATTCAATTTTCTATAAACCCCTATATACTAAAACATATTCATTACGCTAAAATGTTAAATTTAATGATTATAATTTATTAATGATGATTGATGGCGATCATAACTTTTATATAGCATTATTTGAAACATTTTTAACCAATAACATGATATCCATTCTGATGAGGATGATCTAAATTCATGGACACGGGGTATAATTTTACTTTCTATGTTGAATTATAATTATCAAAATTTGGTTATTCTCAAGCATAATCCTTAAATACTCAAATATCAACATTCTAGTTTAATCTATTATTTGCGGACGCTTAATATTTGTGTTATTGCTCAATATATACGAATAGTAATATTTAATAACTGCGAGCAATGATGCTGAATTGCAAATGATAGAATTAAGACAAAAAAAAAACACAATATTTTAATAATTACTCGAACCACCACATATATAATTATATTTTATTAACACTACTACTCTTTCTTTCCTTCTTTTAAGTCAAATCGACAATTTTAACAAATGAGTTTATTACCCATATTAATTTAATACAAAAAATTAATATAAAATTTTATATAAGTATAAGCAAATAAACTTAATATATAGAAGTTTGTCACTTTTTCTTACATTCAAAATAAGCTGACTTAAATCAATGTCATTAGAAAAAATACATATTCTATAAATGCTTATTTAAGACTTTTCTTACTCAATTTATATCATAAAATAAATTTCAGGTGTAACTTAATCATGTTATTTCATTTCCATTCAAATGTAATGCCTTACTTTTTAATTTACCATTTTAAACCATCATATATAATCTATTCTTTGATGTGTTTGATAAACAGTTATATATTCATTTATCTGGTAATGCTAATGATATATGTTTAAATTTATACTCCAAAAATTACATATATAAAAACATCTCTTTTCTTTTTGCAACCTTAGTTAAGAGAAAATAAAATACATATATTAATCTTTATTACGCAACAAGATAAAAATAAAAATAAAAAAACGTTATAAATGCATATATCTATAGGTCGCCCATTATCATTAACAACTGAATAAACAATTTAAAAAAAAACATTTCAACATTACAATATATAATATAATAAAAAATAATGTGAAAATTCTAAGTTTAAGATTTAAATTATGTTTGTAATATGTTGTGAGATATTGCAAATAACTAGACAAAATGTTTTAATGTTTCTGTATCAAAAAAGAAAATTGCTTTGACCAGTAAGTTAAGGTTTACTTTTACAATAAAAGAATAAACCAAGAAGAAAGTTCATGAATACCCTCGTCACTTTTACTTCTTATTAATGTCCTGAATTGAATTTTTAGAATTGCTTTGCTCTACCACCAAAACAAAAAAAAGAAAGTATTGTGATACTAAGATAATGTGAATCAATTGACTGCTAGTTTTTCAACTTTCCTTATTATTCACTGTTGATTGGTTTCTGCCTACTAAAAGAAAAAAATTATCATTATAACACTTAATATAAATTCAGGATTTGCTTATTTCTCTTCTTTAAAAAATAGTCTATTAAGATAATTTTAGATGATTGAGTGTAAATCAACAAAAATTTGATTTATGGCTTCAAACTTGGTTCTACATAGCTGTTTTAAATTTTCTTTTCCTCCTATTTCCCCCTTCTCCATTGTTTGTAAAGGCAGTGAGCTTTTAATAAGACATGAACTAAGAACAAAGCATTCCATATAGCTTGCGGTTGGCTTCGTGTACCCATAATTTACAAGGTTACTGGATACATATTTCATAATAGACAGATCATTGATTTTGACTCTTCTGGGGATAATCACAGGAAGCAGAAAATGGTTTGAAAATGCATGCATTTTCTATAAAACCAAATATGTTAATATCATTTTTATAATTATTACTAGCTTATAATAAATTCAATCTTGTTCCATTTCTCTCCTATTCTTTAATATTACTTGAAAATTGCTTTATATAAATCAAGACATTTCATTTGCTCTTTTTTTTCAACTTTCAAAGAGTGAGAAAAAAAAAAAGAATTAAAGCTGTCAATTTCTTTACAAAAAAAAGATTTAGCCTACATTTCTGCCAGAATTATAACAAGGAAGGACGTACTGAGTTATCTGTAAAACACAATAATAATTTAACTGATCTACCCTCTAAAGAAATTTATTACTGACTCTTAAAAAAATTTATGATTAACTGCCCTTTTTTTTAAAAATTTTAGACTGACTGCTTAAAAATTGTTAATCGTTTATATCACTTAAAAACATCTGGAGATCTGACTTAAAAATCAAAGCTTCACAAGTTTGACTTAAAATTGATCGCTATCATCTACATCAGCACCTTTGTAAAATAATTTTAAGATACAGATAACAAAAACAAAGCTGGCCATCTATAGCAATCAAATAAGTGTAAAAGGATCTTTGTGTTTGTACAGGATCTATTCATTATCACACGTACATTTTTCCTTTTTTTCTTAATTCAATCTTACTTTTGCCTTATTTCACACTTTCTGATTTACTCTATTTTATCAAATGAAAGTTAAAATAAACTTAACACATATTATTTATTATCAAAAATATTATATAATAAATCATAAAAAGAACTGTTTATT